>OX243816.1:33823247-33871679 GCA_945859605.1 Lumbricus rubellus | reverse complement strand
GGACGCTGTGAAATTATTCGACGTGCCGAGTGCATAGGAGAAGCAACTGGTGCATTTTTACGTCAGTGAGAAACGACAACTCAACGATTGAAAGGTAGGAAAACGTGCTCCTTTAATAAACAAGCAATAGCAACAGTGAAGTAAAGAAGTAAGATGGAGAAACTTACAGAGCAAAAACAAGCAGCGATCAAGAAGATGGCTTCTGAAAGAATAATAAAGTTATTAATTGAAGCAGGTCTAGACGCAGAAGAAGTCGGACAGATGTCGAGGGAAAATTTGATGAGAACTTTGGCTGATCTTTGGGTCAAAAAAGAAGCTGAAGAAGAAGGTGCTTTAGGCGGTACTGTAGAGAAGCCGGTTGAGAAGCCACAGTCACCGATGTCTATAGAAGCGTTGATGCAATTCATGATGATGAGTAGACAAGAAGAAAAGGAAAAAGAGGAGCAACGCAGGCAGAAGGAGGAAGAAAAAGAAGAACGACGCAGACAAGAGGAGAAAGAACGGAAACAAGAAAAGAAAGAACGTAAACAAGAGGAGAAAGAAAAAGCAGAAAAAGCAGATAGGCTGCGACAACAAGAGATAGAAAAAGCAGATAGGCTGCGACAGCAAGAGATAGATATGCAGAAGCAGCAGTTCCAGCTTCAGTTAGAACAAATGAAAATAGATCGTGACGAAGCAGAACGACGAAGAATGGAGTTAATGATAGAGTACGAAAAAGCAAGAAAAAGCGATGAAGAAATACGAAAGCAGCAGATTGAGGACAAAAAGGCTCGCGAGGAAGAAAAAGAAAAGATGCGTTTACAAGAACTGGAGAGAGCAGAAGAAATTCGTCAGGAAGAATTTCAAGCCGGAAAAGACAATTTGGAAAAAGCAGAAAGAGAAAGAGAAGAGCAGATGCAGTTAGAACAAAAGAAACTTGCTATCAAGGAGGCTCAACTTAAAGAAATGGCCATTGAAAAAGAAGAACGCAGAAAGCAGTTAGAACTATTACAACAGAAGATAGAACAGGAAGAACTGCGGAGAATCGAAGATCAAGATCGACTGAAGAAGAGAGACGAAGATGATCGTAAGAGCCGAGAAGTGTCAGAACAGATTAGACTCAAAGAAAGTGAGACAATGGTGTCCAAGATTAAGAAGATAGGTGACGCAATGAAGCATGTGTTACCGAAGATGCCGTATGATATGATGGAAGTGCCATTATATTTTGAAACAGTTGAAAATGCATTCAATAGCTTCGCTGTGGAAAAGCAATATTGGGTGAAATTGTTGTTGCCATTGATGACCCCGAGAGCGCGAACGGTATTGAATCGATTGTCATTTGAGAATTTAGATAAATACGATGCAGTGAAAGAGCACTTGTTGAAGGAATTCAAGTTAACAGCTCGTGAGTACAGGTCCAGGTTTGCAGATGCCAAGAAGACAGCCGAAGAAACGTATACGATGTTCACGGCTAGGCTGAAGAACCTGTTGAATTATTATGTCCGAAGTAGACGAGTGGACAAAGACTACGAGAAGCTGTTTGATTTGTTAGTGGCGGATAAGCTGAAAGAATGTTTACCACCAGGTCCACTGCAGTTTGTCTTAGCAAAAGAGGGCACAGAATGCTTGGAAGCTAGTAATGTTGCAGATCTCGCAGATATACATGTAAACAATCGGATTGGTGTGATGTTCCAAGACAAACCGAAATTTGAAGCATGGGACAATAGTCCAAAGCAAACCAAGTGGAACAGCAATAACGAAGAAACTGGAAGCCAAGCCAAAAGTAATGATGTCAAGAAAGATAATTTCTCTGGAAAGCAGTGGTGGCAAGATAAAAAACAGTCAACGTGGGACAGACAAGCCTACAATCGAACTCCACCGATGGGACGCCCAACAGAAGGCAATGCATCGTACTCTCCGAACCGCAAGTGGGAGAACAATGAGCAAAGAGGTTTTGTAAAGAAACGTTGCCACAACTGTCAGTCAGAGCAGCACTTGATAAAACACTGCCAAGCACCAGGAGCGGCAAATCTGAGAAAGAGCTTTAGTAGGAGTGCAGAAAATTTGAGAGTAAACCAGATCCAAGTTATAAATGCACCTCCTGGTTGGGAAGAAGAATACAACCGAGAAACAGAAGTGAAGTCGGTGATGAAATGTACACCACGGTTTATAATACAAAGTAAAGATGATTTTTCACTTATAAAGAAGATTGCATTGCAGCATGTGACGGTAGAGATACGTGGAAATGATGGTCAGCCTATGCAAGTCAAAGCATTGAGTGACTCTGGAACAGAGATACCAGTGATCAACGAGGAATTACTGAAAGGAACGACAGTAGAAGAAATCGGCAGAGTTCATTTGCAATGTGTAGCTGGAGAGCCGATTCCAGCTAAGTTGGTGAAAATCGAAGTGCGGATGAGCGGTCGTAACGAAGGAGCAGCTACAGAGGACAGGACAATAAATATCGCGCCATATTTAACTTTAGTGTGTGCCAGCATGCCAGCGGATCTGTGCAAAGAAAACAGAGAAAAGTTCTTGCTACATCCAGAGATAATTGCAGAACTGAAAGAGATTCCACCAGTCAGTGTATTGCAAGGAGAGCTACAAGCAAACGTGACTACAAGAGCACAGAGTCGGAGAACAGAAGTCGAAGACGAAGAAGAGGAACAGCTAAATGAAAGTTTGCTAGACGATGACACTGAAAGCGAAGATGAACACAAAATTCAAGAAGAAGAAGGAATAACACCCGAGAACAATAAAAATGAAGAAGAGATGGCTGCATGTGAACGAAATGATAGTGAAGATTCGGAGAGCGATATGGAAATTGGTGCGAGCATGAGAGAAATGTTTATGGAGGATACAAATGATGAAAGACAATTGGAGAAGCAAAAACAATGTGCAAGCCAATATAACAAGAAAGCAAAATATAAAGAATTCGAACATGGAGAAAGCGTCGACGTACTACATCCAACGTTAACCAACAGATTGATCTCACGATGGCATGGTCCATATACTGTTTTACAAAGAAGATCCAAATATTCCTATCTCGTGGACATGGAGGAACATGGTCGACGAATCGTTCATGCCAACCGAATGAGAAAGTTCATCACAAAAACATTATCGTGTGGTCTTATCGAGGAAGAGGACGACGAATTCGGATCAGTGGTAGAAATACCGCTGAAAGACGAGTATTCAGAGACGAAACAGAAATCACTTCAAGTGGATGATAAACCAATGAGCGCTTTAGCGATCAAAATGTCTAATCAAATACTGTATGCAATTAACCGTATGAAAGGATATTGAAGTACATTTTGATAATTGTCCTAATCATTTGAATGGACATTCTTTTAAGACATTTAGAATTGTTTCTGAAACAGATCTGATTGCATAATGTGATTTTATATATGTTTGAGGTTGGTTAACCATTTGATTTATACTGTGTTAACAGAGATTTTGCTGTAGGAGCTGTGTTGTCACAGGTGGACAATGAAGGGATAGAACGTCCCGTTTCATTTATCAGTCAGAAACTGACAGATACACAGAGGAGATGGGCGACGATTGAGAAGGAAGCCTATGCAATCGTATGGGCTTTAAACAAATTGATAGAACCAATAATAATTTCTAAGATTAATGTATTTACAGATCACAATCCTTTAGTTTATTTGACTGAATCAATGTCGAAATCTGCTAAGTTAGTCAGATGGTCTTTATCATTACAAAATTTTGATATTCTGTTGAACTATAAGAAAGGAAAGCTGAACGTAGTAGCTGACTGTTTATCTAGACTGTAGTGTAAGATATTTTATGATGCATTTAGTGTAAGAATTATTGGTATTGTATTATTAATGGACGTTCGCTAATTTTTAAGATAATTAGCTCTCTTTAAAAGAAAGGAAAGAGGTAATGTAAGCGTATTTAATGTAGGCCTAGTACAGCGGCCAGTTGATTGTTTGCACAACGGTGGCAAGTGGGCCAAAGTGCACAGGTGCGTTGTGGGCCAAAGTGCACAGGTGCGTTTAGGCGCGGGTTTTGAGACGACTGTCTGGCGGATTGTCTGAACGACTGTCTGGAAGACGGCGGATTGAGAGAAGGAATGAGCGTCTGAGGAATGAGTTTAGGCTGTGATAACTGTACATAGTAGTAGTTGATTAGTTGTCGTAGAGTAGAGACGTGTTGCTTGATAATGCAGGGATAGACATTATCGTGTTGTTTGCTGCTGTTACGTTTTATGTTGAAGTTGATGATAATATACTTTGGAAAACCTATCATCGTTGACGTTGATGTAGAATAAGGAATTACTGTAGAACTTTACCTAGACAGTAGATTCGAATCAGTTAAATCAGTAGGGATAAGTTTAGGCTACTGAGGAACCAGTTAAAAGCTACCAAAGAGACTGGAGGGTCAACGCGAATAAGAGGGGGTTGACAATAGGCTAATAGACCTAAATATTCATATACACGTACCGCGTCATATGCCAAGAGAAAAGCGGAGAAAGATGAAGTTCCTGGGCCAAATAAAATCTGGCAGAGGGGTAAGAGACAGTAGTAACAACTACTACCAGAGGTGGAAATGGGAACTGACAATAATTAACAAAATAATGTGGTTTGCCTTTGGAAGGAGAGACATCAACGCCTCAGGGTAATGGATGAATGGATGATTGAAAAGCATTCTATCCATCGAAGTCATTTCCACTGCAGGAACGCATTTCACTCATTCGTTACCCGAAGTCAGTTACGGCCCTTACGGGGAGTTTCTCTGTTGCCCCATGCAAGTTTTATAAATGAATGAATGGATAAATGGATGGATGAATGGATGAATGAGTGAATGAGTGAATGAGTGAATGAATGAATTGATGAATGAATGAATTAATGATTGAATTAATTAATTAATTAACGAACGAACGAAATCAAACATTGAGAAACAAAATCGGTGACACTAAATTAAGACTCTATTATAGTCCGGCTGATTTCGAGTTCCGTTTGATTGATGTTCACATGGCGCATCAACCAGAAATGTATCAACACAAATTGTACCAACACAAGATTGTACTGCCTTGTACTGGGCCAATAATTAGAGCCAAAAATTACAACTGCAAATTATTTACAATTTATATCGTGCGGAACTGCGGATGTCTAAAACGTCGACCCTTGCACAGTTTTGTAAGTGTGGAGCCAAGACAGGAGTAGCCTATGCCCATTGCCCACCCAACTTTCATCTAAGCAAGGCCGTAGCCAGGATACTATTTCGTGGGAGGGCGGGGTGTTTACTCGCCCTTGAGCAGTCCGACGTGCAACTGAATCAAAATAGGCCTATCAAGGTGTTTGAAGGATGATTTAATATAATTGTAAATTGTCACTTAGAAATAAAAGCTTCCAAATGAAATCCCGTTATAGTGCTCGCATCATGATTGCGTTAGTAAAAACATAATTTCATGGCTGCATTATTTCATTTCGGGAGAGGATGTTCAAACACCCATAACACCTCCACTGTAGCTACGACCTTGCCTCTAAGCAGTAGAAAAATAAGAAAAATAGGCTACATCCTAATCTTAGTCGTAAACTCCTGATTTCTAAAGCGCCTCTATAAAGCCAAGCGCGGGGCACCGGCTTATTCACGAGCGCTGCGTTGACTCAAAAGGGTTATCCGTAAGAGTAGTCCATGGTGGTCCGGGTCGAGTTTCCGTCTACAGGAAACATTGACTAAGTATACAAAAATTATGCTGTAGATGCCACACGCTAAGGCAAATTTTGACCATAAACTTAATATTCCATAAGTCAACCGATGTTGCATTAAACACCATAATCAATAATCATGTCAGAATTCAGAAGATCAATAAATCTGGATGTTGTCCATTGCAGCAGACAGACAGCTTATTATGAACGATGAGCATTTTGAATAACCCATACACGTCGACCTAAGAGTAGGCTACACGCCTGGAAATACAATTGACATAAAGCACCACCCTAAAAGAAAGCTGCGATATTACGCAACATCTGTGCTATGTGCCGACTATCTCTCATACCTGAAATGGTGAAACTGGACCATAAAAACTGAAACTGAACTCGCCTCGTTCGGCACCCGGTGCGTGTTATTCGTTTGCTTAAAAGGTCGCAATTTGCATCAGTGCCGTTATTCGCCGTAATACTATGTCACGAGAGAACGAGTGAGCAACAATGTAGAATGTCGACGAATTTCTTCATTAGTATTTTCTTTATTCCTCCTCCTCTACCTCCTTCTTCTCATCATCATCAGCATCCCCCTCCGCTTTGGCCCCTTTATCCCATTTGTTCCCTCCCAGCCTCCCTTCCTCTTTTTCTTCTTCTTCTTCCTCCTCTTCCCGTTTCCGCTTCCTTCCCATTCCCCTTCTTTTCCATACACCTCCACCTCAACCATTTCCTTTACCTCCTCCTCTTACTGTCTTCTTACGTCTCTTCTCCTTCTCCCTCCTGCTCCTTCTCCCGTTCCTCCTCTTCTTTCTCTTTCACCACTACGCATTTTGTCCTCTTCCTTCTCTCGTGCTTCCCTTTCTGTTTCCTCATCATGTTTTGTATCCTATCATGCTCTCCCTACATCTTGGAAAATGGCGATCTTTATTCAGCTTTTCGGTCGTAACTCAAGAACCATCACAGATACTAAGACATATAAAATCGCACAAATTAGCCTCATTTTAAATACAAAAAGTTTGGTGTACAACATTTGTTTCTAGGATTAAAAATTAAAATGTTACATATGAATCTGATAAAGTAGCCATCATTAGGCCTATGTATGTCAATACGACATATAAAGTTTTATGGCGGGAAGAACATATGGAAATACTGTGTTGCGAACTCTGCTCCTCCTCCTTTGCTTCTCCTCCTTTGCATCTCCTTTGGCTCCTTTTTCTGCTCCTCCTCCTCCTCTGCTCCTCCTCCTTTTCTCCTCCTTTGCTCCTCCTCCTGTTCCTCCTCCTCTGCTCCTCCCGCATCCTCTTAACCCTCCTCAGACCTTCTCCTCCTTCTCCAGTTCTTCCACTCTAGACGGTGTGCTTCTGCGGAAAGGTCGGAGCATCCACTGTCGCATTGACAGCATCATAAATCGGAGCCGTGAACCCCGCGTCCACTGGGCTTCTTGAAAATAGCATTTGGTCGATAAACTCTGCGCACGTCTCTCGAGGAGTGACGCACGGACAGCCATTCAACATTCACGTCAGCCAAGAATATAAACTTATTATGAATACATAATGTACGCACACCCACACACCCACCCACTCACCAATACGCACGCACACGCACGCAAACACACTCTCATACGCACACACACGCACACATATGCTCACACACACATTCTTATACACACACTCACACAAACACACACGCACACGCGTGCGAGCACACGTACGCGCGCACATACACTCACTCACGCACATTCACGCACACCCATACACCCGCAACACACACCCATACACAAACACAAACGCTGCGATGATACGCACACAGAAACACATGCACACACTCACTCACGCACATTCACGCACACCCGCAACACACACACATACACATACACAAACACACACACATACGCGCACGCACACACACATATATACATATATATGTATGTATATATCGTAAAATAACAATGGATTCATACAGCGCCAGCATATTTATAGAGGAGTTGGAGATGACACTTTGATGATTGACAGAGTGAGGATTATCATATTAAGTAATATGATGAGGAAGATGATTGGTAAGTTGAAAGATATATCGAGAGAATGCAGTGCAGCTGGCGTGGATTGACTGGTAGCGTCATCTTGCCACCGGTTATTACATGTTTAATAATTGTTTATTGTCAAGGATGACGATGAAGGTAATTTTGCATAAATTGAGTCAATGTAGGGTTAACTCAGTGTGACGAGGACCGCAGGGTGAACCTGTTCGATAGTTTTAGCTAGCAAGGCATTTGGTGTTCGGATGTTTAGTCTAGATCAACGACTTTAGAAGCTCCGTCACTGATCGTACTTTGGCACTGCCAGTCCCAAGTCTGATAAAAGGAGGAGGGCGACACTATTCATCTTTGACATAACACAGTGTCGTTAACAGCATCAAGTACTTTGCTGATGGGAGGGCATGATCTACTGTACCCTCCTTTTCAGTCACGTGATATTAACTTACCTTATCAAACCTAATCTTACCCTCTCCTTAGTTTGTCTTATACCTCGCGTGTTAATCTTACATTTGTTATAATTATTATCGTTTGCAGTACCACCACCGTCGTGATTACCGTCCATCCTTCTTCGAAAGACGTCCGCAGTTACCCGTGGCAACGCATACTCAGACAGCGGATAAGATGCTGAGCATTGTAAATGGTCATTATAGTCCTTCTTCTGTCTCTTTCTCTCTCTGTTTCTGTCTCTTTGATTCTCTCTTCTGTCTCTTTCTCTCTCTGTTTCTGTCTCTTTGATTCTCTCTTCTGTCTCTTTGTCTCACTGTCTCTCTGTCTCTGTCTTCCTGTCTCCGTGGCCGTCTCATGTCTTTGTCTCTGTTTCTGTCTCTTTGTCGTTTTCTCTGTCTCTCTGCCTCTGTCTCTGTCTCTCTGCATTTGTCTCTGTCTCTCCTCCATGTTTCCTTCGTCTGTGTTTCTCTCTTCCTGCACATATATATAATTATATATAATAATTATATATAATTATATAATATATATATATATATATTATATATACCTCCCTCTTTCTCTCACTCCGCCCTTTCATCTGCCCGTCTCCGTCTCTCCATCAGTTCCTTTCTCCATTCCTCCCTGTTACTCTATCCATCCACCCCTCCCTTCCTCCCTGCCTCCCTCCCTCTTCTCTCCTTGTATTCCTCCTTCCATCTCTCCCTTCGTCCACCACGGAATCGGGGAACAACTATGATGTCCGTACAAACATCAATCCGGAAATCGACGACGCAACAACAATTATTGCTCCACACGACAAACATCTTCGCGTTATTTTTCTCTCTGCAGACGCACAACCTCGATGCACGCCATCTGATAAAAGTCACGATAGCAGATCTGTCATAAGGGGGATCGGACCACCTCAGCCACCCTACCCCCATCCTCCCCCCTACCCCATCTGGCTGCGGAGAGACTTGTAAATGAGGAGTCGTCAATGGTCGCATTGAGACCAATATCAATGTTGTATGGCAATGACAAACTGTTGCATTTTGCTCTGCGAACACAATGGCGACTACAATGGAGAATACAATGGAGAATACAATGGAGAATTCCACTGACGCTGCAACTGAGGAGGGGCCAGGGGTGGGGCACGGGTACCCGGGGGACGGATACCCGGACTCTTGGTAGGGCTGCCTGCCTTTCTGCGTGCAGGGTGAGTCTTTATAAATCTGTGGACTGAAAACAGCTGCGGCGAAATATCTCAATTAATTATGCATTCACGAGAAATGATATAACTCGGATTCATCCAAGCACTCTCGCATTTAATTAAAAGCTATAAATAAATGGGAGACAACGCCCGGATGTAAGTTGGTGCTCATACGTATTTTTTATGTAGACAACATAAAAATTATATCCATATACATATTTATACAATATGATATTTAATAATTATATTAAATATAAAGATATGTAGTTATATTAACTATTATAGCTCTAAATGTATTTTATACGTGTGTGCGTGTGTGCGTGCGTGTGCGTGTGTGTGCGTGCATGTGCGTGTGCGAGTGCGTACGTATGTGTGGGTGCATGTGTGTGTGTTTGTGTGTGTAGGCCTATGTGTGTGCAACACCGGGTTGTGAATCCAATTCAGCCATGTCATAATTTTTCTTATTTCCTCAGAAATTGGACATACTGTAATGCATTCAACACATACCAATTGTTGCATAGCATAGCCTATCATTTTCATTTCGAATCGACAACGGATGCGATTAATGGACACAAAAATTGAAGGCCAACCTTTGCGGTCTATGCCTGCTTTTTAAGGGTAGGCCTAATCCAAACGCCCTGTAGGCCTATAAGGATAATACGAACTGAATTTAACATGCAAAGAATATAGGAGACAAACGAAAGAGGCAAACGAACGGTAGATTTTGACATAATTTTTTTATATAGGCATATGTGTTCAACCAATCAACCATGCATGTATTTCTATGGTAAAACGGCCATCAGAAAAATCGACCGAACAAATGGCGTGGTCGGTGTGTCTACTGACTCTACTCACTCTACTGGGGGTTGTGAAATTCTAAAAATTCCTCTCAAAAGCCCTGGTCTTGGCAGAGTGGTAAATACAAACGAACACGGTCTTATGTAGGTGAAGAGCAGGCAAATTAACATGTCCTAATGTCCACTACTCCATTTGATAGAATATGCAACAATTTCAGCAATAACTTCAGCAATTCTTCGCTTGCATAGATTTTTCTTGTTTTGTTTACTTCTTTGTTTGTTTGTATACTATATATAAGCTATCCACGTACAGTAGGCCTATACTGCTCGTTATTCATTACTATTAATCCTCGTCAATAAAGAATAGGCTATACTTACCTTCTACAATGAAGAATATATTCACCTCATACTATACGAGATCAGCAACGTTGTGGACGCTCATGGAAGAGCGCCTCACATAAAATGTCCGAGTGAGAAGAGAGAGAATTAATGATCTATCTCGAATGTCTGTCGTCGCCAGCGATTCAGACGAAAGATTACATAATCGGGGGAACCCCACCCACCCCTACCATCTCCCCCACTCCTACCATTTCCCCTACCCCCACTCCTTCACCCATGTTGACCGCGGAGTTGACAGAGCTGATTGCCAAAAATACCCAAGCAGTTCATCCAGTTGGGGTCGTGGCGACAAATGGATTTCCACTCGCACGACCCAGGACCCTACCCTTGCTCCTCGTCAATGTTGATCCGAATTCGTATACCACCGAATCAGTTGTTCGGAAAAGATCATCTTTTATATCCAACCAACGCTCCTCAGGTCTCGTCTCCTCTTCAGAAGCGTCGAGGATTCATGGCATAATCGATTTACGCTGATGAATTATTATGAGGTCGTCCTTTGGCGGACAGAGAATCGTGTATACATGCATGTACAATTTGTACGTACACGGTACAACATATACAAAACTATGCATGTACAATTTGTACAATTGTACATACAACATATACAAAAACTATGCATGTACAATTTGTACAATTGTACATACAGCATATACAAAAACTATGCATGTACAATTTGTACAATTGTACATACAACATATACAAAAACTATGAAATTTGTACAATAAATTGTACATACAACATATTCAAAACTATGTGCCTGCACAATTTGTACGTACAACGGCGGAATTCTTGTCGAACGTTTCCGGCCGGAAATCGACGACGCTATAAGGATGACTTGTGCTGAAAGATACGACGTGATTGATGCAAGGAAAAAGTAGGAGCAATAGGAGACGAAAAGAGGCTGAAAGATACCGAGCGATACAAAGAGAGAGACACAGGGATAGTGATACATTGCCAGACCAACGGAGACCCGCACAGACCCAAAAAAGACCAGACAGAGAGAAATAGAGATATACGTTGGCAGACCGACTGCAGATCAAAATAAACCAAAGATAAATAGAGGTATACCTATAGACAGAGCAACAGAAGCACAGAGGAAGGACTGAGAAGGATCCAGAGACACAGACAGACAGAGACACAGACAGACAGAACAGAATCAGCAAACGAGTCAAGATGAAGCCACAATGAATGAGTGATGCTAAGCAGAGACTGACAGCCACTAGCAGAGTGAGACCAGACAGACTGAGCCTGACCAGTAGATACACAAAGGCATCCACGCAGAATGAGACAGAAGAACAACGAAACAGACACAAAAAACTAAAGTTGAAAGAAGGATACAAGATCCACAATACAGGGAGAGAAAGACAGACAGACAGAGACAGAGAGAAGTAAAAGAGAAAGAGAAAGACAGACAGACACAGACAGAGACAGAGAGAAGCAAAGGAGAAAGGGAAAGACAGACAAACACAGACAGAGAGAAGTAAAGGAGAAAGGGAAAGACAGACAGACACAGACAGAGAGAAGTAAAAGAGAAAGAGAAAGACAGACAGACCAGACAGACAGAATCCGTAGACTCACTATTGACTGACCAGGATGAAGACAGAATGATTTACCTAACAGAAAGCAGCTGCAGAGACCCAGACAAGATGACCAAACAGGTTGAGACAGACCAGTTGATACACAAAGTTAACCATGCACACAGCATAAGACAGAAGAAGAACGAGGAAAACACAAAGCAAAAAGATGACAGAAGAATCCAGAGGAGAGAAATACACAGACAGAGACAGATATGCAGAGACTCTCTAGAGAGACAGAGACAGAGACGGCTGGGACCTATGCATTCCAATTCCCGTTCCGCATTCCTGTCTATAATTAAACTCTCATTAATCCTTGTTTAGTTCCAACCTCGACCTTTCCTCATTCATTGTGCTCGAGAGAAACAACTTCATAAAACAAACCAGTCGTCAATGGGTGCGGCTACAGCATGCGAGGGATTGGAGGGATTAGAGGGATATGCGGATCTTTTGTCAAAACGGAGTCTGCTGCGGATCGGGATTAGTGTCAGTGCGATCAGTCATTTGGTCACACACGGATGATATCGAGATTGCGATGCGGACTGTGGTGGATCTTACATCGGAGGATATATATATATACGGCGATTATCAAGGGAACATACATTGTACAATGAGAACCACCGATATGATTAATACAGACAGACAGATATATACAGACAGACGCACAGGCATATATAGAGATAGAATAGATATACCGTAAGACAGACACACGCAGACAGACATACAGGTTGTCACACAGAGAAACGGACTGTCTGACTGACTGACTGACTGACTGACTGACTGACTGACTGACTGACTGACTGACTGACTGACTGACTGACTGACTGACTGACTGACTGACTGACTGACTGACTGACTGACTGACTGACTGAGGAAGGAAAATACGAGAAGGTAGTTCGGTTGGAAACTAAATAGGTTTACAAAACGTTATTACTTTGATCCGTAAATTTTCATCACATTAAGGATCACCTTATGTCAACCATTCATTGGTCAACCATTCGTTGGTCAACCATTCATTGGTCAACCATTCGTTGGTCAACCATTCATTGGTCAACCATTCGTTGGTCAACCATTCGTTGGTCAACCATTCGTTGGTCAACCATTCATTGGTCAACCATTCGTTGGTCAACCATTCGTTGGTCAACCATTCGTTGGTCAACCATTCATTGGTCAACCATTCGTTGTCGTCCGTTGGCCTGCTGCACTTTCTTTGTCTTGCGGATTACTAAATCAACGTCTGGATATTTTTTATATAGCTGTCCTCCGTTATCAGATTCTGCATATCTCTCTCTATAACTGCGTTCTTATACTTAAACTAGCGCATTTCTATACTCTCTCTTTTTCCATGACAGACAAACAGACAGAGAGTTAGAGACAGACAGACAGAGACAGAGACAAAGGCAGAGAGAAAGAGAGAGAGACAGAGGCAGAAAAAGAGAGCGAAATAGAGAGAGAGAAAGAGAGACAGACAGACAGAGATAGAGACAGAGACAAAGACAGAGACGCAGACAGAATAGAGACACAGACAGAGACAAAGGCAGAGACTGAGACAAAGACAGAGACGCAGACAGAATAGAGACACAGACAGACAGAGACAAAGACAGAGACTGAGACAAAGACAGAGACAGAATAGAGAGACAGACAGACAGAGAAAGAAAGACCAATGCGTCAGCCGATAAGACTGCTTATCTCGCACCCTCATCGGGCGATCGCCGATCAGATCTGCTGGAAAGTTCCTGGCACTATTTTCAACGCTGCATGGCCAGCATTGTCATATTGCGGCTGCATGTATTCTACATTTTCTTCTTCAACATATAAGTGCATAACTAGACATTCTCACGCATTCTACTCTACAAAGCGATATCCAAACAAACCGTGGACATCATTAGACCTCTGCTGACGACCCACTCGAAATAAAATCGACAAAACAAAAGCTTTTCGTCTAGCCGCGCGCTCACGCAATAAGCCTATCTAGGCTATCTCTGCTCTATCTCTCGTCAGAATAACAAAGCGCTTTTTCGACTATAAAGCATCGTTAATATGATAACTGAGTAAGCTATGAATACCTTTGAGATTTCAAATGCGCCACAAGAAACGCAAGTATCATCATCTTGATCTAGCCACACCGTTGCACCCCGGCCTAAAACCGTGTGGTATACGTCTTTGCTTGGGTATCCCCCGAGCGCCCGATCGAGGGAGGACTCCGGCAGGCCGATAAAATATCGTAAGCAATTATGCCGCAAGGACTGCCACGATTCCCTGTACAAAAGCTATCTTATGTCGGATTCGACTCTAGGTACAATGTACAATGTACATCGCATTAGAAGATTTGACCATCGACTACAAACCATCCTCCTATAACCACGTTGGAACATAACCACAGGAAGATTACTATGGTCTATGGTACACCGATCAACAGATCGAAGGCTGCGGCATAATAACATTATATGACTTAGTCAGTACCTGCGCCAGAGGGAGAGCTAAGGGGCTAAGCCCCCCCTCCCAAATTAGGTTATCCGCTTGTTTACATGTAAAAATGAAATATTTCTACGTTTAGCCCCCCCCCCCCCCTTCTAAAAAACCTGACATATTCATGAGATTTCGACCAAATGACTTTTAAAAAAGGTCGTCAGAAATTTTGGCGGATGAAAATGAAAATTTTCTCCGCGTAGATTCAGCCACCAAAACTGAAACCCTGGCGTCGCCAATGGACTTGGTTTCAATATTATTGCTCTTATATTTCTGATATATTCATTCATTTATACATACCAAAACTTATATAGCGCCCCTTCAAGAAAAAACTACTCAGAGGCGCTCCCGACTCCAGCGCGTCAAATAAAAAGAAGCAGCTTTAAGCTTAGTGAGGAAGGGTTATGGTAGAATCGCAGGGTGTATATGCGTAGCTCAAACGGAAGGCCATTCCAGAATACTGGGCTAAACCACAGAGAAGGTTAGACCATTCCTACGCGATGTCTTGCATTGGTTGCCTGTCCCATTCCTAACTGACTTCAAGCTCAGTTAGCTTGTCTACAAATCGCTTCACGGAACAGCGCCTGAATACATTCGCGACTAGTGTTCCGAGACCCATTCCTCTGCTTCCTGGCTGCGATTTAGGTCGCTTGGGAAGACCGACTTTCGTGGATGAGGACACGTTTCGGTGACCGCGCATTCTCGGTTGCTGGTCCCAGATGCTGGAACAGTCTTTCACCGGACGTTAGATTGGCCGCCTCAGTGGACTCTTTTCAATCAAAGCTTAAAACTTATCTATTTGCTAAGGCTTATCCCGCAGTTGGCTGTTTGTGAGGCGCTCTTATAGCGATATATGGCCATGTTACGGCGTCATATAAATTGTCAGTGTTATTATTATAGTATTATTATTGTCTACACTAGACTCTAATACGATGCTCTAGAGATAGCTTAGACTAGACTCTAATCAGATGATACAAGATGCCGTGTAGAAATAAAAAGAAGAATAGCCATGGGGAAAGACGCATTCAACTAATACCTAATGATAATGGCTATCTGGCAATATCAAGTTTATTTGATAAAAACTATTTGAGATCCGACCTCATAAAATAGTTTTTGTCCTTTTTGCGTTATCTTTTGTACTGTTTCGAATATTTTGGTGAATTTTGGCTGTGTACGTAAAAGCCTATGAATTGCCTTTAAGCCTGTAAAACTTGATATAAAAATTCTGACTTGCGGAAATCCATAGGGAGTCATTTTGGCCCACCCCGTTTATGTCAATATAGACTCTATAATATATAAATCAGTACAGACCCGACTAGCAGGGCCATCTTATCCAGTAGGCACAGTAGGCACTGTGCCTAGGGCCTACGAACTTTTTAGGGCCTACGAAATCCTGAGAAAAAAATATAAATGCAGTGATTGATCAATGACCGGAAAAACAAACAGAAAACGAAAACTTGCTAACTTTTTTCAAGGTTAGAGTCAGGGATGCCACTCTGAATTTTGAAAAAGGTCAGATCGGGCGGGAAAAAAGGCTAGAAAAGGCTAGATCAAGAACTTTTAGAAAATACATGGAATTTTCGATTTCTAGCACTTGAAATTAAAATTTCTGAGGAATTTATTTAGTCTTCCGACCAAAATTTGCTTCCTTTCCCGAGAAAAATTTCTGATGACCTTTTTAGTTTTTCGCTTCAAAATAAATCTATAACTTTTTGAGTCCGTATTCACAACATTTTCGACTTTTTTCACATCTTTTGTGCATTTTCACTAAGCAAAAGACAGTTTTTATGCGTAAAAAGTGGGAAAACCGCCGTGAGAAAAAAGGCTAGATCCTGACCAAAAAAACCTAGAAACCTAGATGAGGCCGAAAAAACCTAGATCTAGGTGGAAAAAGCTATGACTGGCAATCCTGGTTAGAGTTGGCCAATGAAACAGTATTATTAGTAGGGCTGTTGATTTAATCGCGTTAACGCGTGCGATTAACGCGTTAAAAAATTTTGCGATTAAAAATTTTAACGCATTAATCGAACGCGTTAATTAGATCTGATTAAAATGGAATCAGAGGCAGAAAAACTCGTTTTAAACGGAAGGCTCATACTTAAAACTAGTGATACATTCTTTGACAAATATTCCAAAAAAGAATTGAGTATTATCGTAGCAATTCTTTGCTCAATTATCGCCTGTATGCGAACCAAAACATGCGTTAAGCGCTAACGATGAGCATCGTCCACTATGGTTGTTTCCTCACCCCGTCAGCCTACGTTGGTATGAGGTTCAATAGTAGACTATTAGGCTACTATAATTGTTAATTAATAAGAGCATCCTTTGAACTGACCAATGTAAATAAACTGGTCTGCACATACAATAAATAATTAATTTTGATAGTCAGAAAACGGTTGTCTAATTTTCATTTAGGTGTAGGCCTATATCATTTTAATTAAAGGTGGCTCAAATGAAAAAATAACGGGATTTTGAGGTTTTGACTGATTTGAACAGTGTTTCAATTCAATTCTGTCTGTCATATAAAACTGTTCTATAAACTAAATGCAGATTAAATAGGCCAAAGCCAAAGGTTATTGAATAGAAAGAATGCATTCAGTCATTAAAATTATGCTTCAGGGGTCCTTAGAAAATAGTAAGATTAATATATTTGACGGAAATGTATTGCGATTAATTTGGCGTTAATTGCGATAAAAAAATTAATCGCACGATTAATTTCGATTAAAATTTTTAATCGAACAACAGCCCTAATTATTAGTTAGAGTTTAGACCGAAACGCCGCTAACCGAAATTCGAAAATCGGAAACCGGAAATACTACATTTAGCGGATATCGAAAATAAATAATTATTACAAAAAGTAGATTGAGATTTAAAATCAAAACTGAAATACGTTCACAAAACATGGTTTAGCATAATTTTAAGAAATAATGTAAATGTGTTGCAATTTGAATTAAAACAGAGTTGAGTCAGATATGCCATAGGCCCAGGGGCCTACGAATAGATTAATATGCAAAAGTGCCTAGGGCCTACGATGACCATAAGACGGCCCTGCCGACTAGATAATGCATGAATTATTTTTAGGTTAATTAATATATGTCTAATATTTTCACATAGCGAGGAAACGAGACGCCAAAAAGACTACGAACAAAATTGGTTGCAAGTCTTTGGAGAGATCTCTGGCGAAAAACGTCCAAACGACTTGTTTAATGTTTATGTTCTTACGCCAAAGATTTATCGGCGCGTCCCCATTTCCTGCAACAAAAGAGCATCGCTCTCGTTCCCCGCGGCGGTGCTTCAGTCTACTTAACTGTGTCCATAAGCAACAATGGAACCTGAAGAAGCAGAGTATACCAATCCATCTCTTTCTCCCACGATCTTCCATTGTTCCGGTGGCGGTGGAGATGGTCATTCCAGAGGTGGAGATGGTCATTCCAGGACACTTCCACCTCGCGACTTTTCGTGCCCCGTCCAGTTCGTTCCCGGCTCTTCCGAGAAAATCTTATAGGACCTACCGGTGGCGGCTTAAAACAAAAAACTTCATCTCGAAAGTCGCGAAACATTTTGCTCACAGACCGACATTAGGCCGACAGTAAATGACCAGCATTATGCCCACAATATACCGACATTAAGCCGACAATAACCCATCAAGCGGCCGTCACTAGTACCGCATTCCATGGTGTTACATTGCCTCACAAAACCATGGTGACCAAGCGTCCCATTCCCCTTCCATCTCCCCTTACATTATCCCTCCATCTCTCTTCCGAAATTCTAAACAAACTTGATCTGATTCTACCAACTGCAATGCGAAGGATGGCATCGCAAAATTTATAGAGCAGCATAAGCAATAAGTGTAAGTACCTTAACCCTTTAATGCCAAGATGGTAGTAAATGGTATGGGAAATCCTATTCCCTCCGGCATTAAAGGGTTAACGTGAAGCCATCCATCGGCATTGCCATGGTTAAACACCCATGACTATGTCGCCGTTATTATTTCGTTGGTTGAACATTCTCCAGTACTCTGGTAGTGCCAGTCGCAATCCTGGATGAAAGAGGAGGGCCACACTAGTGATATTTGCAACCCTACTACACAGTATCGTTACACTGAAGCAATAACCACCGCCAACATTCATCAAATCTGTCATGTCGTAAAATATAATATTCTACCACAGAGTTAAAAAGCAAAGATTGCTGCCTGTCTATAGGTCAAACGTCGAGTCCACCCCATTCCGAGCCAGATTTCCGTTTAAGCCGACACTGCCCTCAGGGTCTCTCATGAAAATTTCACCAGCCCCACAAAAGAAACCCACTGCAAGATTCATAGCGGGGGTCGGGAACTCCACCCCTCCCACACGCTACCGATTCAGACTATTGGTCAATGGAATAAATTCTTCCAAACAGTTTTGCTTCACCGCTCCCCAAAGATTTCAAACACACACCACACCTTGCCCCAGGCTGTATTTTACTTCTGCTATAGACATGGATATGTCTACCGCATTGCCCCCCCGGGGGCTGTTCCAATATTTCACCCGACATTTCGGCACGTATATCGATTTCGCTAAGAAGTATGGATGACCGCCTAGAGCTTCAACACGGTGGCGCTACGGTGCAACTTTATCAGATCGACTCTATGAGGAGACGGGATTTTAAGCGGCCTTCCATGCAGAAATGTTGCAACGGAAAGGAACCCGCTGCAGGAGCAAAAAAGATTTACGACGGAAGACGCATCGCGGAGTGGAATGGCGACTGCGCATGTCTGGAAATGGCTTCCGGTGTAATCGGACAGCGAGAGATGAATGGCGGGAAAGGAGGTTTGTTGGTTGACCCTCATCAGAGAAACATTAGCAAGGTCATGTAGTCGTCGTCTGCGCTTTCGCACATTAGCCGACGAACACATTTTTAGTCTTTCAGTAGTCTGTGTTTGACTGTATGCATTTAGTCGAAGCTACTTAGTCTTTAGAAACTCTGCATGACGAACCGTCGTAAGGACAAACGGACTGTCGCCTACTTACTTACTTACCTACCTACCTACCTACTTACTTACTTACGTACGTACTTACTTACTTTACTTTACTTACTTACTTACTTTACTTTACTTACAGTCTGGCAGACTGATCAACTGATTTACTGACTGACTGACTGACTGACTGACTGACTGACTGACTGACTGACTGACTGACTGACGGATGGACTGACTGACTGACTGACTGACTGACTGACTGACTGACTGACTGACTGACTGACTGACTGACTGACTGACTGACTGACTGACTGACTGACTGACTGACTGACTGACTGACTGACTGACTGACTGACTGACTGACTGACTGACTGACCGACCGACTGACTGACCGACTGACTAACCAACTGACTGACTGAATGAGTGAATGAATGAATGCATGAATGAATGAATGCGTGAATCAATGAATGAATGGTTTGAACAACTTAAAAACACTTGCGGAGGAACGTAGACTACAGACTCCCAGAAGATGGACGTATACAGGTAAAAAGAGAGCCAGACATAATTATGACAATTGCACATAGTTTATACAAGAGTAGCCTACAAGAGGTGACACATTTAAGTCTCGCGTGTCTTCCAATGAGGTCTCGCGCTCTGAATTTTTCGACCGCTAATAATTGTTTTCAGAATAATTGACGAAATAAATGCAGGCAAAAACACTGGACTTAATGTTGCAGATGCGTTTGTTTTATAACCTACTGCGCATAGGCGTACGAGGCGGGGATCCAGAGGGGGCAACTGCCTCCCTCAATTTCGGGCGAGTCTGGTTTTTCGGGCAAGCAGACCCGTGAAAATATAAAAAAGTAGTATTTTCACGACATTACAACCAAATGACTATAAAAAAGTTCGTTACCTTTTTTGTCCGGAAAAATTCCCCACCACGAGATTTATTTGTGAGGCCGTCCATAAAGTACGTCACGCTCCAGGGGGAAGGGGGTGTAAGAAAGTGTGACAGTTTGTGACAGGGGAGGGGGGTCAGGCCATGTGTGACGTCATACATTTTTTAAAAAAATTTATTTCTAATTCTTTTTTAATTTTTTGTCAAATTTAATAGCTTTAAAAATAATTTTCAAATTTTTTGAAACATTTGAATTAGTTTTATGTTAAAATAGCATGAAATGCGTATTCCTGACTGTGTTGTTCACGATTCCTCTCGCTAGGAGCGCTAGTAATGCTGTTGCGAAGCCTTGTTTTAGGCTATATGTATAACCATGCGGTGTTCATTTTTTACAAATTCAAAAGTGTGACGTACTTTGGGGGGTCAGAGATTTGTGACAGTTTGTGACAGGGGGAGGGGGTCAAAAATAGCGTGACGTACTTTATGGACGGCCCCTTTCGGGCAGAAATCAAATCTTTACCCCCCCCCCCCCTCCTGAAATCTCCGGTTTGCCTATGCTACTACGATAGAAAATTATTTTATTCGAAGTGCAGAAGAAAGAGAGCGTGTCCCTGTCGCACATCATGAACAATTCATGCAATTGCTGACGGATATATGCCCTACTGGTTTTTCTAAGATTGTGTTATCGCAATTGTAATTGCATACTGACCCGGGCATCAATTTTGACAACTACAAAATTAGAAACTGTCAACGAGTATAGATCTGTTCGAGCATGTTTGTAGAATTAAGGTATGCTTAAGCGCTATTCAACTATAATTGTTGTCGAGCAAACGGTCCAATGATATTCTTCTCCACCTCGACTGCATAATAACTGAAAATATGTAGCCTACGCTTCTGTGTAGCGATAGCACGACGTGGCTATAAATCTCCTCATTTTTCAATGAATAGTAAACAACTGCATTTAAAGATATGAGACATAAATATCTGGTCACACACATGCATCTTGGTATATTTAGGCATAAACGTAAGCATCTTCGCAGTTACTGTAGCTGAAGCAGAGACCTGACTGAGGAAAGATATATCATATATGACTGGATCTGCCTTTATATATATAAATATACATATATAAATATACATATATAATTTATATATGCATATGTATATGCATATATATGAACATGCATTTGCATGCAAATTTCGATATAATGTGATGGGGTGGGGTGGTGTTGGTCTCATATTAAGGCTGTAACCGAAGCGTCATTTCTAACGTGATGTAAATCTTATGACAGCAGCAATCTCCATACATTTCGTCGACGATGATTGATTCTTAACAGCAAAGTTGTTTATATGGAGGCACAAAATCGAAAACAACTCAACAACAGGTGAGTGGGTTAATTCTTCATTAATGAATTATTGCTTTAGTCACACTTTTGTGTACATGCATCTAATAAAGACAGTTTTTTAAAAGCTATAACATCTGGATTCTAGACAACAAGTGCCAAACTGGTTTCTTCACAGACAAAGCCTCGCGAGAATCCGTCGAAGCAATTTCGATGGACGATGTTGACGACAGACGTCAAAGTCTGATGGTAGAATTCAATATCTCAAAGCTCCTGTAAGGATGTCTGATTGTCTGCAGTGTCATTCAGAATTAAGGTCTCTCTGTCTCTGTCCCTGTCTGTCTCTCTGTCTCTGTGACTGTCTGTCTGTCTGTCTCTCTCTCTCTGTCTGTCTCTGTCTTTGTCTCTGTCTCTGTTTCCATCTCTCTCTCTCCGTCTTTGTCTTCTATCTGTCTCTGTCTGTCTCCCTCTCTCTCTCTCTCCCTCTTTCCCTCCCTCTCTCTCGCAGCTCCATCGTCAATGAAATGGCTGCAAATGAGACTGGTACATACTGATAGGCCCATGCTACCACATACACACACAGGCGCGCACGCACACGCACACACGCACACACGCACGCACGCGCACACACAAACAAATATGCACATGAGCGCGCGCACATACGCACACACGCATACAAACACGTGCAACGCACGCGTGCAGCACACATTAGACACACCTTGCATACTTGTACAACAATGTACATGTAGGCTACACAGTACATGCACGCTCAGCTGTTATATCACTCCTGCAACTATAATAATTATTATAGCAATAATAAGACGCTTTGCCTATCTTCGTTGCACAGCTGCACAGAATAGGAGCATCCAGCGGCTGACTTTGTCTCTGTTTCTGCTACTTGAGGCGGTATATAAATATCTACCGAAAACGTAGACAAGCATACACGCGTACACAGGCATCAGTCAACTATAGAGGGCGTTGACCAGTCAAAGTAGCCCACTCAAATTGCCCCGTCAAATCAGCCCGTCAAAACGCCAAAACCAAAATTTGGCGCTTTTGACGTGGGGGATGTTTTGCCAGATATGGTATTGTACAACTAATGACAACAACCATGCACAATATTTGCTCAGCCTTAAAACAGTACTTTCAGCCGAGGCTGAGTCGGGAGCGCTCCTGAGTGGTAACGTTGAAGCGGCGCTATATAAATCTCCATAGTGAATAATAGGTTACGATCCTGGACTGCCGCAGATATTTTTGTGAAGGGAACAAAACACAATGATCATTGTTTACATAATTTTTACAATAGTTTGAGAAATGCGTGGCAGAAAATTAAGAGCATGAATGTTTGTCATAGATGTTTAAAATTGTAACATTTCGCGGTTTCGCTTTGTATAATAATTGTCATAAGTATAATTCGTGCTTTAATGTAATATTTTTTTTTAAATGAAAAGTAGTAGGGCCACAACATAACCGACTGGTGCGGAGCGCCAATACAAGGCCAATACAAGACCTGACACATGCGGCGATGGAACGACAAAAATGGCGAGGAATAATGAGGATGGCAGCGGGCACCTATATACGGGCACTGGTCCCTCGGTTCTTGATGATGATGATGAGTAGGGCCAATTAAAATTATTGGCGTAAATGTTCCCGATGTGAATCAGACAGCAATGAATTAAAGTGAAGTCAGAGTTCACGGTGAATCATGTACACGCATGCATTGAAGTTTAACATAATTATACGACATAAATTATTACGATCCCAGATTGCAATGTTTGCTTGTGGTGTGGAAAATGTATGATGTGATGTGCGTAGGCCTACATTTGCTGTTGACTACCGCAGGGTATAATTATAACCGCATGCAGCCGTAAGTTTCGATGTATTTGTATACAAAAGGGCGTCGTTTTGATTGCTGAACCCTGTTGCACAACGCCCTCTGCTAACCCTCTTGAATGCCCGAGATGATATAAAGATATGATAAGAAGAGATAAAAAAAATGATATTCGCATGTTCAACGGCTGCTTGCTTTGACGAAAGAGTAAAAGGTCGAACGGAGTAATACGATGGAGAGACTTCTTCCTGCAGTCGCAATACTACTGCTGCAATCTTCTCAATTCGGTCGACATCATAAAACTTCCTTGCATTGGTCTGACCTCATCTCAATGACTCGACCCAAAGACACTGCTTCATCCGCTTCAATGCTTCCTCAAGGCACTCATGAATCGTCTGTCTGTCTGGTTGTTCATCTGTCTGTCTTCATGTCTGTCAGTTTGGGTGTCTCTGCGTGCCTGTCTGTATCTGTCTGTCTGTCTGGGTGTATGCCTGTCTGTCTGTATGTCTGTCTCTCTGTCTGTATGGGTACCTGTCTGTCTGTCCGTCTATCTGTCTGTCCGTCTGTCTGTCTGTCTCTCTATCTGTATGGGTATCTGTCTGTCTGTTGTCTATAATTATATCTGTATGTCAGTCTGTATGGTGTCTGTCTGTACGTATGAGTGTCTGTTTGTCTTGCTGTTTCTGTCTGTCTATCTATGTGTCTGACTGGGTGTCTCTGTGTACCTGTCTATATATGTCTGTCTATTTTTACGTCTGTTTGTCTGTCTTCCACTGTATATCTCTCACTTCGATTCTGTCGATTTGCCCTACTATCACTTATTGCTTTTCAGTCTGTACGTTTTTCTTTTTATCTATTTTTCTATTTGGCTCTTTATCTCTCTGTATCTGTATCTTTCTCTGTCTATGTTTGTCTGCGTGTGTCTCTCTCTCTTTCTCGTATTTTCATAGTCTGTCCTTGCCTCTTTGTATCCTTTCGTCTTCAACTTCTTTCCGGCTATTCCCAATAATAGACATTATATATCAAATACATTATATCAAATACATAGGCTACATCCTTTTATGTCGATTTAATATGCATATTAAAAGCTTCGCACATAGGCTATAAATATCACATCTATGACTAATATTGACTATGTATATTTTATATGCATGTGTATCTATATATTATGTACAAAATCTTCTGAATTTATTCCTATTGGGATTATATATATATATATATATATATATATATATTGCGCACACAAATATATATATACACATATACATGTGTATATATATATATAGACCTACACGCAGGAAATTGATGTTTTCCCTTTGGCATGAGTGGAGAGATTGACGCAATACGTTTGTAGGAGCAATGTCGTTGAAACGCGGTGGTTGGGTGGGTTGGTGGTTGCATGGGTGGGTGGATGTGGGGAAGAAATGGAGTGGGGTGAGAACAGAAGGTCACCTTCGAGGGGATTATTTGAAGATCTTCAGGAGTGGGGTGAAGAAGCCAGGATGGAGGAAATTACGGGATGGATACAAGAAAGATGGATGAAGACCTGTTGAGCAAATGAAGGATGAAAGCGAGAAGGAAGAGGAGAAGGAGGATGAGGAGAAGGAGGATGAGGATAAGATGGAAAAGTATGGATGCGATTGAAATAGGGAAGGAGAATCGGGAAGAAGGAGCAGAAGAGACGAAAAATTAAGGCAGAGGAAAATGAAAGGAAGTGGATGAAGAGAGGAGGAGGACAACAAGAAGGAGGAGGCAGAAGAGGAGGAGTAGGCGGACGACGAGGAGGAGGTGGAAAAGGAGGAGGAGTGGAGGAGGTGGAAGAGGAGGAAGAGGAGGAGAAGGGAAGGGATGGGAGCAGAAAGAAGAGGAGGAGGAGAGGTGGAAGAAAAAGAGGAGGAGGAGGTAGAAGAGGAGGAGGATGTGGAAGAGGAGGAGGTGGAGAAGGAGGGGAGGAGGAGGTGGAGAAGGAGGGGAGGAGGGAGCAGAAGAGGAGGAGGGCGGAATGTAGGAGGGGAGGAAGTAAAGTAGGAGGAGTAGTAGAAGGAGAAGGAGGAGGAAAAGAATGGGGATGAGAGAAAGAAGAAGAGCGGAGAAGCAACGAAGGTGGATGAAGAAGAAAATGAAGAGAGAGAGAAAAGACAAAATACAAAATGAAGATATAGGAAGAGGTGGCAGAAGGAGAAAAAAGAATGAGAAGGCGAGGACGAACAGACGGATAAGAAGGACGCTGACTGCAGTGGAGGAGGAGAATGCTCCAGGGTATAAAAGACATTAATTTTTGTCCACGTCGCCACAACCGCGAGAAGAAAAAGAAGCCCATATAAAAACTGAATTATGAAGGAGCTTTGACTTTTTTTATATGAAATCGTCATCTCTCTAACGGACGAACGAACACAGATGGATGGTACCAGCGCACGTAGGCTATGTGTTATGGCACCAGTATAATAAACCAGTCGGAGTTTCTTTTAGCGTTTATGAGTTGATGGTAAAGAATCGTCGACTTGTTGGGCTATATAATTCTGTTGTTTAGTAAGCAAAATGTAGTGGAGCAACAAGAATCAGTGCTTGGGTATATCTGCTGCAGTTCGCGCTAATCGAGAATTTTAAGTTTTATGATGGCATGAAACTATGTATTTTTAACTGAATGACAGTTATACCGTACTAAAGATGTCATTTTCATTGCTTTTTTTCTCTCTTTATGTACTCATATTATAGACTACGCATTCTGCTAAACCATTAAAAATCTTTGTTATGTAGTGTTATTATAAACCGTACTCGTGGAAAGCCTGACCCGTCCACACGCCACGTCACCCACTCCTCACTCACTCAATTCTCTCACTGTCACCCACTCCTCACTCACTCAATTCTCTCTCACTCACCCACTCCTCACTCACTCAATTCTCTCACTCTCACCCACTCCTCGCTCACTCAATTCTCTCTCACTCACCCACTCCTCACTCACTCAATTCTCTCACTGTCACCCACTCCTCGCTCACTCAATTCTCTCACTCTCACCCACTCCTCACTCACTCAATTCTCTCACTCTCACCCACTCCTCACTCACTCAATTCTCTCTCACTCACCCACTCCTCACTCACTCAATTCTCTCACTCTCACCCACTCCTCACTCACTCAATTCTCTCACTGTCACCCACCCCTCACTCACTCAGTTCTCTCTCACTCACTCACTCACTCACTGAATTCTCTCACTCTCACCCACTCCTCACTCACTCAATTCTCTCTCACTCACTCACTCACTCACTCACTCACTCACTCACTCACTCACTCACTCACTCACTCACTCACTCACTCACTCACTGCTACTCATCAAAACATTGGGTTTGTGTGTGGTTCCTTGGAACAGCGGATGCATTAATGACAGAAGGCAGCCCGTCCTGTGGGACTGACAACGTGACATCGCGTGGCCAACATTTCTGTCTTCATTGAGCGAACATTTTGTCCGAATGGAAACGCTTTCGTTGCGTGCCACCATATTTATTTTCAGTATGCCACGGGAATGCGCAGAGTGGTACAATACAATACAACTGAATTTTGATATTGCGCTCCTTGCAAAGCTCATAAGTGCACAAACGCCTCGAAGAACGGCGAAACTGCAATTGTATTGCTGAAAAATTGCGGGTGAAAGACTTGCTCATGGTCCCTGCACAATATAACCGCTTTGGACGAGGATCGAACCCGCACTCTTCGCCTTATACAGGCCGGTGTCCCCTGTAAAAGTCTCCCCGCAGACTTTATTTTGAAACAGATTCTCCCCCCGGCGGATGTGTTCCAGAATAAATTCGTCCCTCGGAGACTCTGTTCTGAAATAAAGTCTCCCGGGGAGAGAATATTTCCTCCGCCTATGGCCTAGACGAAATAAAGTCTCCCCGTTGAGCGTGAAATCGGCTACAGAAATTTATAAATGAGCATATTAAACCGTTAGTATTCGTTGCTAAATTATTTAACACGAACATTTATATAGGCCTACTTCTTTCATCAGAAAATGTCTTCCAGTACAGATTTTCAGCCACCGGGAAACTCTGTTTGGGGGAAAGGCTTTGTATCGGGGGGACTTTATATCGTGACACCGACCGCCCCAACCACACGGCCACCGTGCCTCACAGCGATGCGATGGATTTCCACACTAGTGTAGGCATGATGAAGATTGATGAAGATATGAGCAGATGGAGGATTAAGAAACATGAAGGGTTTGTAATTATTGTCATTGTGTAATTGTTAAAATATGACATTTATGAACCAACTTCACCAGTAGCGAATTGAACCAGTAGAACAGGTCGACATGACTGCAGGGCTTTTTAACGTACAGTTGTAGGCTACACAAAATGTGCAGTTCTAAATAGATTTGTGCAGTTGTAGAATCACTTCTGAACAGTTAAAACTATCAAACAAGGTCAAGGAAGGAGTTGTGCAGTTCTACAAATTCATTGAAAACAGCCAGGCGACATGACACACATAGACTTCATCATTCAAACTCTTTTAAAACTTGCCCAACATTAATTTTTTTTCTTCTATAGAAAGACATATTTTCTTATAGCAAATTCTTCTCTTTTTTCTACACGACACTTGCCATAATATAGGCCTACGCGATCGTTCATCATACATAGCAGAATTCCCGATGTGTTCTATTTGAACTATTTCCCTTCTAAAGTCGATCTATCGCGATATTTACTGCTGCATCCTCTCCTTTACTTTCTCGACCCGACCACCAGTGTTTAATCTAGCACCCTGCTTTGGAGGGGAGGGGGAATTCGGGTTTGGGGGGGGGGGACGAGAAAAGTCCATTTGAGCTGACGTCTGGGTCGCCGACGACACTGTAATCGGTCAAAATTTCTGACAACCCTTTTTAGTCTTTCTTTATATTTTACCGAAATTTAGCAACATGTCCATAGGCCTATAATACGCAAGCGCACAAGACCGCTCGGTTTTTTGCGGGGTGGGGGGCGAATTGTCACCCATTTGCTTTTTCTGGGGGAAGAATGGCACGTATTTACATGTATACAACGCCTCGCAATTTTTCCTGGAGAGAAATTCATTCCTGGAGGTGGAACTCCCGCCCCCCCCCCCAGAGACGTCTAGATTAAACACCGCCGGACAACATGGACTACTCTTACGGACAACCATTTTGACTCGACGCAGCGCTCGTGAATAAACTGGTACCCCGCGCTTGGCTTTCGAGTATAGCACTTTAGAAGTTTGGAGATTACAATTACGATTACATATATCCTCTTCATCCTTAATAAATTATTGTCTTAGTGGTGCTTAGATTAATTTCGTTCAATATCGAACTCTTATTCAGCCGAACCATTCTTTCTGAAACCTCTTCTGACCACTGGTCAGCTCTGCTTGGTCATTTGCAAATTTAGTCCTCTTCAGTAATGTGTGTATGTACATGCATATGAGCATTTAAATAGCGCCTTACAAATAACCTCACGAAGTATACTTTCCCCATTGTCAATCATTAATTTCTTTGTGCAAATGTCATCGAGTATAATTGGTGAGAGCTGGTTGGCATCCTTGTCGCATTCCACTATCCATCGCTTCTGGTTCTGAGTATTTTCGGACTGCGAAGAGAAAATATCCAGAAACCTCTGGCGTAAAGACAAAAGATATCAATATTTTATAACGAAAGCTGAACCAAATGAACTGATTCTGACTACCGGTACAGTTTAACTCACTATAGCGACGAGCTGCATCGGTTGTTATAGCCAATCGCTTTCAGTCTACAGTCTCGTCGTTAGAGGGTTAATCGGAGGCGATTGGACGACAAAAATAGAGATTAAGGGTAGATCGAGAATCTTCATTGCCAAAGAGTATCGTCCATTGATCTTGAGCAGGGTCCTGGGACCCGGGTACAAGTCCACCGACGGGGGGAGGGGGCAGAGAGGAAATGTGCAGGGACGCGGCAACCTTTATAATTTATAGGAGGATCTTATATATATAAGATTTCTGCCCTTCGACGCATTAGGATCATTTATTCAGTCAATCAATCAATTTTCGTTTAATCAGCACTTACACGCTGGCAGAATACAGCATGTTACATATAACTAATTTTACAAAGGTTTTGTGTATAAGTTCAGTTTATAATAATATTATAAGCAACAAAAAACATATATTGTTTGAATGAATATTAATTGATCTGTGTTTGTAGTAAGGTTTGCTAGGTTAAAAATGGTTTTGAATGGGATAGTTTGGAGTTTGGGGGTCGTTATTTATATAAGAGGACCTTATGATTTGTTTAATTTTAAGCCCTTCAACGCATTAGGACAGTTGGGAGCCGCGATTGCTCTGCATAGGGGCCCGGAATGGCTCTCATTGGCCCTGCAGCCTGGGTTTCGTTTGCATACTGATGTAAAGCAGCACCCATAATATGGGAAGGAGAATTATTCGTTCCTGCAGGTCGGCAGGATATATAGGATGCAATCCTATAGGAGAGATACTTCAATTGGACTTTGAAGAAGATTGAAAGGCACTGGAGACGAAGCAGACGCAGCGTATGGTGAGAGGAGTAGGAGATGAAGGAGTGGGACTATATATATATATATTATATATAATATATATAATATATATATATGCGGCGGCAAGAGAAATGGAGAAGGCGGGACATTGTGCACCATATAGCGCGGTGGTGTATAGTGGGTATATGTTCGTTGCTTTGCAGTCGGAGGGTTGCAGGTTCTAATCCACCTCAAGTCGCCGCGTAGGGACCTTGGGCAAGTTCTTCACTCGCAATTGCTCAGCGCTTCGGCGTGAAACTCCGATTCAGTGTCCGCGCTGTAGTCGGGAGCGCCTCTGAGTAAAAATCTTGAAGGGGCGCTATATGACAGGTGCATTATATCCTACCTACATAAATTATGCAACTTTCGATCATATACATTATACATGCATGCACACATTGCACAGCTCGTGATTAACGATTAATACGTAATAAACGCATGCATCTGTGACTATAACATTATTTCGACTAATTAAATTAGACCTACTATCACAAAATGGATCTCGCTGCTCTCTAATAGGCTACTCGGCTGATTACTGCTCGTAATTGAAATCGATTCACTCACCGGTTGTTGTCGTCAACTGCGTCTTCTGGGTGTCACGACGAGTGGCAACTAATTCGCGGTTGGCCCCCAGCTGCAGCGATTCTGGGTTGGTGGTTGACGTCGTAATCTGCGATTCATAACCAGACATTAGAACGACGAAATTAATCCAGGCCACACTATATACAGCTCTTTTGCCCATGAGCATCGTCGAATATTCTACGCTACACACCATCTCCGTTGCTGGACCACTCCAAAGACACCACCTGGTCCACGCTGTTTCGTCGACTGCAGAAGAAAAGGACTTCACCCTTAGATGTAGAATATCTTGATGTCGAAGAAGGTATCTGACGACAGACACTCGATCAATCAGATTTTTCCACGCTCTGTTGAATCCGAAGATAATAATTAATCAAGGCAACCAATCACGGATCTTGTTACATCCAAAGAAAATCAAGACAGCCAATCACAGATGTCGTTGCATCGTCGACACCCCCATTAAGGAAGTTGTGTTCTGAACACAACCGATAAGCGGAAACTAGGAACGTACGGCGCATACATGTAACGAGCTCAAATCGAGGGCAGTCGATATATCCGGCATGTCCTAAACACACACAAAAATAACAAGTCGATATACTTATGAAGCATATTTTCTACAGAACGAAGAAAGTCAATAAGAGATAATGTTTGTGGCTAAAACATCCAATCAAAGACTTCAAACAGATTTTTAGAAAACCAATTACACTGCCTGCCTGATCTGTTTAAATATATTGATCTGAAACTGATTTTTCCTCCCTTCCCATCCATTAAGTTTTTCACTATGCACCTGTGAAACTGGTTCTCGCGACATCGCCATTTTGGCGCTGTATTATAAAGCTCGACATTTCGATTACGAACCTCAATCAAATAATCAATCAATCGTTGAGAATAATTATTGATATCGCTCCCCTTCAAGATTCCTACTCAGATAGGCTCCTGTGCTCTTCGTATCTTCTCTCTACAGTCGGTCGATCATCTTCATTTTGACGGATACGACTGTCTGTCTCACACAGATAATTTGCACATCAGACTATTCATGTCTGGACTCCTATTATAATAGCCTACACTGTATAAACCTTACAGCCGCCATACGTCGAGAAGTGAGCGAATCGGAAAATTGGTTGTCTTTGCCGAATAGTAATTTTAACTTGTCGCAATATGAAATGATTTTCCGACCATTCAAAGACTTTTGCATCGAACAAACTATTTCAATTAGCCAATCAACAAATAATGCATGAGAAACAAAACAAAAAGTACCAACCAAACACAGACATTGAGTTCAGATTTAGACTGTAATAAGCCGATCAAAATACTAGCACAGTCAAGATGTAGGCCTATATCCTTATGAATCCTCGTCGTAAATAGATTTCAAACGTGACGAGCGAAATGTTGAAATTCAGATCTTCAAATGACACATGAGCGAACATGTCGACGAACATCCTAGCACTGACAGTGTAGTAAGACCTATGCCTACACGCTCCGTCGAAAACAGAAATTCTTGAGCACTTCGAAATTAACAATTCGACGACTAACTCGCTTGATAAACAATCCACTGAACCGTAGAAAAAAAACAATCTGTCATAGTCCAGTTGTCGTTTCTCTTCGTTTTCGGTTGAACTTCCTCTGACCCCATCAGATACAATCGTCCGGTGAGTATGCATCGTGCTCAAGCAACAGTACTGTTGATGAGCGATTGCCTTACTACATTGCGTCACCAGCTTTACGGTGCGTCAGTCAGCGAGCGCAGATGAGCATGGAACCATAAAGCTGCGTCTGATGGAGAGCAGGGAACCATAAAACTGCGTCCAAGGCGGTCCGAGGCAGACGACCCGCAGCAAACAGTTTTTGCGCAGGCGCACAGATAATCTGTAAAGTACTATCGCATTTGGTGCGATAAGATTCACTTGGCCTACTTAGAGGTTTTGCGTTTACGGCAAGGAAGACTGAATTTATTAATTATTCATACCGATGTATAAAAACAACTTTTCAATCTCACTTTCTTTATCAATGTTTTCGCTTCCACTTTAACTTTGTTCTGCATTTTCATTCTTTTCACTTCGTTCTCTCTCGTCTACTAGGCCTAGGCGCCGATTATGGCAGGGCTGTCTGTTCTGTTAGTAGTTAAGCCTATTCTGTTATCTGAGTTCCTGTAAACTTAACTGTTTCAATTGCAACCGGTTGCTGTCTGCCAACCGGATTGCTGAATGAACGAAAATTATTATAATAATAATAATTATTATTATTATTATTATTATTATAATTTTTATTATTATTATTATAATTATTAATATTATTATTATTATGACAATATAATAGCTTCAGTATAATAAAGGTAGGCTATAGAGGAAGGTTGATTGTCTATTTGCAAGTAGGAAGTGTAGGCCCTAATAGGCCTAAGCTCGCATATCCAGCGAAACAAAGCAAGGGAAACCAGTGCTAAAACAAAACAAGCGAGAATTACATATCATCTCATAACCAGAGTCTGCGCCACGCCGTCATAATTTTCAAACGAGCATTCTGTGTTATCACGAGCGTACAGGTTTCGATTGCAGCAATAAAGAGACTAAAGATTGAGCAATAATTTCCAAAACATTAGCTATCAACAGTTACTGTTACACATGCATCTTCTGCATTACTGGACCCGGTGCGATTGTTGCGGTGCTCGGGTCTTCAGTCGTTTTGCGTCACCATGGAAAGACAAAGAAGTCGTTCGCCGGGTTTTATTTAGCGCCAGCCCATAATTTATGTTGCGCATTAAAGCTGGCGAAATTGTTTATCGTCACCGTATCTCAACTGTCGGTGTCGCATGAACTTCTGCATTCTGTATGGCAGTAATTATTCTATAGCAGAGGTAATTAGGACAAACTGAATCAAGCAGTTATGCATGACGCTGAAGACAGAAGTTAAGCAGAACCATTGTCCCTCGTAAGACAATCACATTATATTTAGTCTAGCCAGCAAGACCGACGGCCTAACACGTGAGTTTAGAAAGACCACAAATTAAGTAGACAGACAGTTAGACAGACACCTAGACAGACCGCTATACAGACAGGCAGGCAGACAGCCAGACAAACAGGAGGCAGACGTACAGGTGCGCAGACAGACCAGCGCATCGGAGAAAGACAAGGCTAGCACAGACAGAAAAAAATTATGTAATAACAGAGAAACATGCAGTTAGAACGACTGAACGGACAGAAAGACATACACACAGGCAGGCAGACAGACAGACAGACAGGCAGACGGACAGATATACAGACAGACAGGCAGGCAGACAGACAGACAGGCATACAGACAAAAAGACGGACAGATATACATGCAGTTGGGATGACTGAACGGACAGAAAGGCATACAAACAGGCATAGAGACAGACGGACAGACAGACAGATATACAGACAGACGGACAGGTATACAGACAGATAGACAGACAGATATACAGACATACAGGTAGAGATATAGACGCGCACCCAGGCATACAGACGGAAAGACAGACAGACACAAATAAACAGACAGCATGTTCTTATGACAGTGGTCAGCGAGCAGTATATCTCCTAATAGATTCTTCGAAACTGACAGTGCATGAGATAGAATGGACAATATTGCGGCAGATTTTGTCATGCGTTCAACGTTTATGAACGTCATATATTTCCTTATTGCTTTCTATTCTCCATATCCATAGTTACAGCAATAGAAGATCCGAATAGTGAAGCCAAGCATACATTACAGACGGTTTATGACAATGAGCCTCATAATAGTATAGTCTCTTTATTCTTCCATTTATCGCAACAGTGTAAGTATGCTGTAGCGTTCTGAATTAGTATATTCACCTCCGCTTGTGTTTCTCTGGCAAACCAGCATCCCAGAGCAGTGCTGCTTTGTTTGTTTGTTTGTATGTGCACTTGTTATAGCGCCCCTTCAAGCTCTCTCTCCTTCTACTCAGAGGCGCTTTCGAATGCAGAGCGGACACTGCATCGGAGTATCACGCCGAAGCGCTGAGCAATTGCGAGTGAAGTACTTGCCCAAGGTCCCTACGCGGTGGCTTCAGGGTAGATTCGAACCTTGAACCTTCCGGCTCCAAGGCAACAACGCCACTACTACACCACTTAAATGACCTATTACGACAACTTTGGTATTCGCGTCCAAATAGGCTAAACAGTTTTACTGGCTTATGACTATGATGGGTCATTACTTCCAGTTGGATCTACCGACTTCCGGTTTATCGCCGCTAGTCATAAATACAATATATATACACCAACACACATACCTATACAGTATACATACTACTGGCAATTCTGCCTACAATCCATACACACATATATATTCAAATGTGCAATGCCAAATGCATAATAACTATTATACACAGACCCTATATATACAATTAAGCATTACATATATCATACAATATAATATAATTATTATACGTATTTATATACACATACAAACCCATTAAGCGCTACATAGATACATGTCATATAGGCATATGCATAGGCTACATACTAGGCCTGTATGCATATGTATATATACGCATAATTTTTTTTAAATTGTGAATTTATGTAGAGGCCATTACATGTGCAGGAATTGGATTTTGCTGCAATCATTGGAAAGGGTCGTTCAAGATAAAGTGAAGATAAAACTGACTTTAAGACTCCGCATGCCTTGTATAATATGTTATGTATTATTGTATATATATAATATATATAAAATATAAATCTGAAAGTTTTTTCTGTTTGTGTGCTTTTATGGTATGACGTCAGTATGAAGGCTCTCAAACGGCACGCTCTGATAGCGTTCCGAAAATTTTTGCCAAACGTTCACATGCAAATTTGTAGATTAGCGCAGATCAGCTCACAATTCATTTTAAATCCCGAAATATAGACATTTTAAATTTGAAAATACAGAACGCGGGATACCATAGAGCGAGAGATGTTGAGAGATGGGTGGTGCAAATACCGGTCTCACGGGAGATGTAATAATCGTGTACGATTGACCTGAGAAAAGTTAAGAATCTAAAAAATTATTAAACATCTGGTTAGATAAAATAAACATTTGTCTCATTTTGTTTCTTTGGCAATAAAAAATAAATAAATAAAATAATAAAAATAATAATAAAAAATGTTTTCTTGGACTTTATGAATGTTTCATTGTTAAATAAACTACGACCATGGGGGTCGCTTTTCCCACTCTTATTTTATATATACATGTATATACAGGGTGCGACCAAAAAAACCACCTAGGTTTTTGCCAATATCGTGACCAAAAATAAGAATTTCGAAATGAAATTTTGCAGACTTGAAGACAATTCATATTTACACATGATGGCCAGATTATACTTACATACAGTTATGTTTAGTGTATACATGTACAATGTGCATGCACATTGCATAAACATATGTTACATAAATAATATAATCTATCTATAGTATATGCTATGACATAATAATAATTTATATATATATAGTCACTAAAGAAGTGACTATATACATAATATATATAATATAGTCATATATATAATTAGTCACTAACAGTGCGTGGGCAATTTTCCAGGAATCGCAGATTACGCCTTTTAGCGCAGTCCCAAAGACCGCGTGAGTAGCGAAGAGGCAGATGGGACACGAGTCTGGATGCAGAGGAGAAAAATAGTCGTATACGTTGTATGGGATGAACATAATAATAATTGTTATGATGCTTGGTAATTCTGATTGCATGGCGTGAATGTCAGTTTGCCAACGCCAAATGTGCAATGAATGTATTGAAGGACGTACGAACGGACGAACGGTCGGACGGACGGACGGACAGACAGGGAGACAGTGACTAAAAAACCTGATGAGGTTCATATAAGGTCTTCAAGGTGTCACGACAACGGGTTCACCGACATTGGTTCAACGACAACTGGTTCACAGGGGCGTAACTTTCCCCTGAAAAGTGGTGGTGACCATTCCTTTGCTCACAACTCCCATCCATTTTTTCCTTACTAGATATCGTATGAATTTTTTGACAACGTGTTACAATTAAGGGGAGTTGGGTCAAAAATCGTCCTAAACTTCGTGATGTCATTTATGAACGGCCCCTTATGTTGCTCACATGGCACATTTTAACTTTTTGCAATGCTGATTATTCAACAGTTATGTTGACTTGATGTCTAATAGTGTATCTGTAAGTCCTATCTGCTTAGTTATAAGCTATTCGTATTGAAAATACTGTTCGATTTAGACCAAAATCGGTCCCTCAGTTTAGGGGCCATGAGGGACACTAGGTTGACATTTTTAAAATCTTAAAAAATATCTGTAGGCCCCAAATGAATAAAAGAATGGGAAAAACTTGAGTATGGGTGTTTCTGCAAACTTTTATTTTTCTGGACACCCCTAATGCCTACTAGTGATTCCAAAAGATTGTGTGACCAAATGCCACTGCCTCTGAGCCATAACGGTGTGTGGTAAACGGAAATGCTTCACGTTCTCTCCCCAGCTTAGTGGACAGGGGTCAGAGAATCCTTCCTTTCTCTTCTTATATAGGAGTTATGGCCATGAGTCAGGTATAGACTGTACTGTCACTACTGTGGAAAGTGAAGATGTCACAAAGACCTCTATCAACATTGGCGCCATTGCGATGTTAGTCACAAATAATAATTTTAAAAAGTGGTGGTGATAGTCGCCACCACTTTTTGGTCGGGCAAATAAATTTTTATCAAACATAAAAGCATGTCTGACGTTATTAGAACTTATATGCCATTGCGATGTTAGTCATGGATAGACAAAATTATAGGCTATTCGTGACTAACATCGCAATGGCATACGTCCAATATAATAATTATGTTAAACAGCCAAAAAAATATTTATTTGCCGGACCAAAAAGTGGTGGTGACTGTCACGACCACTTTTAAAAGTGGTGGTGACTGGACACCACCGTCACATTAGACAGTTACGCCTATGCTGGTTCATGACAATTGGTTCACGGCAATATTATTGGCTCACCGGCAAATGGTGAATAGAAGCTGGATGAAGGTTCCTAGTAGGTAAAATAGAAGCTGTATTGATAAAAATAACGCTTGAGAAATGAAAGATAAAGCGCTTGAGAAATGGAAGCTGGATGCATGTTGAAATACATGAATGAAAATCATCAATCCAGCTTCCATTTATCAAGCAATTTATTCATTAATGCAGCTTCTATTTCAGATATAAAATACCAATACCCAGCATCCATTTCACGAGCTTTTCTCATCAATCCAGTTCCAATTTAAGCAAGAACATTTTCATCAATGCAGCTCCAGATTAAGCAAGAACATGTTTACAAATCCAGCCTCAATTTAAGCAATAAAATTTCCATACACACATTGCTCCAGTTTGAGCAAAAATATTTTCTTCAATCCAGCGCTAATAATAATTATTGTCGTGAAACAATTGTCGTCAACCAGTTTTCGGTTAACGAATTGCGAACCGGCGAATAGACAGACAGAAGCGTAGGCAGAGATGCAGGTGCAGGCAGGCATACATACAGACATACATACAGACAGACAGGTAAGCAGACATACAGACATGCATGAAGACAGACATGCAAGCAGGCAGACAGGCGGACAAACAGACAGATGGATGGATCAGTGAAGCAATTATACAAGTGTACAAGAAAGACGCGTTAGGAACTCTTGAGACTTGTTGAAATGGACGTACCAGCTGTTCACTCTCGCATCCGTGGACACACACACACATACAGGCACACATACACACACATACACACGCACACATACGCACGCACACACCGACGAATCTACGGTCACGCAAGCACTGCGCATTTAGAGGTGGAATTTAGATGGTACATCAATATACATTTACATCGCATTGGTTCATGCATAATACAGCACGGACCAAAACTCTCCACAGCACCTTAGAGAGCCTGAGCTGCCTGACAGGTTACAAAGGCGCTGTATGAGTTCTCAGATACAATACAGCAAACGAATTAAAACGTGTAACCAGAAACTGGATATATATATAAGCGAAGTTTATGCTAAACAATGCTCTCTTTCTTGTCCAGTGGTTAGATAATAATGTTTCAAGATATCTTCTACACCCTGTGAAAACACCGCAATTATAGGTACCCCGCTCTACGTCGTAGAGGGAGGAACAGACGGTGGGGGAGAGGACTGACTGGCCACCAGCCCTCATATGCCGATGCTATGAAAAATGAAGTCAGCAACGCCATACCCATGGTTGCCTGTCACCCAGGGACACTTTGTATATTTATGTATCGATATGTTTGTGCAGTGTGCGATGTGCCTATGCTTAGTTCCTTGGTTGCCAGCTGCTTTTTTCGCACCTCGGAATTTTTTCCCGAAATACTGGACAATTTATCATTATTTCGCCAAGCTATAACTTGACTGCTAAACTGTAATAGATCTATATTATTTATGCTAATATTCTTTGTTGAACAATCCGGTTGATAGACCGCAACTGTTTACAGTGATATATACAGTTATGCAATTGAAACAAATCACAAGAACACAAATGCATGACAGAAGAAATAAATCTTAACTAACAGGTCTACTAACAGAACAGCCGGCCTACTGTGTAACACTACAAGTATATGACGATCAATGGAGGGCTTGGAACCCGGAAGCAGACTCTAGGTTATAAATTATGTCTGCTCTATTGCATGCAGTTATACAGGCTTCTTCGTCAAAGTCTGAATGGATATATTGGTTGATATAAGCTTGTGTCGGAAGTTCCAACTGCTCATCATGGATTACTATTGTTTATTCCGTGTGTTATTAGGGTTGCCATAGACTCAATGCTCAAGCTTAGGGCCTACATCTATTGTGTTTATCAATCTGTAGCAGGTTGCAGGGAGTCGCTGATGGCCTGATGTTAGAACCTTTCTATTTAAATAAGACCTTTGGATCATTGTTTTTATTTTATTCTATTTATTTATCGCATTGCTATAGAGCCGATCAAGCTCACTACTCATAGGCGCTCCCAACTAAAGCGCCGACACTGCATCAGAGTTTCACGAACGAGTAATTGCGAGTACAGGACTTGCTCGAGATCCCTACGCGGCGGCTTGAGGTGGATTCGAACAAAGAACTCTCCGGATCCAAGGTACCAAACTCATCACTACATACCGCGCCCACAATAGTTTAAATGCATGTATAGAATGCGAGGGTGTTTATGAGTAAAGCGGACTTTTGTTTCTACATAAAACCGTTCAATTTAATTTTGAAGGCATGGCGTGACTTTTAAGGCGCCGCCACAAAATCGTGATACCTGGGACTGGATACCCAAGAGAACACTCCTTTCGAGCAGCAGCTCAGAAATTTTGTGGCGGCGCAAAGTCTGCCTTGAATAAAATGGAGAATGCTGCAATCCTGACTGATTTTAATGCTATAGTATGTAATTCGAGCAATGGGCGGTTTTCGAGTGATTTTGAAGGTTTGGCGTGACTTTTAAAGCGCCGCCACAAAATCGTGATTACTCGGACTGGGTACCCAATAGAACACTGTTTTTGAGGAGCAGCTTAGAAATTTTGTGGCGGCGCATAGTCTGCCTTGAATAAAATGGAGAATGCTGCAATCCTGACTGATTTTAATGCTATAGTATGTAATTCGAGCAATGGGCGGTTTTCGGGTGATTTTGAAGGTTTGGCGTGACTTTTAAAGCGCCGCCACAAAATCGTGATTACTCGGACTGGACACCCAAGAGAACCCTGTTTTTGAGGAGCAGCTTAGAAATTTTGTGGCGGCGCAAAGTCTGCCTTGAATAAGATGGAGAATGCTGCAATCCTGACTGATTTTAATGCTAGGCCTATGTAATTCGAGCAATGGGCGGTTTTCGAGTGATTTTGAAGGCTTGCGTGACCTTTAAAGCGCCGCCACAAAATCGTGATTACTAATAATATTCTCTTTATTGAAACAATCTCAGTTGACAGACCGCAACCGGTTACAGTGTACAATTATGTAGTTTAAACAATTCACAAGAACGGAGATTACAGAATACATAAATCTTAATTATACGAACTGGACAGACAGCCTACAATACACGGCGCTAATAGGAGCCTGCAAAGAAAATCCGCCCAACGAGGACTGGAAACCCAAGAGTACACTGTTTTTGAGGAGCAGCTCAGAAATTTTGTGGCGGTGCAAAGAGTGCCTTGAATAAGATGGAGAATGCCGCAATCCTGACTAACTGCTTTGTAATTCGAGCAATGGGCGGTTTTCTAGTGATTTTGAATGCTTGGCGTGACTTTTAACCCTCGGGCTACCAAGGGGGGGGGGTGGTATCCACCCCCCCCCCCCTAGGTTTTTCCCAAATAAAACTTTTTTCGTTAGGAATAAAATTTTGACGTTTTAGGTGGCTGTAGAGGATTCATTTGCACACATTTTGAGCTAAAATGTGTGATGATATACCATACCATTCAAACGTTACACCCGATATACCCGAGGCACCAGGAGGGGTGGATACCACCCCCCTTAGATTATCGGCTGTATCTTATCCGTCCTTTGACATGAAGAGACACCAATTACACCATTCTGTAGAGGGAATGTGGGGCTACATTGTGGTGGTCACGGAGTTGTCATTTGACAACCGGAAGTGCTCAAAATAAATTAAAATATATAAAAAGGTGTTTTATTCTCATAAAATTTTCATGTTGTTTCTATTAAAAATTATTCATAATTTATTTTTTAAGAGAAATAAATTATGTCATTCTATAGAGGGCAATTAGGGCTATTTAGTGATACCAAATAATTTGACATTTGATGACCGGAAGTGCTTAAAATAAATTTAAATGTGTGAAAATGTTGGGTTTTTTTACAACGCAAACCGATAAGTCTGCGTAAACGTTTTTCAGCATGTTTTACGTGTTTTTTCTTTTTTTATTGTAACTAAAACTAACTTATTACTAGTTTTTATAGTTGAATATTGGACTTTATTATATGTAACCTAATTTAAATTAAATAAATTATGTTAAAAACACACAGAATCTAATATTTTGCTTATGCGAAAGTATACATTTTGTGGAATCGACGGGTGCCTACGGTAAAAAATTCATAACTTTGGGGTGCTTTCATATATTTTAAACCTAAATATACCATTTTGTGCAGAAATGAATGCTGAATCCATAGGTGTATTACAAGTTATGATATCTCAAACCAAACCCAAAATCCAGGGGGGTGGTAACCACCCCCCCCCCCCCTTGGTAGTCAGTGTTACAAAAAAAGCTTGGTAGCCTGAGGGTTAAAGCGCCGCCACAAAATCGTGATTACTCGGACTCGTTACCCAAGAGAACACTGTTTTTGAAGAGCAGCTCAGAAATTTTGTGGCGGCGCAAAGTCTGCCTTGCATAAGATGGAGAATGCCGCAATCCTGACTGACTTTAATGCTATGTAATTCGAGCAATTGACGGTTTTCGAGTTATTTTTGAAGGCTTGGCGTGACTTTTAAAGCACCGCCACAAAATTGTGATTACGGGGACTGGATACCCAAGAGTACACTGGTTTTGAGGAGCAGCTCAGAAATTTTGTGGCGGTGGAAAGTGTGCCTTGAATAAGATGGAGAATGCTGCAATCCTGACTGATTTTAATGCTATGTAATTCGAGCAATGGGCGGTTTTCTAGTGATTTTGAATGCTTGGCGTGACTTTTAAAGCGCCGCCACAAAATCGTGATTACTCGGACTGGATACCCAAGGGAACACTGTTTTTGAGGAACAGCTTAGAAATTTTGTGGCAGCGCAAAGTCTGCCTTGAATAAGATGGAGAATGCTGCAATCCTGACTGACTTTAATGCTTTGTAATTCGAGCAATGGGCGGTTTTCTAGTGATTTTGAATGCTTGGCGTGACTTTTAAAGCGCCGCCACAAAATCGTGATTACTCGGACTCGTTACCCAAGAGAACACTGCTTTTGAAGAGCAGCTCAGAAATTTTGTGGCGGCGCAAAGTCTGCCTTGAATAAGATGGAGAATGCTGCAATCCTGACTGATTTTAATTCTAAGTAATTCGAGCAATTGACGGTTTTCGAGTTATTTTGGAGGCTTAGCGTGACTTTTAAAGCGTCGCCACAAAATCGTGATTACTGTGACTGGATAGTATGCATGCTACATAAGTAGTAGGCCTGCATAAATAATTATAGGCGAGTATCGCTTCAGCAATCGCGATTGTGCTTTATTACACTTACTCATTAAAAAAAAGCTTTAAATAGCTATTTTAGAGATCTAGAGATTACGATTACGATAACTTCACTAGCTAATGCCTTTAATTGCTCCTATCCTCTTGAATTTAGGCCAACTATCACGTGATTATGTGGCTTTATTTAGCGCCTCTACTGATGACCCTGACATTACAATCACTATAAATCTGAGGGTCTTGTCTGCGTTTGAACGAGTTCGTTAATAATTGCGATAGAATGTGTGCTAAGATCGGTCGATTGGACGCTGTTTCAACGCAGTAGATCATAAAATCCTCTGTCTGTCTGTCTATGTGTGTGTGTGTGTCCCTCTCTCTGTTTGTCTGTCTGTCTGTGTTTGTCTGTCTGTCTGTATCTGTCCGTCTCTGTCTTTCTGCCTCTTTCTGTCTCTTTCCGTCTGCTGTCTCTCTGTGCCTCACTCTCTGTATCTGGCTCTGTCCATCTGTTTCTGTGTCCCTGTCTCTATATGTATGTCTGTCTGTCCGTCCTTCCGTCTGTTTGTCTTTTTCTTCCTCTATATCTCTGTTTCTCTGCCTCTATCTGTCTGTCTGTCTTTTTTGTCTCTGTCTCTGTTTCTGTCCGAGTCTGTATCTGTGTCTCTGTCTGTGTCTCTGTCTCTGTCTGTCTATCTCTTTCTCTCTATCAGTCTCTCTCTGTCTCTTTGTCTGTCTCTCTGTCTCTGTGTGATTTTTTTCTCTCTCCATCTAACTATTTATCTGTCTGTTTGCCTGTCTGTCTCTCTCTCACTCTCTCTTTCTTGCCTTCTTTCTATTGTCTTTCAGTCGATGCAACCAAGCGTCACAATTACTCTTGCGAGGAGGAAGACAAATAAGCCGGTCGTCAAGATCTCATCGCAATCTGTTTACCTGACTGCCTCCCTGTCTGTCTGCCTGTCTGTCTCTCCCTGTCTGCCTGTCTATCTGTCTGTCTGCCTGTCTGCCTGTCTGCCTGTCTGTCTGCCTGCCTGCCTGTCTGCCTGTCTGTCTGTCTGTCTGTCTGTTTATCTGACTGTCTGTCTGCCTGCCTGCCTGTCTGCCTGACTGCCTGTCTGTCTGTCTGTCTGTTTACCTGACTGCCTGACTGCCTCCCTGTCTGTCTGCCTGTCTGTCTGTCTGTCTGTTTATCTGACTGTCTGTCTGCCTGCCTGCCTGTCTGCCTGACTGCCTGTCTGTCTGTCTGTCTGTCTGTTTATCTGACTGCCTGTCTGTCTGCCTGTCTGCCTGTCTGCCTGCCTGTCTGTCTGTCTGCCTGCCTGCCTGTCTGTCTGTCTGTCTGTCTGCCTGTCTGTCTGCCTGCCTGTTTACCTGACTGCCTGTCTGTCTGTCTGCCTGCCTGCCTGCCTGTCTGTCTGTCTGCCTGCCTGTCTGCCTGTTTGGCTGGCTGACTGTCCCTCTGTCTTCTTCCTGTTTATGTGGAACCAATCTATGAAAATAAACACCGAAGAGAAATAAGTTTTTAAAAGCGAAAATTTCATTGCCTGCAAGAAACGCTGATCAGCATCGTCGTATGCGAAGATGACATATAGACTTAATAGAATAAGGCATCAGGAGCGTATACAAGAAAAATGTAGGCTAAATATCATGTGCAGGGAAGAAGATGCAGTTGGCTTAAAAACTAAGCATACCAAATTCAAAACAATGACTTTTTGTAGAAGAAACGAACATGACGTCAATCGAGGTTAACGTGAAAGGTTTGGAGAACGTGGAAGAATTTTATCTATCTTGGAAGCCTGCTGACATGGAACAATGACTGCGGAAAGGAGACAGGAAGAAGGATTGCAAAGGCATGCAGCGGGAGCATTGGGTGCCTTCGGGAACCTATAAAGAAATGGCGAAATCAGCATAATTTTTTTATTTAAAAAAGTGCATATTTAGCAACCTACTATAATTATCATGCGTGCGATACTTGGACTGTATACGTAAGCGGAGAAAAGAGACAAACTATTGGCATTTGTGACATGTGTGCAGAACGGGAAATGACAGACCCATCAAACACGCCATTTTGGGGATGATGGACGGAGCGGGGATTAGGGGAATTGAGGCCGTGTATACAGGGAATGGCTGGACGAGATTGCAGACTGGTGCGAAATGGAGATCCACACATTGAGGAGAATGGCACAGGAGAGAGAGACAAGTGGAGACGGATGGTGAAACGAATGGTGATTGACACCAACGGACACTGAGACATGGACCGCAATATTGATGATGATAAGGCTAAACCTTACCTCAATTCCATATATGCCATAATCCTATAATTAAAATAAGATAAGGCCATAATCTTACCGTATAACCAATCGACGGCTTCTGAGATGACAATCCGACTTCGAACCCTTGTTTCAATGAAAGCCTTCGTATCGCTCGATTTCTATAGCATTTCGGTATTTTTATAGATAAAACAGGAAGAAGAAACAGGGATCATTGGGAAGAGCGCTATTCATAAGCATTGTCACAACTGACATATAAAGTCACATAATTATTATTACGTGTAAGATTTTGGAATAAAAATTTAGCATTTTACTTGTAGTTTTTTCATTTTACTTGTAGTTGACTTTAGCGTAAGTTAGGAGTCAGTAATACTAATTAGGCTATATATTGGTCAAGCTGTACAGTAACTCACTGATATTACACAAGCATGACTTTCTATAACTTTTGCTAACGTATGCACTGTTGCATACGAACGTCAAAGATGCCTTTGATATAATGTTCGTGCGTGTAGCTAATTTCATGTCAATCTATAAAGCATGCGGTTGTCATTGAACTATAGAGTGCATATAATATGACTTCATGTGTAATAATTACTGTGGCGTTTTGTAACAGTCTACCTGAATAACAATTAATCGGCGTAGTATTGCGTTTACACGTATACGTTCTAATCTAGACATTTTAGCTTGCCTGCATGCTTTGCTTGGCAATTTTGTATGCCGGTCGTGACTTGTTCATCTCGGACGAATCAATTGCGTCTTGCAGTATGTCGACAGCCGCAGACTAAGACCGTATATTATGTCTTGCTGCAGGGTCCATCCTCCTGTGAGACTGCAGGTATACGAAAACGTGGAAAACGGGAAACCTGCGGACGAGGATGTATGGAAGAAGGAACTCGGGAGAAATACGAAGAGGATAGGAGGAGAAACACGAAGAGAATAGGAGGAGAAATACGAAGAGAACAGAAGGAGAAATACGAGGAGAATAGGGGGAGAAATACGAGGAGAATAGGAGGAGAAATACGAGGAGAATAGGAGGAGAAATACGAAGAGAATAGGAGGAGAAATACGAGGAGAATAGGAGGAGAAATACGAGGAGAATAGGAGGAGAAACACGAAGAGAATAGGAGGAGAAATACGAGGAGAATAGGAGGAGAAATACGAGGAGAATAGGAGGAGAAACACGAAGAGAATAGGAGGCGAAATACGAGGAGAATAGGAGGAGAAATACGAGGAGAATAGGAGGAGAAACACGAAGAGAATAGGAGGAGAAATACGAGGAGAATAGGAGGAGAAATACGAGGAGAATAGGAGGAGAAACACGAAGAGAATAGGAGGAGAAATACGAGGAGAATAGGAGGAGAAACACGAAGAGAACAGAAGGAGAAATACGAGGAGAATAGGAGGAGAAATACGAGGAGAATAGGAGGAGAAATACGAAGAGAATAGGAGGAGAAACACGAAGAGAATAGGAGGATAAATACGAGGAGAATAGGAGGAGAAACACGAAGAGAATAGGAGGAGAAATATGAAGAGAACAGAAGGAGAAATACGAGGAGAGTAGGAGGAGAAATACGAGGAGAATAGGAGGAGAAATACGAGGAGAATAGGAGGAGAAATATGAAGAGAACAGAAGGAGAAATACGAGGAGAATAGGAGGAGAAATACGAGGAGAATAGAAGGAGAAACACAGAAGAAATAGGAAAAAGGAAGCAATAAGAGAATTATTGAGAGGAGGAATGAAAAAGGCCTACAAAGATGAATCGAATTCATGCATGGTCAGTGGAGCAATGGCACGGAGGAACGATCAAAATAGAAAACGGCGGAACAAAAGGAGCGATAATTTTTATTACAGAGAGACAAGAGGAAGAACAATGTAAATATTCCGATGAGGAATGAAAGAAGAAATAAAATAAAAATGACGAATCAGCGGAGAAACAAAAGTGGGGAATAGGGAGGCAATATGGGAGGAATATAAGAGTGGGACATATAGGATTGCCAGGAGCAAGAAAAGGAGGAATATATATTACCTAATTGGAGAAAAAGCTGACAAAGAAAAAAGGAGAAATCAAAGAACATTTATTATAATATACATGCCTATACCAGAAGGCAAACAAACGGAAAAAGAAGAATATAGGTGGAAGTCAGGGAGGAGAGAAGGAGGATTCACTGGAGAACGCATGCATAGAGGATATCTTGATTGATAAATGAAGTGCCGAAGATTCTACTCCTATGAATAACAATGAACAGTGTAGTATTAATGCAAATGGACATCATCTGGTCAACTAAATACGCATACATGCATACAGTGCATACATGTATATATACAATTATACATACATACATACATACATACATACATACATACATACATACATACATACATACATACATACATACATACATACATACATACATACATACATACATACATACATACATACATACATACATACATACATACATACATACATACATACATACATACATACATACATACATACATACATACATACATACATACATACATACATACATACATACATACATACATACATACATACATACATACATACATACATACATACATACATACATACGCACATACATTGATCCACATTTTGCGAACTGATAAAGAATTTAATTCGTTTCAAAATATGATTAAAGAGTTTCCTAATATAGGATGAATTTTTTAAACATTGAATCGCCAGACACGTGAAATTCATGAAACAGGAACTGCGAATCGTAATCCGCGAATCGGTGTGCACGGCGCACATGCTTGCCAACACTGCTGGCGTGTCCGAGTCAATTTGCAGGGAAGACGATAACCCGGGTATATACCAGCAAACCACTTGGGAAATTCAGCGCGAAAAAACAGGCATTTCTGGAAGTAGGCCTACGGTAAAACTTATCGCAAAAGATAATCTGAGGTTGAAGATATTTCGTCGACGTGCATGAAGTCCAACAACTCTGTTGCAAAGAAAAGGCTGGAAGCATGCATTCAAGCGTCTGAAGCAGCGCATGACTGTTGATAAAATTGAAAGGACATGGTTTAGCGATGAGAATATATTCATGATGTAGAGTTGTATTATAGACTCTTTATACAAACACCCAAAATGAACGTGATTCGTGTCTATGCTCGTGTTAGCATAAAACGATATATGTGAATTTCACGGGGAAACGACGCCATGCATATTGCGTCGATAATGACAGCACAGTATAGTAGCTAGCGCTGTTCAGAGTAATTTATATATTAAACACTTAATCTAGTACCAGTGATATATACGCTTTCAATGTTATTACTATAGAGTGAGACCATCTTTAATTTGGCGCATAAAGTATAAATAAATTCCAAACGTTGGAGGAGTTATATGCCTGCAAAGTCGGTGCATTTAT
>OX243816.1:33743247-33820747 GCA_945859605.1 Lumbricus rubellus | reverse complement strand
TTATTACATCAATGAGATACAGGAGAAAAAGGTCAAACCCGCATTCAAGCGAAGTGCAGTAGCCTATGCGCTCAGTTCACAGCCACAAAAATGTTTCGTAATAACGGCGAAGGATTATTTCAACAAGACGGTGCACGTGCACACACATCAAAGGCCTCAGTCGAATGGTTGAACAAGAATATCAATGGATAGCCTACATCTCACCGAGGGACTGGCCGCCTAATTCGCCGGATTTGTCACCAGTGGAAAATGTTTGGAGTATTATGGCGGCAACTGTTTATGCCGATACCGAACCCCAAACGACCTTAAAACGTCGGTTTTGTAGCCTATAGGGCATGGACATCAATAGGCCTACCTCTGACAACTCTGAAAAATCTATTTGCTCGATGACTAATCGACTTGAGGCTGTAATAAAGAGTAAAGGAAACATTATTAAATACTAAATGCTAATTTGTATTAATTAATTATTTGTGGATTAACAATGATGGTCGTACAATATTGTTTGCGGCTTAATTTGACGTTTACTTGGCACGAATTTGATGACGTCACGAATATTGGCGCTACAATTTTATTAAGTGAGCTAGTGATCTAATTTTTTTATATTAACATTTTCATTTGAATAACCTATCCGCCAGTATAAAACTTTCCACATTATATTGTGTATAACATATATTTTTCTGCATTCAAAATCGTTCACGACCTATCGAGACACCCTATATATTAATTCTAGGCATCCTATATATGTATATGTATATATATTTGGCTGAGCTGCGTCTTAGCGTCTTTTACCCGGCATCAGTTGCTGCAGTGAATGCGAAACCACCTGCTTGCTTATAAGTGTTACACTCCATGGAGTGATTGCATGCATGAGTGACAAACCTGATGATGATGTCCGTAAGGTTTTCAACGTCTCAATGATATGGAGATCGAGGTCCGTGTGTGGCTTAGAGGAGCGAGTTGACTATACTCTCCCTGCAGTTATGTGCTAGAAAATACACTTGAGGATTTCGGGGTTTCCATTTGAGGGTTCCATTTGGTGCTCCATTTGGAGTATTCATTTGGGCTTCCTTTTGAGGTTCCTTTTGAGGGTTCCATTTGGTGTTCAATTTGGAGTATTCATTTGGGCTTCCTTTTGAGGTTTCCTTTTGAGGGTTCCATTTGGTGCTCCATTTGGGGTTTCCCATTTGGATTTTTTTCGGGGTTTCCATTTGGGGGTTCCATTTGTGGATGATGTAAATACTGGCCTTAACATGTTGATTTGGTCATGCGTCATAACTGACGGTGTGAGCTCTCTTACCCGTTCTCTGCCATCACATAGTTATGCTGAAACATACTAACTTCTTTCTTAACCCATCTGTTGCATATTGCATTTCTGGGCAGCAAACATTTTCCGCGCTGGGGATGTGTGTAAGAGCGAATGATCGTCGGCCGTTCCCAAGGCGCCCCCCGGTCGTCACCTCTTTATCGCCGCTCAGCCAGTTCGCGCCAGTTTCACTCCTGATCCGAACCGAAGGTTGCAGGTTGCATCTTTGTCAATAATTGCGCTCTCCCGGGGGCGAGGCTTCACTGACAATTGATTGACGTAATTTGGCGGCTAATAGGTTGACAGACACCCTCGTTAAAAGACTTGCTTTCGAAAGGACGTTTTAACGGAGACGCTGAGTGATGCCTCTGCTGCAGTGACCGCTTCTAAATCACCTATTCTGGGCCCCGTGCCGACGGGATTGGGCGCCTTCCAAGTAAGAAGCTGAAGAAGGCTGAACAGTAAACAGTTTAAGACTGCAACGCAAATGTCCAGACCACCGGTCATAGGCTATAATTATGTGCAAAAAATCGACGGATTTTTATTGCTGGCTTCCAGGGAAAACTGCTTTGCCGATGAATGGCTTACCTTGTTGGATAGTCGTCACCAAGCTGCAAGCACACGACCGGTGAACGGTGAGCAGTGAGCCTGTCTGTCTGCTTGTGTGTGTCTCTATCTCACTGTCCGTGCGCTTGCAAGCAAGGTTGCTTGTTTATCGGATTGCCTGCTTGTCTCTGTTGCATTTTTCTGCCTCGCTTTTAGGGCTTAAAGTGTGGCAGGACGGTTATGGACGGCGTCCATGCATGCACTAACATTGCACTTATTTTAAAATCTGAACGCCGTCCTGCCACTTATTGGCCAGCACAGTTGGAAATGTAAGGGGCGTCCTGGCACTTCTTTTGGAAAGATAAGGAGCGTCCAGGCACTTATTTTTCCGCAATATAAGCACTGCTCACTTTGTCATTCTCACTTGTCTCATATACGTTGATATAATAATTCATCTTTGTTCTTTGTCCAAACTGGTCTGGACACCTCGCCTCACAAACATGTTGCTCAAATATATTCAAATTTATATAAACCGCCACGGACAATTTGGCTCTTGGTCTTCCGCCCCTTACTTCGCTTCGGCAGCTTACGATGCTCTCGAGCCTGCACGGCAGAAAATGCGACAGAGACAAGCGGGCAATCCGATAAACAAGCAACCTTGCTTGCAAGCGTACGGACAGTGCGATAGAGACACACAAGGTCTCGCTGTTCCAGACCTATCAATATTCCTCTATACGGTAGTATTTGTGCCTACTCCCAGTTAAAAAAACAGTTGCATTCGCCGCAGCTTCAGTTGATATAATTCCTTCAATCCAACGACCGAGCCTCAGAGGACTAATACCAGTGTCTAATGGATTTACGATTCCCTTCTTTGGCTATCCGACAACCGACGCCTAAGCTATACATGCTCCACAGAAATGACAGTGTCTGTAACTGCCAGCCACTTCTACCAAAGCGAGGTGTGCCGGGCAACACATGAATCTAATAAGTGATTGCAGATTTGACAGCTTGCAATCGATATCCAATTACGCTTGAATTAGCGAAAGGTAATTGCGTATCGATCGTAACAGGCTTATATTAGGTGAATTTTTGACGGCTTGACGTTCATCGGGGTTAAATAAGATTCTTACAGAAAAATAATACAATTCACGAGAATATGAAAAAGTATAAGTCAAAATAATACGGTATTTTTCAATGTATGTTCAAGACCTATAACGTTATAACATATCAGGTGTATACAGTTCCCCAAGAGAGTTGTTGCGAACAGAGAACAGTTTGCATTATTTTTTCGTAAAGACTCCATAAAAATTCCATCCATTCTTCGGTGTCCATTTAGACGTCTTGGAACGGTCTCTGAGACCAATATTGTGATTCGTCATTAGAATCTCTCTAATCGTACACCGAAACCCGACGTCGAAACAACCGGGAAACAAACGCTTAAAACCGCAATCCGCCCCACAAATACCCGCGTTTCCGTCCGTCTACAAGCGATCTCTCACCCACTGCACCCCACCACCTACTTCGGGCGCGCAGTCGTGGATCGGAGTTGTCCTGAGAGACAGATAACGCGAACTCTTAACGACGTCTTTATGGAGCAGACGACGATGCCATGGTAGAGTGCGTAAACAAGTTCAGTGGAGATGATCACAAACAAGACCTCCTCCTTCCCTCCTCCTGTTTTTCTTCTTCTTCCTGCTCCTCTTCTTCTTCTTCTTCTTCTCCTTCTTCTTCTTCCTCCTCCTCCCCTCCTCCTCCTCCTCCTCCTCTTCCTCCTCCTCCTCTTCTTCTTCTTCTTCTTCTCCTTCTTCTTCTTCCTCCTCCTCCCCTCCTCCTCCTCCTCCTCTTCCTCCTCCTCCTCTTCTTCTTCTTCTTCTTCTTCTCCTTCTTCTTCTTCCTCCTCCTCCCCTCCTCCTCCTCCTCCTCTTCCTCCTCCTCCTCTTCTTCTTCTTCTTCTTCTCCTTCTTCTTCTTCCTCCTTCTCCCCTCCTCCTCCTCCTCTTCTTCCTCCTCCTCCTCTTCTTCTTCTTCTTCTCCTTCTTCTTCTTCCTCCTCCTCCCCTCCTCCTCCTCCTCTTCTTCTTCTTCCTTCTTCTCCTCCTCCTCTTCTCTTCTTCTTCTTCTTCTTCTTCTTCTTCTTCCTCCTCCTCCTCCTTTGCTTCCTCTTCTTCCTCCTCCTCCTCCTTTGCTTCCTCTTCTTCTTCCTCCTCTTCCTCCGCATCCTTCATCATCATCTTTCTCCCCTCTTCTTCTTCTTCTTCTTCTTCTTCTTCTTCTTCTTCTTTTTCCTTTCTTCTTCTCCACCTCCTCTCTTTCCTTCTCCTCCATTTTCTTCTCCTCTTGCTCCTCCTGCTACTTTAATTTCTCTTCTTCCTCCTCCTCCTCCTCCTCCTCCTCCTCCTCCTTCTCCTCCTCCTCCTCTTCCTCCTCCCGCAAACTCTCTCTCCCCCATGAGTGCCGTATGGTTTTTGTCGTGTTTGGAAGCAGTCGAGTCGTGGATAATTATTTTACTATGGCCTGCATAATTGTAAGTCGTCCTTCATGCATTGGTTGCGTCAGCGTAGAGCCTTCGTATACGAAATCGTATGTTTTTTTCATTCATTCATTCATTCTAGGAAGTTATATAGCGCTGCAACTCAGAAGTGCTCCTATGCTAGCAACTCCCGCGAGGGCGACCACTTTCAATGTAGACCTAAAAGGTGCCACTGGTTAAACAACATGAAGGGACCTAAAGGGAGATTATTCTAAATTTTCTAAAAGAATGGCCTTCTCAGTGTTCTCGCTAACATATCACGCTAAAAATTTCATGAGATAAAGTTGAATGGATGAAAACCGTTTGACTTACAGTTTTTTTAATCTAGCAGAAAATTGCTTGTAAACTGAAATTTCCGCATATGAAGTTTAAAGATTCATATCTTTTTACCCGTTCAACTTTATCTCATGAAATTTTGGAATCATTTCGTGGTCCAATTCTGTAAATATTTTAAATTTTTTAGCGTGATATGTTATCAGGCATTAGAGATATACGAAAATCAGTTTGGCTTACTTTTTTGAATCACGGTGTATGTAGGCAGAGGAAATCGCCAATTACTGTCACTGTTGGACTAAGAACACGATCGTAATAAAAAAAAACTCAAAGAGATTTATAGGCAGCTGGCAACACACCGTTAGCATGTCATAACAGTACGAAATATGGTAAGTTTTTTAAACGCCGCCACCAGCAAGGTTAGCTGCACGCACTATGGGACGCGGTGGTGCAGTCGTGGTCGCGTGTGGATCTTGAGCAAGTCCTTCACTCGCAATTGCTTGGGCGCTTTGGTGTAGAACTCCGATGCCATGTCCGTGCTGTAGTCGAGAGCACCTCTGAGTAGAATGAGAGAGTTTGAATGGCGCTATAGAAATGGAGAAATAAGTATAAATAAATAAATAAATAAATAAAGAAATAAATAAACGCAGTGACGAAAAGCGCCAGTATTGGATAGGCCTATTATGCTAACGTCTAAAACTTGGCGACGGAATGACGCTCATGATACATGTAACTTACTGTAGCGTAACAAAGGTTTGAGGTCGTTCATAATACGCATAGTGTGTGTTAAAATCACTGCTATCGGTTGAACCACCCATCATGTGACCCATGTACTTACAAATTAATGGTATCAAGAGGAAAGATCGCGAGACTTGGACTAAAACAATAATTATAAACCAATATTTGGCTCAGCAGAACAGATGTCCAGTGGCGTAGCCAGGAATTTATTATGGGGGGCGGGTTTATGGCCTGGTCGGATGCCCTTCCTGACACCAACCGAACCGTATTACAACAGATAAAAAAGGGAACAAAGTAACAAGGAAATAAAGTAAGAAAAACAATTGTTACTAGGCCTACAAACAATAATGATTTTTTCTTATTTAAGTGGATAAATAACTTTTTAAAAACTTTTCCTGAGACAATGGGGGTTTAACTCCGTAAACCCCCCTTGTCTATGCCAATGCAGATGTTGTTCGTTCGAAGTAATTAAGGATTGAAATGATGATTGAAATTATGATTGAAATGAAGATTGAAATTGTTTGTTTGTATGTTTGTATGTGCACTTGTTATAGCGCCCCTTCAAGCTCTTTCTACTCAGAGGCGCTCCCGATGCAGAGCGGACACTGCATCGGAGTTTCACGCCGAAGCGCTGAGCAATTGTGAGTGAAGAACTTGCCCAAGGTTCTTACGCGGCGAGGTGGATTCGAACCTCGAACCTTCCGGCTCAATGGCAACGACGCCACCACTAGACTACCGCGCCTCACAATATGAAATGATGGTGACATCAATGATTGGCAAATTCATCCGAGTGTATTTGTATGTCTAGAGACCAATCTTGTTACTGATGCTACCCGTCACATCCTCACCATATATGCTCAATGTTCACAGACGCCAGTAGTAAAGGAGATCATTTTCTGGACCACTCAAAACAACAATTAAGCTAATTGAAAGTGACAGCTCTGTAAAGGTCCTTTTCCAAACCACGTCAAAACAAAATGATTAATTACTTCTTTGATCTATATAGGAAACAGCCTGGTCTAGGAAAATGCTGACTAATCACTTCTTTGATGTATATAGGAAACAGCCTGGTCTAGGAAATAATGCAATAGCAATTATTGTTTTGATTTACATATGATTAATTACTTCTTTGATGTCACTGGTCCAGGAAAAGAGACTGGTTTAGGAAATAATGCTGACGCTACATTTCCTTTGATGATGAATAACACTCTTATGGGTGCATCTCCCTTACAGACAAACCAACATTCCTGTCTGTCTGTCTGTCTGTCTGTCTGCCCGTCTGTCTGTCTGTCTGTCTGTCTGTCTGTCTGTCTGTCTGTCTGTCTGTCTGTGTGACCTCTTTGTATACTGCAGATGTGTACAATAAATTATTATTCCTTCACAAGGCATTGCGCCCACTAGCTCCCGCCAGCACTCTTGGACACTGTGCAATAAATGAAAATATGGCGGCAACATGCTGCATCAATATAAAAGTCTCTATTCATTACATGGCATTTCATTATTAATTTTATATTCTAAAGAACGGTTGACATGTGTCCGACTATTAGTAAATGTGAAATGGACGTGTGTGGAAACTACAAATGTGACTGCTGTATGTGCCAAAGTGAAGATGAGGAAAGCGTTGAAAGTGAGAACGAAAAACATGTAAAGTATAATACCTTGAAACTGAAATTTGACAACGAAAATCTAAAGAAGTCTGTCATTTGTAAAGTCTGTAAAGAAAGACAAGTACAAATACTATCTCTTCCATGTGCACATATAAATATGTGTGAGCCTTGTGCAGACATTGCAACACACTGCCCCTCTTGCTGCGAGCGCATCCTTGGAACTGTTAGAATATACATGGCATAAAAAGGAGAGAACACGACAAAAGACGTTTACTATTCATTATGGATGCAACTTGGATACATCCATTCTCTACTATAATCAGCGGCCCCAGCGGTTGTGGAAAGACGAAATTCACTTTACGTTTTATAGATCATTTAGAATACATGGTCAAGCCTGGTATAGAAAAAATTATATGGTGTTATGGCATTTACCAAGAAATTTTCGACAAATACACACAAGTTCAATTTCACGAAGGATTGCCCGACTTGAATATTTTCGATGGAAAGCAAAAGACTCTACTTGTGCTAGACGACCTTATGAGCGAAACTGACCAGAGGGTTACAAACTTATTCACCAAAATTAGTCATCACATGAACGTTTCTATACTCTACCTGACGCAAAATCTTTTCTACAGTGGCAAGCATACAAGAACCATCAGCCTGAATGCCCACTACTTTGTTCTTTTCAAAAATGTTAGAGACAGCACGCAGGTTGCAATATTAGCACGACAGATGTTTCCAGGCAAAGCCAATTTTATGATAGAAGCATTCCACGATGCAACAATGGCACCTTTCGGCTATCTTTTGATCGATCTGAAACCAGAAACTGACGAACGTTGCCGGCTGAGAACAAATATTTTTCCGGGCGAGGTGCATTACGTATATATGAGGAAATGAATATAAAGTCCTCACAGACTCTCATCTCTCATTCACTCAAAATGTCTGCAACCATAGAGGAGAAATTTGAGAAACTCAGACTGCTTAAAGAGTCTTCGCCTAAAGTAAGGAAACAGATTTTGAAAGACTGTAATTCTTCTCTGCTTTGCTGTCTTTGCGAGTGTGCACTCAACATTTTAAAAGGCACGGTGCCTTTGAAAGAGAGTCAGAAGAAAAGACTCGCTCGATTCAAACACAAGTTGAGAAAACTTGCATCGAAAAAGATTCGAAGAAAAATCAAAAAGCGTATAGTACAGACTGGTGGCTTCATAGGTGCATTACTGACTCCTGTGCTTTCTTTTCTGGGCACATTGCTAAGCAATAAAATATAGTATGGAACACACAAAGAAGATGGTTTTGGTGGAACCTAGACAGATAGAAAAATGGAAAGAGACTATGCTAGACAAAACATTGTCTAAATTGGATACACAGATGTACGACATTCTGCATAGGAATATTCCAGACGATGATAAAGCCAAACTGTACACCAACAGCTTGAATCGATACTTACACATTGACAAGCCCAGCATAGTTACCAAGTTCGATTCCAAAGAAGGTGCAGTGGAAGCGGCGGAAGCGGGCGACCCCAGCAAATTTAGCAGCTGCAGCAGTATAGAGACGCAAGTCTTGGAAACGGTACCAAAGAAATGGAAAACTCAAGCTGCTAGACTCTTGTCGCACATGAAGAGCAATCCCGACGTGTCTTGGACTTCTAAAGGTGAACTTATTTTGAAGGATGCAACTATTCCGAAAACTCACATGGTCGATTTGGTCAACGATCTGATGAGGAAACGTACGACGGCTTCTCCACCCACCGGCTGGAGACTCTTGGCAGAAGCTCTGAAAGACTCAAACATACCTCGCGAGTTGATAGGAAATCAAGAACGTTGGATGTATATTAATAGCCCCATCGAAGAATCCTCAACACTTACTCCAAAGAACATTCGTGGAAAACAACAAAGTCTGTCGAGTTGGATAACTTACTGATTTTTTGAATATCGATGGAGTCGTACTTTGATCCAAAGACACCTGGCAGCTTTGCAGGCGTGTCATCCTTTCAGAGACATGCTAATGGACAATTTAAAGAAAAAGATGTTAAAAATTGGCTGACCAAACAAGATGCATACACGTTACATAAACCTGTTAGATTGAACTTTAGGCGACGAAAGACTTTCTCTGTTGGTATTTGCGATCTTTGGCAGGCCGATCTGGCCGATCTTTCAGCATTGTCGAAATATAATGATAAAAATAAATATATTTTAACCTGTATAGATGTATTTTCTAAATATGCTTGGGTGGTACCCCTTAAATCAAAGTCCGGTGTGGACCTGACTGAGGCATTTTCCATCATTCTTACCGACAAACAGCCAGCCAATCTGCAAACTGACAAGGGAACAGAGTTCCTTAATAAAAACTTTCAAAATATGCTACGCAAAAATGCCATTCGCTTTTACACATCTGAAAATAGCGACATAAAGGCCTCTATAGTTGAGCGTTTCAATAGAACTCTCAAGTCCAAGATGTGGAAATACTTTACTTATAAGAATACTTATAGGTACATAGACATTTTGCAAGACCTCGTACATTCGTACAACCACACGCACCATAGAAGCATAGGCATGGCCCCCATTGAGGTTTCTAAGGAAAATGAAAATAGTATTATCAAACGTTTGTATGGTGAAAAGAAACGCCCGCCCGATTGGAAATATGAAGTGAACGACAAGGTCAGAATAGTAAAGGCTAGGATGGCTTTTCAAAAAGGATATTTACCAACATGGTCGACTGAAATTTTTAAAATTATAAGGCGTGTGCCTACCGATCCAGTAACGTACGAACTCGAAGATTTGGCTGGTGAACAGATAAAGGGAAAATTCTACGAATTTGAGTTGCAGAGAATTTTAAAGGATGACGATGTTTACACGGTTGATAAAATTCTGAAAAGCCGTAAGCGGCGCGGTAAGACTGAATACTTTGTAAAGTGGAAAGGCTATGACACTAAATTCAACTCTTGGACACACGATATATTCAGCCTTTAGCTTCACATTCTTGCAGTCTGTCAGAGCACGCATGCAAGTAGTAACGACAATGGCGCACTTCTATCTAACTTTACCAAGCAATTCTTCCATGTCCCATTTCCCCAGCAATACAACTGCGCACTTTACAACGAAATTGGAAAATGACATTTCCCTTTCTGGTCGATGGGAAGCTGCTTTGATAGAGCTGCAATACCCACACACGTGGTACAATGTGCAAAGTGGACAGGGCGACTTTATGTATAACCATATTCCTAAAAGAACAAATCCCAAAGATGAGTGGTATTCTATACAAGAATTGTGTCATATTCCTGCTGGCTATTACGAAAGCCTGGAGGATATAGTTCATGCGGTGAACTCGAAAATAGAGTCTGCGACCAAATTGCATTCGCTCGTCCGTCACCCAAAATTTAAATACGATAAAGTAACCAAAAGACTCACAGGTAAAATAAATCTCGCTACAAGTATTGGATTCTCTTCACATCTGTGCGATATTTTTGGTATAGGAGAAAATCAGAAAGTTATCGAAAATTTCGATTACGGCCACTATGTACACGAAAGTCGATACGAAGATTATGTCAAAGCGTGGGACGAGATGCCCGACAAGGAATGGATTTCTGATATGACCTGCAATATAAATCCAGCATTTTCACACGTGTACGTGTATTGTAACATTTTGGAATCTGTAGCGCTTGGCGATGCGAAAGCGCCTTTGCTACGCGTAGTTAATATAGACGGCAAAAGCGGGGACACCATGCATGTTATATACAGAAATGCAATATATGTACCGATTCAACAAAAGACTTTCGGCGCTATAGAAATATATATGAGAGGTGACAATGGCAAGTCCATACCATTCGAGCATGGGAAGTCGTTCGTTATACTTCATTTCAGACAGTGTAGCAACATATAAAAATGGCCCATTTCTATCTCACCTTACCAAGCAACAGTTCTATGCAATTCTATCCCCAAAATACGATAACAAATTTTATCTCAAGATTGGAGAATTCCATTTCTCTAAGTGGTGACTGGGAAGTCGCTTTATTGGAAATTCAATATCCTCATACGTGGACCAATTTAGATAGAAACGACAGTAGAATATCGTATACACATGAAGTGTTTTCGGAAAATGGCGACATACTACCAGGGACCATGCATAGAACGACCCGTTTGCCTGCTGGATATTACGAAACTGCACAAAATCTTATCGATTCTATAAACAAATTTATATTTCAAGTTGCGGACGAGTTGGACATTGCAGAATTTCCAAAGTTTAGCTACGATCCTGTAACGAAGCGACTCAACGGTGATATGAACAGGGGTGCGAGCGTACAGTTTTCGCCCGTCATATGTTCAATGTTGGGTGTTGCTGCGCGTCAGAATCCAATTCTCAATTACGATGAAGACGAGGATTACGTTTTTGAATTCATGGGCTCTAATGCGTGTGATGTAAATCGTGGATTTTCGTCTCTGTATATTTATTGTAACGTTCTCGAGCAAGTGCCAGTGGGCGACACGAAGGCTCCCTTGCTGAGGATCGTAAACGTTAGTGGAAAAAGCGGCGACAGCGTGCGTACGAATTACGAAAAGCCCATCTACGTACCGCTACAGCAGAAGAATTTCGACTCTATCGAGATAGATATAAGGACCGACACTGGCTCGCCTGTGCCATTCGAAAGCGGAAAGTGCATACTAACACTACACTTCCGGCATTGCAAGATACCTTACCTTTTACAATGAAGAAACCATATTGCTGTGATGCTAGCCAATCGGCGTACGAAGACTATTATATGCAACAGAGTGGCAATGGTATGTCTGTATTTCAAGGCGCTCGTCTTCAGCGCGGTCACGGCTTGGGTAGTTTTCTTGGTGGACTCTTTAGAAATGCGTGGCCACTTATACAGACTGGTGCTAAAGCGCTTGGCAAACAGGTACTGAGAACAGGACTCCAGATTGCCAACGATGTCGCCGACGGCGGACAGTTCGTAGACGCGGCCAAGCGTCGCGTCCCAGAAGGTATAAAGGCGTTTACAAGTTCAAACGATTTTAATACGCAGAGTGGCAGCGGGCGAAAAAGACGTAAGAGATTGCTGAGAAGAAATAAGAAAAGAATCAAGGAAGACATATTTGGAACAGTTTAAAATGGCATTCGTTCATCCTCAGTCTTGCGAGTGTGCAAAGAGCGAACTGGACCTGTTTAGCGTGCCTGCTACGCAGACAAGCATAGAAGCCGGCTCGTACGTGGAATATAATCCAATAGCAACCATTTCACAGGGTACACCTATAGAATTTAGCATTACTGGCACCGGACAAGACTATCTAGATCTGTCAAACACTCAACTGTACGTCAGAGCCTCTATTGTGCGAGCGAATAATGATGCTACAGATGCTGGCGATCACGTTGGTCCTGTCAACCTTTTCATGCACAGTCTATTTTCTGAGGTAGACATCACTTTAAACGATACATTGGTCACAGCGTCAAACAACACGTATGCGTACCGCAGCTACTTGGAAACTCTACTAAGTTATGGCAGTTCAAGCAAAAATTCTCAACTCACCTCTGCATTATTTTACAAGGACACTGCCAGACGCTTTGAGGAAGCTAATCCGCACGACGATGCTGGTGAAAACATTGGATTCAAGAAGCGCAGTGCTCTGACCGACGAAGGACGTGTGGTCGATATGTTGGGCGGTATTCACAGCGATCTCTTCTTTCAGGAACGCTTCTTGCCAAACGACATTAATATAAAAATTCGCTTCATGCGTAATAAGGATGCATTCTGTCTTATGTCTTCGGCTGTGGGGCCCACATACAAAGTAAAAATATTAGAGTGCAAATTGTATGTAAGAAAAGTTAGACTAAGTCCCTCTGTCTTTCTTGCTCATGCTAAAGCATTGGAGATTGGAAATCTGAAATTTCCCATTCGCAGAGTTGTTTGCAAGACTTTTACGGTTCCTAGAGGAAATTTGGACGTGACACAAGAAAGCCTCTTCTCTGGACAACTTCCGACGCGCATCGTGTTTGGATGCATTGACAACGACGCATTCAATGGCACCTACACCAAAAGCCCATACAATTTCAAACACATGAACTTGTCTCAATTAAAAGTATATCTGGACGGTCAGCAGCAAAGTATAAAACCCCTGGAAACTAACTTTGCAACTGGCCAGTTTGTGAATGCCTATGCCTCGCTCTTCATGGGCACTGGTAAATGGCAGAGAAACGACGATAACGACATCTCCAGAGAAGATTATGCGAATGGATATTGTTTGTATGCATTCGATTTAACTCCTGACTTGGCAGAGGGCGACCACTTCAATTTAGTCAAATCGGGAAATGTGCGGGTGGATATGAAGTTCTCTCAGGCGTTGGAAGCTACAATAAATGTCATAGCATTTGCAGAATTTGAAAATATTCTCGAGATTGACAGATCACGCAACGTAATATTCGACTACAACAATTAGAGAAAGATGGATGGCATTACGATAGAAAATATTCTACGAAGAGATCCCAGATGTGCGACCATGTCCGTGGGAGTCTTTGCATGCAATCGTCTACCCAAGTGGATTAATACAAATAGACCCGCTATATTCGTATGCAATACAGACACGTACGGTCGGCCTGGTATCCACTGGGTGGTGTTATATATCGAAAGCCCAAATTATGGAGAGTTCTTCGACTCATTGGGGAATCCACCAGACGCGCCTTTCAGAACATTTCTACACCAGCATTGTACTCGTTGGATTTACACAAATAATCAAATTCAGAGTTTAATAAGTAGATTTTGTGGGCATTATTGTATTTTTTATGCATTACATCGAAGTAGAGGACTTAATATAAATGCAGTTTGCAACAATTTTACAAGAGACACTGGATTAAACGACTTTTTAGTTCATAGGTTTTTGCATGATATTAATAAATAATGTTGATTCAATTTAAAAGCCTTGTGTTCTTTACAACGTGCGTGAATGAATTTGCTGCAATGATTTAAAAGGCGAGGCTAAGAATGCGAATAAGAGTATTTGGAAGGTGTGGGAGAAGAGAGTGGGGAAAGGAGGGTGTGAAGGAAGAGGGGGAAAGGAGGGTGTGAAGGAAGAGAGTCGGAAGGAGGGTGTGAAGGAAGAGAGTCGAAAGGCGGGTGTGATGGAAGAGAGTCGAAAGGAGGGTGTGAAGGAAGAGGGGAAAAGGAGGGTGTGGAGGAAGAGGGGAAAAGGAGGGTGTGGAGGAAGAGAGGTAAGAATGTATAATACATGAATAAGAATGGATAATACTTTGTTGTGACATTTATTCGTGCGTGCAATGCGTATGTGGTAATGTGTTACTGTCCAAGCGAATTGAGGTGCATATAGACAGATGTATGCGATAAAAGGGTGTGTGATGAGACAAGCGTCTTTGCATTAAAGGTCTATAGATCATTCGAACGGTGCGCGCCGCATAAGACCGTTATGTTTGATCATTCGTGGTGCTTCTTTGAGACATGCCACATGCTATATCGGTTCACGTGTGCATCAACAATTAAAGGTTGAATACACTCAAAGGCCGTCTCTGATAATAATAATTTATTGCACAGTGTCCAAGAGTGCTGGCGGGAGCTAGGGGGCGCAATGCCTTGTGAAGGAATAATAATTTATTGTACACATCTGCAGTATACAAAGAGGTCACACAGACAGACAGACAGACAGACAGACAGACAGACGGGCAGACAGACAGACAGACAGACAGACAGGAATGTTGGTTTGTCTGTAAGGGAGATGCACCCATAAGAGTGTTATTCATCATCAAAGGAAATGTAGCGTCAGCATTATTTCCTAAACCAGTCTCTTTTCCTGGACCAGTGACATCAAAGAAGTAATTAATCATATGTAAATCAAAACAATAATTGCTATTGCATTATTTCCTAGACCAGGCTGTTTCCTATATACATCAAAGAAGTGATTAGTCAGCATTTTCCTAGACCAGGCTGTTTCCTATATAGATCAAAGAAGTAATTAATCATTTTGTTTTGACGTGGTTTGGAAAAGGACCTTTACAGAGCTGTCACTTTCAATTAGCTTAATTGTTGTTTTGAGTGGTCCAGAAAATGATCTCCTTTACTACTGACGCCTACTGTAGTAGATATAGCCGACTAGACGCACAAGCAGATAATTATTTATTTCTTATAGGAAAATCGGTTCTCGCTTATAACTGAAAAGAGTGGATGCATGCAGACAACGTCAGGTTCTTTTGAATGTTGATAATCAAATTAGAATGATTGATGTGTCTGGCGTGACAGTTGTTGTTATCTTGGATAATAATTGATATGCATCGCTGATCCTTACGCATTAAAAGCTGAATACCTCGACTCAATATACGACTTCATCCACTTTGTCACAGCTACAGTGATTGATACATTGTTGCAGCCTCTCGAGTCTCGACTGCAGCAGCACAATTAATTGCATTGCTCGTTGGTCGGTCAGCTAATTGACTGATTGCAAGGATCGCTGATTGACTCGCTAATTGACTTACTGACTGATTGGCTGACTAACTGACTGACTGACTGACTGACTGACTGACTGACTGTCTGGCTAACTGACTGACTGACTGACTTGCCGACTCAATGGCTGACTGACTGACTGACTGACTTGCCGACTCAATGGCTGACTGACTGACTGACTGACTGACTGACTGACCGAACGACTGACTGACTGACTGACTGACTGACTGACTGATTGATTGACTGATCGTCTAAGTGCCGAACTGACTGGCTGGTTGATCGACTGGGTGGTAGACTGACTAAGCTGCTTGCTGTCTATAGCTAATTGCCAACTGATTGCCTGGCTACATGATTGACTGATTACTTGACTGGCTAACTGGCTGGGTGACAGAACCCGCTCGTTGTCTGGATGGACGAGCGGACAGCTGGATGGATGACCTTTGGGATGGATGGATGACCTGATGGATGGATGGATGGATGGGTGGATGGATGGATGGATGGATGGATGGATGGACGGACGGACGGACGGACGGACGGACGGATGGATGGATGGATGGATGGATGGATGGATGGATGGATGGATGGATGGATGGATGGATGGATGGATGGATGGATGGATGGATGGATGGATGACCTGATGGATGGATGGATGGATGGATGGGTGGATGGATGGATGGATGGATGGATGGATGGATGGATGGATGGATGGATGGATGGATGGATGGATGGATGGATGGATGGATGGATGGATGGATGGATGGATGTATGAAAGGCATTTCATCCAATTTACACCTCGAACAGTCGACTCTCAATTGCACCTCGGACATTTTCCTTCCTCTACATAATTCAATTCATTTACCTGGAAGCGTGGAAAGGTCATGGAAGTGTCCAATGACATTCCGTTCACTTTTCCACCTCCACTCAATCCCCGCTGCTTCTTAATAGGCATTAGACCAGACACCTAGCGACTAATGCATTAGACCAGACACCTAGCGACTAATGCATTAGACCAGACACCTAGCGACTAATGCATTAGACCAGACACCTAGCGATTAATGCATTAGACCAGACACCTAGCGACTGATGCACAATCAAGTCATCAACACGTTTTCCAATAACTTATTCATGATTTTCAGCAGAAAAGATAAGTTGTTCGTGTTGAAATTGCTGGTCGCTAAACAGCTGTATGTATTTGGTCACCTCTGTGCTGCCTGCAGCTAAGTAGCTAATCAAAGACAGGCAAGGTAGAAAACACTTAAAATCTTCATAATTTGTTACTAATGTGATTATAATCAGAATACATTCTGGAGATACCGACGAAAGGTGCATGCCATTTTCCTTTTTGCTGCCATTATGTGTGAATTGACTCTCTTTACTTTACAGTAGTCTGAGTAGAGTAACCGTAATCTGTAGCTTATACTTAAAATGCACAAATCTGCTGCTAAAAAGTGTTATCGGCCTATTGGAGATGAAAGTCGCCCGCATAAACAGGAATGAACATTTTCGATGTGGCCTGATTATTATGGAAACCGTTAACACTAAATTGGGGTGTTTAATCTGCCTCGAGTCTAAGTCTAGGCTACTTAAAATGCACATTGTGAAGCATAGGCGTAGGGGACATTTCAACGTTGGGGGGGCAAAAATTAGACTTTTGCCCGAAATTTTTTTCCCTCCGGCCGAAATCTTAAGAAAAATTTCCGTTACGTTTGCCCGAAAATTCTGACGACCTTTTTTTAGTCATTCGGGCAAAATCTCCATTTTTTTTCGGGCAAGTCTGATTTTTCGGGCAAGAAGACCCGGAAAAATAAGAAAAGTAAAAATTTTCTAAAACTTTTTTTTATTTTTCCGGGTCTGCCTGCCCGAAAAATCAGACTTGCCCGAAATTTGGGGGGGCATTTGCCCCCCCTGGACCCCCGTCTCCTACGCCTATGTTGTGAAGTGTCCAGATACAGTAGACCTATTATAGGCCTATATAGGCTACCAAACCTATTTAAATTTTGTGCATCGTATTTGCGGCCCTCGACTTCTTTACTAAAATGCAATTTGGCCCTTGGCTCAAAATATTGTGCACCCGTAGTGTAGGCCACACAGCAGTGGTTTTCGACCTTTTTCTAGCGACGGAACTTTTCTCAAAGCACCCATGTTTTCGCGGAACCCTACAGCGCGTTTCACCCGTCCAGTATTTTTAGAAATTGGGCCAACATAATTATTTACATGAAGTTGGAACGTGCATAATTAATTGGATGGCATCTACAGTGACTAGAAAAACGTGTATGAATAAATTTACATAATTATTAAATCTTTATACAACGGAAGGTTGCGTCGTGCCTTCTCAGTGGTTGGGCCATCTATGCAGAATGCATGGCCTCCTAGCAGATTAATGGTTCTCAAAGCGTGTGGTACGCGGGCCACCTACATTGGTCCGCAAACCTGAGTCACGTGGTCAGCGTGAAACTTTACTCAATATTCACGTATTCACGACAACTTCCTTCCTGTATACAACAGCGTTAACACCTGTATACAATTTTTATGTTTTTTCTAATGTTAAATTTCTATGGTATTAGCGTACACGTCATATTTCATTTTCAAGCAGAAAACACAAGGACCAATTGTAAGCTAATTTAATCAGTGCACGACGATTGTCGTACAGCGACGCAGGTAGGCCAACTGCAAATTGGCGCGCGGCGTCTGGACAGGTGATTGTCTGGACAGCGCGTGATGTCTAGACGAGCGTACGTTGAGTGTACAAGGAGGGAGTGGAAGTGAAGAAGGAGTGTTGTGTGTTGAGAGCCGTTGAGATAGGCTGTAATAGTTGTTGTTGAGTTGCGATAGAGTAGACTGATGAAGGTAGTAGTCGTGTAGTTGTTATGATAACGCAAGTGTAGTCATTGTTGTGTTGTTGCTGATCGTTTTACTTTACATCGGATTTTGGAGTATAATAAGAAGACTTAAACACGTCGTCGTTGTTGGTTACAAAACAGTGAAAGTCTGTAGATTCTTTACCTAGCCATTTAGCTAATGAACCAGTTATCTAGGGATAGGCCTATGCTACCACGAACTTATACGAAGAAGCTTCCGAAGAGACTGATAGGAGGAGGTGATCGCAAGGAGGTTATCACATTTGGTGTCGTTGCGGTGAGATAACGATCCAAGTTACAGGAGAACGATCCTAGTTACGAACGGCGGGTCTACGTGCCAAGTTACGAATGGAGGGATTCTATCCAATCAACAGACGTTGTGGAGGAACGGACGCTGTGAATGTATCGAGGAGCCGAGCACTCGGGAGAAGCAACGATACATCGAGCATCCGTACGTCAGTGAGAAACGACAACACAACGACTACAAGGTAGAAAAACTTGCTTGTCTATTGAAGTGTGCATAAAGAATTGAAGTCAGTCAATTGCAAACATTTGAAGAGTAGCCTACTATTTTATCGAGCATCTGTAAAGTAAAGAAGTAAGATGGAGAAACTTACGGAGCAAAAGCAAGCAGCTATTAAAAAGATGTCTTCGGAGAGACTAGTAAAATTATTAATCAAAGCAGGTTTAGATGCAGAAGAAGTCGGACAGATGTCAAGGGAAAGTTTGATGAGAAATTTAGCCGAGGTTTGGGCTAAGAAAGAAGAAGAAGAAGAAGAAGGTGCTGTCGGAGGCGCTGCGGAGAAGCCAGTGGAGAAGCCACAGCCACCTATGTCTATAGAGGCGTTGCTACAACTCATGATGATGAGTAGACAAGAAGAGAAGCAGAAAGAAGAGCAGCGCAGACAAGAGGAGAAAGAGCGTAAACAAGAAGAGAAGGAGAAAGAAGAGCGACGGTGCCACGAAGAGAAAGAACGTCGCCAAGAAGAGAAGGAGAGAGAGGAGCAACGTAGACACGAGGAAAAGGAGAAAGAAGAGCGGCGCAGGCAAGAGGAGAACGAGAAAGAAGAGCAGCGCAGACAAGAAAAGAAAGAACGTAAACAAGAGGAGAAAGAAAAAGCAGAAAAAGCAGATAGGCTGCGACAACAAGAGATAGATATGCAGAAGCAGCAGTTCCAGATGCAATTAGAACAAATGAGAATAGATCGTGACGAAGCAGAACGACGAAGAATGGAGTTAATGATAGAATACGAAAAAGCAAGAAAAAGCGATGAAGAAATACGAAAACAGCAGATCGAAGACAAAAAGGCTCGTGAGGAAGAAAAGGAGAAGATGCGTTTACAAGAACTGGAGAGAGCAGAAGAAATTCGTCAGGAAGAATTGCAAGCTGAAAAAGACAATTTGGAAAAAGCAGAAAGAGAAAGAGAAGAGCAGATGCAGTTAGAACAAAAGAAACTTGCTATCAAGGAGGCTCAACTTAAAGAAATGGCCATTGAAAAAGAAGAACGCAGAAAGCAGTTAGAACTGTTGCAGCAGAAGATTGAACAAGAAGAACTGCGGAGAATCGAAGATCAAGATCGACTGAAGAAGAGAGACGAAGATGATCGTAAGAGCCGGGAAGTATCAGAACAGATTAGGCTCAAAGAAAGTGAGACAATGGTGTCCAAGATTAAGAAGATAGGTGACGCAATGAAGCATGTGTTACCGAAGATGCCGTATGATATGATGGAAGTGCCATTATATTTTGAAACAGTTGAAAATGCATTCAATAGCTTCGCTGTGGAAAAGCAATATTGGGTGAAATTGTTGTTGCCATTGATGACCCCAAGAGCGCGAACGGTATTGAATCGATTGTCATTTGAGAATTTAGATAAATACGATGCAGTGAAAGAGCATTTGTTGAAGGAATTCAAGTTAACAGCTCGTGAGTACAGGTCAAGGTTTGCAGATGCCAAGAAGACAGCCGAAGAAACGTATACGATGTTCACGGCTAGGCTGAAGAACCTGTTGAATTATTATGTCCGGAGTAGACGAGTGGACAAAGACTACGAGAAGCTGTTTGATTTGTTAGTGGCGGATAAGCTGAAAGAATGTTTACCACCAGGTCCACTACAGTTTGTCTTAGCAAAAGAGGTCACAGAATGCTTGGAAGCTAGTAATGTTGCAGACCTCGCAGACATACATGTAAACAATCGGATTGGTGTGATGTTCCAAGACAAACCGAAATTTGAAGCATGGGGCAATAGTCCAAAGCAACCCAAGTGGAACAAGGATAGCAAAGACACCGGAAGCCAAGCCAAGAGTAATGATGCAAAGAAAGATAATTATTCTGGAAAGCAGTATTGGCAAGACAAGAAAGAGTCAACGTGGGACAGACAAGCCTACAATCGAACTCCGCCGCTGGGACGCCCAACAGAAAGTAATGCATCATACACGCCGTACAACAAGTGGGAGAACAATGAGCAAAGAAGTTTTATAAAGAAACGTTGCCACAACTGTCATTCTGACAAACACCTAATAAAACATTGCCAAGCACCAGGAGCGGCAAATCTGAGGAAGAACTTTAGCAGAAGTGCAGAAAATCTTCGAGTAAACCAGATACAAGTGATGAATGCACCAGACCAGTTTGAAGAATCGGACGATCGTGAAACAGAAGTGAAGTCGGTAATGAAGTGTACGCCGCAGTTCACCATACAGAAAGAAGCGATAAAGACTACTCCCATTGCAGAAATTTGTCGAGAAACAAAAAGTAAAGAGGAGTGTCAACGCATAAAGAAGAAATCGTTGCAGCATGTAAATGTGGAGATACGTGGGACTGATGGGCAGCCTGTGCAAGTCGAGGCGTTGATTGACTCGGGGACCGAGATACCAGTAATCAACGAGGAACTCCTGAAAGGAACGACAGTAGAAGAAATCGGCAGAGTTCATTTGCAATGTGTAGCTGGAGAGCCGATTCCAGCTAAGTTGGTGAAAATCGAAGTGCGGATGAGCGGTCGTAACGAAGGAGCAGCTACAGAGGACAGGACAATAAATATCGCGCCATATTTAACTTTAGTGTGTGCCAGCATTCCAGCGGATCTGTGCAAAGAAAACAGAGAAAAGTTCTTGCTACATCCGGAGATAATTGCAGAATTGAAAGAGATTCCACCAGTGAGTGTATTGCAAGGGGAACTACGAGCGAATGTGACCACAAGAGCACAAAGTCGGAGAGCAGAAGTCGAAGGCGGAGAAGATGAAACGATAAACGAAAGTTCGCAAGAAGATGACATGGACAGCGAAGATGAACTCAGCATTCAAGATGACGAAAGAACAACATCTGAGAACAATGAAACTGAAGAAGAGATGGCTGCATGTGAACGAAATGATAGTGAAGATTCCGGAAGCGACGCTGAACTGGAGACAAGTATGAGGGACTTGTTCACAGAGAATTCGAACGATGAAAGACAGCTGGAAGATGCGAAGAAATTCGAGGAGCAGCAGAGAAATGACGAGTCACTGAAATCGTGGTGGAGGATCGCTGAAGACAAAGGATCAGAGTTTAGCGTGGTGAATGGATTGATGTATAAGAAGCATCAAATGCTGGATCAGCTAGTGTACCAGTTGGTGTTACCGAAAGAGAGAAGAATTCAAGTAATGGAATTAGCTCACGAGTCAGTATTTGGCGGACACTTGGGAGAAGAGAAGACACGAGAGAGAATCAAGTTGTCCTTTGTCTGGCCAAAGATGCGTCGAGACGTGGTGAAATTTTGTAAGTCCTGTGAGAAGTGTCAGCTGAAGGCACGAAGTTTGGTGATGGATCGAGTGCCGATTACACCAATTCCAAGGGAAGATGTTCCCTTCCGACGGATGACTATGGACGTGGTAGGCCCAATAGAACCGAAGTCAGCAGCTGGGCATAAGTATTGCTTGTGCATAGTGGATTCATGTACAAGATGGCCGACAATCTTTTTGCTGAAGTCATTGACTGCTAAGGCTGTGTGCGAAGCTTTGATGAAGCTATTCATTGACGTGGGGGTGCCATCTGTGATCACCAGCGACAGAGGCACAAATTTTACAGCCAGTCTTACAAGAGAATTTTTGAAATTGATGGGATGCTGTCCACGATTCGATTCACCGGGGCATCCAGAGGCAGCCGGATTAGTCGAGAGATGGAACCAGACGTTCAAGAAGATGGTACATCATGTCATTGTGGAAAATCCAAGACAGTGGCATAAAATCATTCCGTTTACCGTATGGGCATTGAGAGAAGTTCCTAACGCAACGACAGGAGTGGCACCATATCTGCTGGTGTATGGAAAAATGCCAAGAGGACCATTAACTATCTTAAAGGAAAGCTGGACCAAAGAAATAAATCTACCGCCAAACATTGGAGTACAACCAGCAAAGTACCTGAAGAACTTAAGAGCAGACATGGAGAAAGCTTTGATATTTGCTGAGAATTGTGCAGAGGAAAAGCAAAAACAATACGCCAGTCAATACAACAAGAGGGCCAAGGATAAAGAATTCGAACCAGGAGAAAACGTCATCGTCCTGTATCCAACGTCAACCAATAAATTGATCTCACGATGGCATGGTCCATGTACAGTGCTACAAAGAAGATCCAAGTATTCGTATCTGGTGGATATGAATGAAAACGGCCGACGAATCGTCCATGCCAACAAAATGAGGAAGTTCATCGCAAGAATATTATCGTGTGGTCTCATCGTGGAAGAGGACGACGAATTCGGATCAGTGGTAGAGCTACCATTGAAAGAAGACCATGCAGAGACGACACAGAAATCGCTGCAATTGGACTATGAACAGATCGGACATCTTACGAGCGAGCAACAGAAACAGCTACTGGATGTACTGAACCGTTATGCAGACAGATTTTCGGACAAACCTGGATTATGTACATTGGTAGAACACGAAGTGGTGCTGAGACCGGACTTTCGAGAGAAAGAGTTCATGGCTTATCGAATACCGCTGATATACCGCGCAGAAGTGGACAAACAAATACAAGAGATGCTGAAAGCAAACATCATTCAACCGTCGTCGAGCAGAATGGCAAGTCCGCTGGTCATCGTCAAGAAGAAGGACGGATCCTTGAGACTCGCGTGCGACTACAGGTACGTGAATTCATATACTGAAAATTGTCGATATCCCATGCCGATCGTCAACGACGTGCTGAGCAAAGTCGGGAAATCCAAGTTTATTTCCGTCTTGGACTGTCGCAGTGCTTACTGGACTTGTCCTGTGAAGAAATCCGACCAATGGAAAACCGCATTCGTTACCCATAATGGACTGTACGAATTTACACGTGTCCCTTTTGGCATGATTAACTCTGGACGGGCTTTTGTAAAAGCAATAAACATGATTTTGCAACCGATTAATGCATTTACTGAACCCTATGTTGATGACATTGCAGTACATTCTGATGATTGGAACATTCATTTGAAACATTTAGAATTGTTTTTGAAACAAATAAGACTGCATAATGTAACCTTGAACTTGAAGAAATGTGTGTTTGGTAAGAGTGAGGTGAAATTCATCGGTCACCTCATAGGATCAGGGAAGAAGATGATGAATCCAGATAGGATTGACAGTTTGATTAATTTAAAAAACCCTGAAACGAAGAAGCAAGTGAAGCAAGTGTTAGGATTTTTACAGACAATTTATTTGTAATTTTGCTGAAATTGCTAAACCATTAACAGATTTAACTAGCAAGCAGACACCTGAGAACATTGTTTGGACTGAGGACCACCAGAAGTCTTTTGATTCTCTTAAAGAAATTGTTTTATCAAATGTGATTTTATACATGTTCGAGGTTGGCAAACCATTTAATTTGTACTGTGATAGCAGTGATTTTGCTGTGGGGGCTGTGCTGTCACAAGTGGACGATGAGGGGATAGAACGTCCCGTTTCATTTATCAGTCAGAAGCTGACAGATACCCAGAGGAGATGGGCGACGATTGAGAAGGAAGCCTATGCAATCATATGGGCTTTAAACAAATTGAAAGAAATTATTATTTGTTCCAAGATTAATGTGTTCACTGACCATAATCCTTTAGTTTATTTGACTGAGTCAATGTCGAAGTCTGCTAAGTTAGTCCGATGGTCTTTATCATTGCAAAATTTTGACATTCTGTTGAACTATAAGAAGGGAAAGCTGAATGTAGTAGCGGACTGCTTATCGAGATTGTAGTATAAGATATTTTGTGAATGCATTTAGTATAGGAATTGTTTGTATTTAGTTTAAGCATTATACGTTCGCTAATTTTTAAGATTAATTAGCTCTCTTCAAAAGAAAGGAAGGAGGTAATGTAAGCTAATTTAATCAGTGCACGCCGATTGTCGTACAGCGACGTAAGTAGGCCAACTGCAAATTGGCGCGCGGCGTCTGGACAGGTGATTGTCTGGACAGCGCGTGATGTCTAGACGAGCGTACGTTGAGTGTACAAGGAGGGAGTGGAAGTGAAGAAGGAGTGTTGTGTGTTGAGAGCCGTTGAGATAGGCTGTAATAGTTGTTGTTGAGTTGCGATAGAGTAGACTGATGAAGGTAGTAGTCGTGTAGTTGTTATGATAACGCAAGTGTAGTCATTGTTGTGTTGTTGCTGATCGTTTTACTTTACATCGGATTTTGGAGTATAATAAGAAGACTTAAACACGTCGTCGTTGTTGGTTACAAAACAGTGAAAGTCTGTAGATTCTTTACCTAGCCATTTAGCTAATGAAACAGTTATCTAGGGATAGGCCTATGCTACCACGAACTTATACGAAGAAGCTTCCGAAGAGACTGATAGGAGGAGGTGATCGCAAGGAGGTTATCACACCAATAATGACCCAGAACTGGACGTTCGCATTAGTCACACGACGTCAACGTAATAACCATCTGAGGGTGGCCCTCTGGCGGGCAGGAAGTTTCACGTCTTGTTTGCATGCATAACAAATGCAACAATTTATTATTTTCACGATGAAAAATCGTCTGAAAATTATATAGTAAATGCTTGCGTGGGGAGAATAAATGCACATGATGCAAAAATGTGATTCTATGAGTCAATGGATTTCGCTACAATACTTGACCAGTTCGGACTAAAACAACATGTAGCTGAGCCCACACACAATCTGGGAGGGTGGCTTGACGTTTTGGTGACCAGAGATGACTGCCAGGTGACTGACATCTGCATCCACCCTCCTGTGTTATCTGACCATGGCCTCGTCGTTGCGGACATCCCGTTCATCTATCAACCTGCACTCTACATCACTCGGCAGATTCGTCACTGGAAAAACCTCGATCGTGATGCCTTTGCTGCAGCGCTCCGAGACCATCCACTCTTCGATAACATCGAAGACAGCTCATCGTCATCTGCCACAGAGCTCTTTGACTCTTACTCAACTGCCATGTCCGATCTGCTTGATACGTTTCTCCCGATTCGCTCAGTTCGTTCGCGCCAATGCCCGTTATCGCCCTGGTTTGACGCCGAGTGCAGGGCATTCCGTCGTCGGGCCAGACGTCTTGAAAGGGTATACAGGCGAAGCCGGTCAGATAAGGACAAAACTGCATGGATTCGTTATGTACGAGAGATGCATGCATTCTACCAGGACCGGGAGCGAGAGTATTGGGAGGCGGTCATCAGGCGCAGATCTGGTGAGCCAAAGAAGCTTTGGAATACATTTGATGACCTCCTCGGTCGCCGAGCATCCACTCATCGCACACAGACAACATCCTTCACAGCCGATGAGTTTCTTAAGAAATTGACGGCGAAGATAACATCCATCCGCGATGCCACTTCGACGGCTTCGCCACCAGACTATCCACTTACCGACCACCGACTTCACACTCTCCGTGAGATTACAAGTACTGAACTTCGTGCACTTATCCTAACGTCTGCACCGAAGACGTGTGAACTAGATCCGGTGCCTACGTTTCTAGTACAGGAACACATCGATATCATTCTTCCATTCCTTACTATGATGTGCAACCGCTCGATTCGTAAAGCACAGCTTCCAGTCTCTCAGAAACAATCGATTCTGCATCCGGTGCTGAAGCGGGAGGGCCTAGATGCAGAAGATCCGGGGAACTATCGCCCAATCGCCAATGTAACATTTTTATCTAAAATTCTTGAGCGTATCATTGCTAATCAATTAATTGCTTACTTGGATGTAAATGATTTGCTCCCTTCCCATCAATCTGGGTTCCGTAAGAATCATTCGACTGAGACTCTTTTACTCCGCCTTTTGTCTGATCTCTATGGTGCTATGGATACAGGACGCATCTCTCTTCTGGCTTTATTTGATGTTAGCTCGGCTTTTGACTGCGTCGACCATAACATACTCCTCCAACGCCTTTCTACCTCTTTTGGCGTTGTGGATCAGCCTCTTAAGTGGCTTCATTCTTTTTTAACGGAACGTACCAATTCTGTTGTCTTTGGTACATCCAGATCTGTCTGGGTTCCTGCCCCATTCGGAGTCCCTCAGGGTTCTGTTTTGGGACCATTGCTGTATATTATTTATACGTCTGGCATAGAATCACTGCTGACATCTTGTGGTCTTTTTCACCAGCTTTATGCTGATGATGTTCAAGCGTACACCCACTGCCACCCTGACAATAGTCTGGAAGTAGTTAAGCAAATGTGTCATGCTATGGATAAGCTGGCTAGCTGGTTAGCCTCTAACCGCCTCCTACTTAATGCTTCCAAAACTCAATTCATCTGGTTGGGTGGACGTAGACGACTGGCAAATGTTGATCGTTGTGCCGTGGCTAAAGCATTTCCCATGTTACCTTTTTTGATTCTGTCCGGGACTTGGGTGTTATGCTTGATGAAGAACTTAGTTTCTCAAAACATATCAACCAGCTGACTCGTGGCTGTTACTACCAAATTCGTCAGCTACGGGTCATCTCTCGCTCCTTATCAGAGAACTCTGCTGCTACCCTCGTTCATGCTTTTGTTACCAGCCGCTTGGACTACGGTTGCTCTATTCTGGTTGGTTTGCCTCTATTATTGATATCCCGACTTGACCGTGTTCTTCGGTCTGCAGCCCGGCTAATTGGTCGAATCCCCAAATATGCATCCGTTTCATCTTACATTCGTGATACTCTACACTGGCTCCCTATCTCACAGCGCATCGAATACAGAATTGCTTCACTGGTTTGGCGTTGTCTTCTTGGCTGTGCCCCGACTTATCTGTGTGAACTCTGCTGTCCATTATCTGTTGTCTTTTCTCGCAGAGCCCTTCGCTCTGCCTCTAGCGGTAAGCTTTTGGTCCCGCGTGTTGAATCATCAACCTGTCAGCGTCGTGCTTTCTCAGTTGTAGGTCCTTCTGTCTGGAATAGTCTCCCGTTGCAGATGCGCTTGCTGCCTAGGGTCGACTCGTCAGTGTTCTACAAGCTCCTTAAAACTTTTTTGTTTCACCGTGGTTGGACTGGGAGCGCTTCTGAGTGGATTTCTTGAAGAGGCGCTATATAAATTCTTGAAATGAATGAATGAATGAATGAATGTGTAACTAACTATGTAGGCTATGTGTGTATGCATGTATGCACGAATCTATGTATATGGCGACACTAAGTATTACAGCATATCACCTTTTTAGTGCCTCACTTTTTAGCTGTTCTGTCTCGCTGGAGATGCGCTAAAACTACTTCCTGTGGCTATATAAGCCGAAAGGCGCTACATAAATGCTCTGGACGAGTGAATGGTGAACTCAGCATTTGCTGTTAGCCTCCTATATTAACAGAGATACGAGTTTCTTATGGCGCATCTCGAGCGTGGACTGAACAATACTTAACGAGCATCGAAAGAATACATTACTTAGACTTTCCATGACATTGGCATAATTTTTTATTATACGCACGGGCTGGAGGGAAGTAGGCTGGGTTGGGTGAAAATTGCGGGGGTTGGGGTTGGCGGAGTTCAACTCCCCACCCCCGTAGTCTTTCTTGGAACCGCGCAGTAAAGTCTTCATTGCGCACCGTAACTCTACATATAAATCTACGTCTGACCCGATTTTTTCTTCTAAAATTCTAATATTGCATGGTAAGCTTATACAACAGGTTTATATATATATATATATACTGTTGCTTGATGGTTTATATAGCACGAGTATATTATACTATAGAGAGGATGTGTACAAGCATAGGCGTAGGAGACGGGGGTCCAGGGGGGGCAAATGCCCCCCCCCAAATTTCGGGCAAGTCTGATTTTTCGGGCAAGCAGACCCGGAAAAAGAAAAAAAGTTTTAGAAAATTTTTACTTTTTTTATTTTTCCGGGTCTTCTTGCCCGAAAAATCAGACTTGCCCGAAAAAATGACCTTTTGAGCAAAAAGTAACGTGAAATTTCAGAAGATTTTGCCCGGATGACCAAAAATAAGGACGTCAGAATTTTCGGGCAAACGTAACGGGAATTCTTAAGATTTCGGCCGGAGGAAAAAAAAATTTTCGGGCAAAAATCTCATTTTTGCCCCCCCCAACGTTGAAATGTCCCCTACGCCTATGTGTACAAGCAAAAGTGAATTGTAGCTACCGATAGCCGATTAATCATGACCTAGCAAAAGTCGTGAGTAACAGTAGGTGACCAGCTATTTTTACTACAGTAGCCGGTCAGAAGGCATGACTAAACCTGATGATTTAATTCCGAAGTCTTAGAAATCGAATTAAATTGCACCTAAGTTTATTATAGGCTAATTATATTATAGTACCTCTTTAGAAGTTTTAAACTGAATAGTCGACAGTATATTGTTACTGCCGTTAATCCATTATTTTGCTACTAGGCTACTGGTCGGCTACAACTACTATTCTACTAGTTTTGTCGTCTTTCACTAGGTGGCTACCCAAAAATGAACTGCGTGGCGCCACCTTCCGAATATGGACATCATTAAATAGTCTGATTTCCTGCCTCCCGTGTTCGACTCTGCTATCGTCGGTCAATTTTATCCATTCAGTATTTAGCGCTGCGAGCGCAACTGTGCGTGTGAGTGTGTGTTGTGTTAAACGTGATCGTGCGATAAAGCGAACTTTATCTTCGTGTTGGCCTAACTGTTTCTTTTCAAATCCTATCACTCAGAATAATGGATTACTCTGCTCAGCTTATACTTCTAATTCTAGCGACGATCGGTAAGAATTTAAATACTGAACTTCGAAGACTGTACATGGCCATAGTATTTGTAATTTGTCCCATCGTAAAAAGTGTTTAATCTAGATCCCCATGCTTTGGGGGTAGCTTATGTTTCTGGGGGTTGGGGCGGCGAAATGGCTATTTTGGATGGACGGCAACCTCTCGGCCAGGTACCAATGACACCCTTTGACCTTAAATTTTCTGACGAATTTGTCTGGAGGGAATATCTTGTATATACTTTTCTGGGGGATTCTACATGTATAAATGTGTATGCATGTGATTTTTTTGAGAATTCTCATTCCTTGGGGAATCCCCCCTCGAGGCGTCTAGATTAAACGCTGCATCGTATAGGCCTATATCAATACGCGGATCATATGGACTTAAACGCGACTTATTATGTCAACGACTTGTCTCAATCAGGCCCTAAATGTGTTTGTCGGTTTTTCGAACTGAATTATTGCTGTGTCGAGCGTTAGCATACCTACAGCTTTTTGTTGAATGTATAGCGTGCTGCTTAGGTCGGTCTTCCGGCCGAGATTGAATGGAATGTTGAACCTGCGCTGCAGCAGAGGTTACGTGGTTACCGCTTGGCCCGGCCGACGTCAGGGTTGATTTATGACAGGTAGTGTGTTAGAAAGTATATCACAAGAGATTTATTGTAGTAGTTTTTGTCAGGCAGTTCAAAGGGAGCGTAGTAGGCGGAAGTCGGGTCAGACGTTCCTTTGAATTATTTCCGTAATAACCCAGACTTAGAGTTCAAGCAATTCATTCATAGGACTGAGAGGAGGAGATATGGTAGACAGTGGAATAGTTGACGCAGTCAGGTGTAGGTCCTGTAAAGTCGATTGGACCCAATGTTCTGCCTCGACTACTCGGTATATAGTGCCAGACTCACGTCGGCATGAATGTGGATAGATAACTAACTCTGCCGGTAAATTAGGCTGTCATGAAAATTTGAGCTTGAATTACACTTCAAAAACAGAAGACATTCGAGCGTTAAAAATATTCCTCAGTACCGATAGTGTCCGCAGTCCGCACGCATGCATTTTTCGCAACCCGTTGTGCAAACAGCAGTGGATTGTGGGGGAGAGGGACGTAAATACATACACCTTGCAAACTGACATTTTTCCTAATCGGGATGCAGCCTATACGGTGTGGCGTCTTTGCTTGCAGGTGATAACAACGTGTGTTGGTGTTTGCAAATGATCAGTGACTCATGTTGTACCCTAGTACATTAATGGTGATGGATGAATGCCCAAACAATTATAGACACCTCGTAACGTCGGTGTGTGTTTGTGTGTCTGCTTGTGTTTACGTGTGTGTGCGTGTGCGTGCATGTGTTTGTGTGTGTACGTGTGTGTGTCCGATGACCGAAGGTGCCGCTATCATTAAGAAGATGCAAACAAGCCACAGAGCCAATTCTTTTCTGTCACTTTCACTTTGTTCCCCCTCTATTCTATTCCATTCTATTCTATTCTATTTAAGGACTTGAAAAGCTCCTCTCACCGCAGAAATAACTCCGCCATTGTTCGCACTCTAACAGTGCCAGTCCCAAACCTGGATTAGGGGGGGGCGACGCTAATGATCTTTGTAATCACAATGTCGTTAAAACGAAGCTACTTTCACTGTACAGTGTACACACTCCATTCAGCAGCGCTCTCAATGCAAAGAACCCCCATCGAAAAGAATGTTAGGGAAAGTCCTAACTTCCTCTGAAAAGAACGGGTATAATAAAGCCTTTCTTCTTATTACACCCAACACCCCACAATGACTTCGCCCTTAACTTCGATCACTGGATAACTGGATCCGCCCCCTATCACCTCCATCCAAAATTCTGCCTGCTTACTTACTTACATTCCAATGAATGCCAAACAGCTCATGACTGTTCAAAGGAGCGCTCCTACTTATGCTGTACGTCACGCCATTACTGTTCAGCCAGGTCATCAATTTCACATTGTTTTTCAAATGAACTGTTTTTTTATATCCTGAGGGTTAGTCAGTTACCGGCAACGTCGTCGTCGTCGTCGGCCTACACAGCGTCCACCGACCTTTCGACAGGTAAACTTTCGAGCACGGCCAACACCTGGAGATAGTCCCCTGACTCCCACCGCCCCCTCTCTCCCCTTCCGACCCTCATTAGTCGGAGACACGCATGAAAAAAGGCCGCCGATGACTACATTAGACCGTACATCGTTTAGGTCCATCTAGCATCGCATAGGATACGCCTGCGCCCTGTGATGATTTGCATTTTCCTCTGTAGGCCTACAGTCAAACCCAAGTAAAACGATTGACTAACGCATTTTAATTGAAACGAACAACTGAGAATGATCGTGGATGAAAGAATCATGTGAATGTGTGCGTGTGTGTGTGTGTGTTTCTTTACGGTTACACATAGGCCTAATATTTATTTATATTGTGGGGCACGGTGGTGTAGGGGTATGGTCGGTGTCTTGGAGCCGGAAGGCTGCGAATTCGAATCCACTTCAAGTCGCCGCGTAGGGACCTTGGGCATGTCCTTCACTCGCAAATGCTCAGCGTTTCAGCGTGAAACTGCGATTCAGTGCCAGCTGTAGTCGGGAGTGCCTCTGAGTAGAATTTTCTTGAAGGAGCGCTATAGCAAATGCTCATACACACACACATACTATTCAAGTATAGGCACAATTATAGACCTAAAGGCATATAGACCTATCTCTTCAATGTGCTCTGCAGACGATGCCTATGTTCGCACTATTTTCGCAAATTTCTAGCTGTAGATAGGCCTATATAGCCATAGATGTTCTACGCGGGACGAAGGACACATCGTGCTTTGCCGCAGCTTTTCTAACCACATTACAACTTTGTTGTTACTCGGTATTACTTTTTTCCATCATGGATGTCAACAGATCCGGTTCCGACTGTAGTCGTAGTCCTATTGTATACAGTGGAATAACAAACTGTGTTGAATGATGCAACCTTCGGATACGAATCTATTTTCATTTGCATACTATTGACTATAGTCTACAGTAGGCCATGGGCGGTTTTGGTCGAATGGTCATGCAGCGCTCGAGTCATTTTTTAACAGCTGTATTTACTGCTGCTGAGCGGTGAAACACAGGGGGTTAATTTGAAAGTCTGCCAAATAAATCTTCAGAATAAAGAACGATACATACAGCATGTATACAAATATATAGCTAGACCTGTGGCTTCCTCTTAGGTCCACTGCTTACGTGACTGATTGTTAGCGACAGTGGTTTGTGACGCCATGCTGTTGTTCCTGTTGTTGTTGTTCCTGCTGTTGTTGTTGTTGCTGTTGTTGTTGTTGTTGCTGTTGTTGTCGTTGCTGCTGCTGCTGCTGTTGTTGTTGTAGATGCTGTTGTCGTTGCTGCTGCTTTTTTCCCTTCTTCCACTTCTACTACTTCCTCTTCTTCATGATGGATAGGAACTTTATTATTTCAGTCACTCACTTTGTGATTCCCATGCGCTTAACCTTTTAAGTAGCCTAGCGCTAAATATATATTCTTTGGAGCTGCTTTATAAGCCGAGTGAAGAGAGAGAGACAGACAGACAGACAGACAGACAGACAGACAGAGACAGACAGAGACAGACAGAGACAGACAGATAAACAGACAGACAGACAGTTAAAACCCGAATCATCCGATCAATCTCTGTTCATTGGACATTAAATTTGTCAATTCTCATTATTCTTTTTTCCAATGTACTTCCCAGATCTGTGTTCCGTCACTTGTTGTAGGCAGAGAAAAAGCATTCGTATGCAAATTGTATGCAAATTTATTAGCTGTAAAGTAAGAACATTGAACTGTAAGACAATAATTAACTAAGTGTTGGCGATATCTAGGCTATAATACTACTCTCTGCCACCATAATGCTGTTATTTTGTATGTGTTTGATGCTTTGTCAATAAACGGCTTACTTTCAATTACCTTCTGCAAACCCAGAAACAGCAAACCATTTCTCTACTCATCCCGATGACTCAAATTGCACCCGAAATCGAACCGCAAACTGAGAGTGCGATTGGACGAACAATTAGAACCATGCATCTGCCGAAAGCACCAATGCCCTCGAGAGGCTCTTCGGCCAAATAAAGGCGCTAGAAAAGACCCAGCAACAAGACGCACTCGCTGTCTCTAATCGCCTTCTCAACGTCCCTCGGTCAACTTTATCTTGTTTACCAATGGCACCCCACTTCCCCCATTCGCCCATCGTGACTGTCGCTATTTGGCCAAGGGTTAATTATTGCCAGATCTGCTGTTTGTTTTGTACAGCCTCCGTAGGGGTCAACCCGTGTTCGACGCGGCCCATAGTATTTCCCCCTTTCAAGCAGGACCACTTAATTATTTACCCACGGTTTATGACGGGTGGCTGACCCAGACCAAAGGGTGCCTAAGTTGGATTAGAGGGAGGGTATATAGTTGACAAACATAGTACTTCATGCTTAAATAGTGAGAGCTTCACGAGTCAATTAACATACAATTAATGTATGGATGCTAGGGTATTAACTGATATACAAGCAGTGATATTTTATTTCAGGAAATAATTTCCGTTTTACTTCTATTTCAGTTCGGATGGTCTCAATTTCAGTTCTAATTCAGTTCCAGTTCTTCAAAAAATACCAGTTATACTTCTAATTCAGTTTTCGAAATAATTTCAGTTCTCAATTCAGTTCTTTTGCTTGCGTCTTTCTGGATCACTCATGTTTTCTCCGTGGTGTAGTTGCTGACTCGGATTAGGCCAAGTCGCATGAAAGTTTTCAGCCATCCATGATTTTGCCTGCTCCGTTTCTTTATTATATTTGTTAGTATTCTGTGTGCGCAGAGGCAAAATGTTAAAATTTTATCATAATATGTAGTTCCACAGTCATCCGTTTTAAGGTAGGCTAGACACACGAAGCCTTGCATGGATAGGCCTAAGCACATTTATTTTGTCTCTTTTCTTGCAGCAAACCTACTTAAAACGTCCAAAACATTTTTTTCGTCATTTAGCCAAGTGATTTCCAGCTTTTCGCGAAGTTGAAAATTATAAACTTACAGGGAAAGTCCAAATGAAAAATTGTTTTTAAACTAACTGTAATAAAGCACATGCTAGGCAAAAGTTGTAAGAGTCAGAAAGTATGTGCGTCTTTTAAACAAACACAGCTGCATCGGAAAAACTGTCAACTAAAATTTCCATTTTTTTCATTAATTTCAGTTCAAGAGTTAATTTTCGTTTTTATTCTGATTTCAGTTCGGTGTGCTCAATTTCCGTTCTATTTCAGTTTTCGTTCTTAAAATAATTTCAGTTACAGTTATAGTTATACTTAACGGAAATCAATATTTTCAGTTCTAATTTCACTTATCGTTAATGAAAATATCACTGTATACAAGTACATAATTATGTACTTAAATATTAAGGTAAATATAACTGTCAAAACTTAGAACGTTATATATTATTGAAGTAAATAATATATATATATACACACACACATATTACAGTAAATAATGTTAAAACTTTATATATAAATTATATATTATATATATATAATTATATATATGTATATAAGGAAATTGCTCTACCTGACAAGTAGCCTACTTCCACCAATGTATTGCCTGGGAAGATGGCATCTGTCACTGTCTAATTTTCTCCCTACAATTTGGCGCCAGCTGGCCTGCCATGCATGCAGGACATTGCAGGTCCTACCTGTGCACCGAGTCACCCTATTCTGAAGCATCCCTGAAGGCTGCAGCCACTGTCGCCTATGCAAACAGCAAACATGAACCCTGGGGTCACTTCAAACGCCACACGTATCTGTCTTAAATCAACCTCAGAGGCTCAGAGAGATGGCTGAACTGAAACAAAGATATATACAATTATATATATATATATATATATACACATAAAGATATGTATAATTTATTATCTATATATACATGCACACATTGTCTATTGCTCTCTGTTTGATAACCTGTAATTTACCAAACTCTCCCTATCCACATATGGTATTGTTAGCAATGTGGCATATATAGGCCTACTGCTGCTATTGCCATTTCAACTCTATGGCATAGATTCGAACCCCTGCCATTCAAACAGCTGTCCATGCATTTGGTTGTCACTTGATCATAGTTTTGCATCATAACAATGGCAACGGTTGTCTTGTTGTTGCTTTGCTGTTGTCTTAGTTGTACTTCAGTCGACCACGTTCACATGCCGAGTCTTGACTTTGCCAACAATCAAGAGTTGCTAGACAATCATGAGTAAGTTGCTATGATGAGAACCTCGTGAGCATGAATAGCGACTGTTCTAATGCATACATAACATTATGACATCATAACGTGCCTCGTGCCATATCCAGTGCAGCGTGCGCGGTATACAAAACAGACGCACACCTGTGCACTGCATTCTGATGCATGGATTTGTACCTGATGATACACTTGCCCCAGCGATACAAGCATACGACCTTATACCGCTGCTGTTCATGATCAGAGAAAAAGATCTATAATTACGGTACGCAAGAAAGGCCATGAAACTCATTTATATCTGCATCTATGTATATAGACACACACAAATTTATATATATATACTAGCTGTACCCAGCCACGCGTTGCTGTGGCAAAAAAGACTTCCCCTCCCCTACCCCTCCCCCTCCCCCGTCCCCCTCCCCCCTCCCCTCCCTCTCCCCCTCCCCTCCCCCTCCGCGATGGCCACGCGGATCACGCCATAAAACGCTTGAGCAAGAAGGCCGTAATGAAATGCGAAGGCCGTAATGAAATGCGCTAAAGAAATTTACGGAACAAACATGCCTGAATTGGTATGCAAGGCTTATTGACGGACGTAGGCTGTGTGTTGAAAACGGCGGAATTTGCAAAGTTGCTTTTTTAGCTTAAAAGATTGCGCTTTTTCCCAAAAATCATTCTGACAACCCGGCCGTGTTGGAACTAAACGTTTTGGTGAAGTTTCCAAAGCAATCAATGAAGAAAGTTCGGAGATCTTGCGTCAGGTGCCAAACGCGGTTAGATTTTTATATATATAGATATATGATTACATATAAAGAGGCTATTATGTAACGCAGTTATATATATATATACATATAAATAATCTACATTATACCTGCACACACACACACACACACACACACACACGTGTACAATAGAATGCAGTCCAATGTAATAACCCAATATACACTTCAATATTTTTGTTTATGTACTTGCCGTGGGTCTGCTATAGCATTGACGCACATGTATACGCACCGACACAGACATATTATAGCCTACACTTATGTGCGTTTTTGTGTATTATAAAGATTTTTGCTTTTTTGTATATTCGTCATATTTTTCTATTTTGCAACGCTTGCCTGAAAGCCCATATATAAAAAAACACAGAGGGAAAGTTTTTACATAACTTGATGGAGAGCCTAATGACAACAGTCTTGCCACCATCGGAATTTCGAGTTACTTTAACAATTTTTCTGGTGCATTGTACAAGGAATGCGCAGTCATTTCTACACCATTGATCAACACCTACATGGTTAGCTGCGTATGCAAACAACTGCTGCAATCATTCAGCTTGAACTTGAGGAGTGCAAAGTTTGAACAATGACATGTATAGGGCCTATAGCTATTGCATAACACACCACAACCACCGAAAAGGTCAACTCAAAATTAGGTTGGAAACGGCCAGGATTAAGTCTCTGCATTGTTTCAAATATTATTGCAACTTTGCCAACACCATGTAGGCTCCCTATGCCAATTAAAAATCAAAACAGCGAAAATGTTGAGGATTTTTTAAGACGAGAAACTATGGCAATGAAGAGAGTCTTCTATATAATTAGCTGAAAACTAAAACAATTCGTCCAAGATTTTCTGGTTGCAACGTTTTATTATGCAATTTATTCTGTAAGTGATAAGTATAAGCAAGAGGAAGAAATATGTCTCTCCAAACGTGCAGATTGGATCAACCGCTTAAAATAACATAAAATAACAGAAAAATATATGAACATAACATTATAAGTTAATTATAATTAGCCTATAATAAACATTGCATAAGAACGTTGTGTTATCATAATCGTGATAGCCTTATGGTAGCATCCAAAAAATTCACACAACTGTTATCATGTGGTGTTATTAATAGTAGCAAATAAAGTGACACTGTTATGCTATCATTATATAACATAACAAGAAACTTCAATCAATCGTCAATTGATTGATTGATTGATATTAACATTAGCAAATTAAGTGATAGCATTGAGAAAACGCACATCATATAGAATCACGATTTTCATGAATAGTGTTGTAAATAACAACTTACAACGCGTGATAAGGATTCTAACTTCTAAGTGGTTCACGCGACATTTCGTCTGCGCTTATAGCTTCCCATCAATAATGACCATTTTGTTCATCTTCCAAAGTCGCATCGCTGTTTTCGCTGCATCCTCACATGTATGTATAATAGTTGTATACTATCATAAAACGGATCGTTTAATGATAGTATACCACAGGTCTACACAACTGCTGCACTTAAGAGCGTCTGCCTTGAAGAGCTTCTTTCGCTTCTCAAACAGTTCCTTATCTTTGGCCTCCAGGTCGGTCTCCTTGTGTTATGGGTACCAGGTCAACAAGCATCTCCCATGGTACTGCAGTGTTCTGTCCATTGATAACCTCCATTCTCGTCTATACATGCTCTGCTGAGAGATAACCGACTTGTTAGCTCACGCCTTTTGTATACGTTTTTCACAAGTTCGGAAATGTTGCCCATAGATAAAGGTATAGGCTGAAGGTAAGCGTAACTTGCCCTGAAGTCGGAGGGATTGGCAATCCGGCGGCAATGCTTCAAGAGATTGCCGAAGGAAGTATATTATAGACTATAGGCCATGTGCACGCAATTTTCTTGCGTTAACTGTCTCACGTTGTATTATGCTGTAACCATGGTTTGGGCGCTGTGATCTACGATACGGTTTGCACTGAACCGGAATATCACGGTATCAGTGGTATGTGCTATTCTTTGACATGCTGTGATATAGAAAATATATCTTATCGTGTCGTGTATGAGAATTTATATAGCGCTTCTAACAGTTGGCCCCTAGCTATTGAGATGCGCTCTAGTCATAGATAGCCCCGAGGAAATAAGAAAGTCTTCAGACATCGACGGGATGAGGATGGCATCTCGATTTAGACATTTCTCTGTTTGTATGCAATTATACATATTTATTTTATATATAATTATAAGTAATTTTATGTATATTTATAGTCTACATACACTGTACAGTATGTCTATGTAGGCCTATATGTGTGCAGTGTACACATATATGATTTTTAAAAATATTTTTGTCTCTCATAATATGCTATTTTATTGCGTGCCTTATGGCGTTAGGCTGTGGTATGATGTGGTCTTCCATGTTATGAGATGTGGTATGCTGCTCTTGTAATGCCGTAAGCTCTGGCAAGGTATCAGTGGTATACATGTATTTGCAACATTGGTAAAATGCATACGTTCAACTATTATAGCATACCAAACTAGTTGTGCTGCTGCTGGGCTGTCAGTCTGTCAGTCAGTCAATCATCAACCAGGTGAGCTATTTACCTGCAGGCTGCAGCTGAAGAAAGTTTGTAATAATGCTGTATGTTTATGATAATGCATGGATTTTATACACGCGGAAAGGGAGAGGAGGGTAGACGTACAGAGTGACAGAAACGAGGAGGCAGAGGCAGGAAGAGACGGACAAAGAAAGATACATGCAAATGAGACATTATGCCAGAACAGTGATAACGAATAATAGGACATTGTTTTCGTGTTTCAAGTGTGTCTCTCGCCATCTTATTAGTTTACCATGCACATGAAAATAGACAAACAAACTGACAGGCAGACAGGCAAACAGGCAGGCAGGAAGGTATGCAAACAGGCAGGCAGACACATATATAGGTAGGCAAATAGTAGGCACTCAGGCAAAATTGGTAGGCAAATACATGTAGGTAGGCAGGCAGACAGACAAATGGGCAGACAGGCAGATACAGAGACGGACAGATATGCAAACGGTCGGACATACAGACAAAGAAGACAAAGAGGGACGGAAAGACAGGCGCATGCTGATAATGGAAACTTGGGTTGAGATCGAGAACAATGCGTAAGAGAACAGGAGTGAGAGAGAGAGAGAGAGAGAAAGACAGACATAGAGAGAGACAGAGAGAGACAGAGAGAAAAAGAGAAAGAGAAAACAGAGAAATAGAGAGGAGACTGACAGACAAACAGAGAGACATAGACAGAGACAGATGCACACACAGAGAGACAATTCGACAGACAGAGACAGGCAGAGAGACGAATTCTGCCGATTTAATTTTGAGAGAACTAGGATTTCGGAAGAGGAAATTCCAAGTGTACCAAACATATAAATCCGACGTCCTCCCCATCTGTTGGATCTCAGATTCTTCCCTCAATGATCATTACCCACCCTCCCCCATTTGTCTACATCGCCTCCAAGTGTCCCACTCTACAAGGTGCGTGGCTTCTAGCAGGGTGGTCGGTCGGCATACCTGCAGCTGGGGGGGGGGAAGCAATTACAGGATGTGGAAGGCAATCAGGTAGATAATTACGATGCCTATGCCTACGCGAGGTTTATGAACTCGGGGAGGGGAAACGCTGAGAGCAGGACCGGCTCCCGGTGAATGGGAAAACTTGAGGAAACTTGGACGTGCTTCAGGTGGTGGCCTCAACTCGAAGGGGATGATGAGTCAGCTGCTAATGTGTATGGGGGGGGGCCTAGGGCGGTCTGTTCTAGTGCCCAGGTCTTTGTAGGCTGGCATCTCATATATATATATATATATATGAAATATATATAGCTGGGGTCGTATTGATAGGGAGAGAGTCAGCTCTTGAGTACCAAGTGCAAGCTAGTACTTCTCAAGTGCAAGTATTTTGCGAACTATACCCTGCACCGACTAAAAGCTTTCTTGCCCTAAATAAAGGCACTTTATAAACTAATATTTCAGGCTATTATAGGTAGCTACAGGTTAACACTCCAAGGACGACCGTTTACTAAACGCTACTGAGAACGGAAGCAGCCGGTCTTTAAAGGGTTAAAAAACGAAAATAACTAGGGAGATGTTAGTGACCGTTGACTCGTATTGAAGACCAAACTATAAGTATAGCACAGCCGTAGCCTAAAATCGTCGGTTAATCAACGCGGCTCTGATGGTAGCCAGCGTAACGAAAGAGGGACCCTGTGTTTATACCACACACATACACATAGTAGACCTGTACATTGTACAAGCAGAACGGTATGTCAATGAGCACTCTATACGATCGCGAGTACAACTCTCAAGTATGCTAATAGCCGTTAAGTCGACTTCTGTGTTCCCCAGGCAGACAAACAATGCACGCATGAATTGAGAGAGAAACATAAAGACAGAAACAGAGACAGAGAGAGGGAGATACGAAAAGCACGTATACGGACCAAAACACACAGAACGCCAAACACGGAGAGAGAACAAAATTAACAGGCTTGCAGGAAAATAGAGACTCACAGACAGACACACAGACAGACACACACAGACACACAGACACACAGACAGACACACACAGACAAACAGAGCAAGGACAAATCAATTATTGCTGAGAGAAACTATAATTCCTTTATACCAGGCACTTTAGATGTTGTACATTCAAGGTTTGCTAAGCACCTTTTGCAAGAAGAGTAAACGAACCCGAAAAATCTGGAGCCTCAATGGCGACAGAGATAAGGATCACTGTATAATATTACATAATTTATACATGTATAGTTGTATACACAAACACGTATTGAACTTCACGACGATTGTACAAAGGGCAGACAAGAACGAGATATAGAAATATTTACAGGTAGACTGAAGGAGGGAGGCATGCAGAGACACGCATACAAGCAGAAGAATGGCAGATGGAAACACACAGAGAAAAAAGAGAAAAAACTGAGACTGGAGCAAGAAAGTGAAATCAATCAAGACAGACAGAGGTTGAGAGAGAGAGAGACAGACAGACAGACAGACAGAGACAGACAGACAGAGACACACACACACACAGAGAAAGACAGACAGACAGACAGAGATTGAGAGAGAGAGACAAACAGAGAGACACAGAGAAAGACAGACAGAGAGACAGACAGACAGACAGAGACAGACAGACAGAGACAGACACACACAGAGAGAGAAAGACAGACAGACACAGAGAGAGAGACACACACAGAGAGAGAGAGGTGGAGATGAGAGAGACCCCAATCCTATTATCCTCATGAGATGTCAGTCATAATTATTCACATCTTTGGTTTTGATTGGGAAACAATGAACTTGGAATCGTCTGCGTATACCTGGAATGATGGGCGGAAGATCTGATGGCCTTCCCACCTATATACATATATATATATATATATATAATACTTATTTCCGGTTATATACCAGAGCCTCGAAGGCGAGACCTTTCGTCTGGCTTTTGAATCATCCCCAATGCCAGATGTGGAGCAGGGACTGGAAGCAAGCAAAATCCAGAAGAAGAGGAAGAGAAGAGAGACAGACAGACGGACAGAAAGAAAGATAGACATATAGAGAGAGACAGACAAACAGACAGACAGATAAATAGACAGAGGGAGACAGACAAGGTTTTGGCGAGAAAAAGAGCAGAGAGCAGGTTAAAGGGAACAGACACTGCTTGCATGCAGGTAAAGATAGGAGAATCTTCATGCAGAGAGTAAAAAAGTAGGCTAATGAAAGCATACACGTTATTATTTGCATACATTATAATGCGTGGTCATGTAACTATATACGTTAGGGCGTGACTTATCTACTGGTTCATATAAATTATATATATATAATATATATGGTTTATATATAGACCATATAAAGTTATATACATTATATACATAAGCTTATGCATAAATCTAGAGACTGTATAATTATATCCAATCTCCATTTGTGCCTTTTTTTATCTCTATGCATAAAGCTCTATGTTTTTCCATATGCCATTGCCATTCTGCTTGCATAATTATATCCAGGTTAACTGTTCCAAATCAAAAACAAAGATGTGATATGTATATAAAATTATATATCTATATATATAAAAATTAAACTTTCCAATAGTTTGTGTAAAGTGTTCTCGAAACGTACCGCACAGATTGTTTTGAAAATTTCACAAAACCTTCCATTCCTATAAGAGAGTTTCCAACTCTATTTTTCTCCGAATAAACGCAATATTTTCCACAAAAAGTGAACTTTGCATTCCGCTCGACCGCCATTTGCAAATTCAACAAAACTGCACGTTGCCAGGTTTAAGAAACGCCTTGACAGTGACTGGGACGAAACATGAATGAGGTCGCGTGCCGTGACGTCATAAGCGATTCGCATAATTATTTTCCGGCCTTTCAACATTCTTGGTTGAGGGAGGAAAGGAGCGGAGGGAGCTGGACGGAGGAGGGGGAGGGGGAGGGGGAAGGGAGGGGGAGGGGGAGGGGGAGGGGGAAGGGGAGGGGGAGGGGGAGGGGGAGGGGGAGGGCGAAAGGGAGGGGGAGGGGGAGGGGGAGGGGAGGGGGAGAGTCTTTTCTGCCACAGCAACGCGTGGCCGGGTACAGCTAGTATATATATATATATATAAGAGGTAGTAACATCTTCGTATAGGTTAAAAACTTAACCCAATCTTGTTTTAAATGGCCTCGTACACTCATCTCGCCTTGCAAATAATTAGACGCCTGTATATAATGCTACATATATATACACTGTGTCCACGATAAAGTAGATCACAAAATAAAGTGTCATAACTCGGTCAAAACTTGTAGGATTTGTCTGAAATTTTACACACAACAACAGTGGCCATATTTACACGAGATCCTAAAGCCGATTTGAAATACTCGTGTGTTTGCCAAATTTATGAGCGTTTGAGATGCAGCACGGAAAAATTGAACTTTCCAACATGCAAAAGCTGAAAGGAAGCTAAATTCAGCTATAATTAGTACTCAAAATGTCATTTTTGTTCACGAGCACACGACCGTAGACGCAATAGTGTAGTAGCTGTCCCGGAAGACACTCGGCTTCATATCCCGCAGCTGTGGCCGTCCAGCAGTCCAGATCTTGATCCGGAGTACATGTGGTGGAGGAGCGTGATTTTCGTTCACGCGTATTCATGACATCGATAACCGTAGGGCGTAGGGCGCGTCTGTTTGAAGATTGGAAGTTGTTTAACCAGGTGATCATCGACAGGACCATCAAACAGTAGCGTCTACGTCTACGGTCGTGTGTCCGTGAACAGGGTGGACATTTGGAACACCATATTTAGCTGAATTTCACTTCCTTTCAGGTTTTCCATGTTGGAAAGTTCAATTTTTTGGTGCTGCATTTTAAACGATCATAAATTTGACAAACACGCGAATATTTCTAATCGGTTTTAGGATCTCGTGTAAATATGGTCACTGTTGCTGTGTTTAAAATTTCAGACAAATCCTAAACGTTTTGACCGAGTTATGACACTTTATTGTGTGATCTACTTTATCGTGGACACAGTGTATATATATCTACCCAGCCGCCATGAATTTAACTCGAATGGTATGGATATCAGAATAAAATAATGAAAATCAGTTATAATGGTAGCCTATAATATTATCACTCTTATAGTAGACCTATTTATAATTATCGTTATTCTGCCATTTATTTAGCACCGCTATCTAATTGGAAAATGGAAATAGAATGAAATGCTGGCATGGATATGAAAAACTTGGCTGTGGGGGGGGGGGGGGCTGGGGGTTGGGGGTGTGCTCCTCAAAGCCAGACAGAGACCGGATCATCTTATGAGTCCTTGGCGTGAACTCTCACGCTCAACATTACAAGGCTTCAATCAGCATCATGCCAGTTTTCAATTTCAACCATGCACCAGACTGACTCTCTCCCTCGTTCGCTGTCTGTCTGTCTGTCTGTCTGTCTCTTTATCTTTTCGTCTCTTTCTGTACGTCTGTATGTTGCCTGTCTGTCTGTCTTGTCTGTCTGTCTGTCTGTCTGTCTGTCTGTCTGTCTGTCTGTCTGTCTGTCTGTCTGTCTGTCTTTCTGTAGATATGTGCATGCTATTTCCTATATAAGCATGCAATATATTGATTTTTATACATAAAATATTAAACTGAGCAAGGAAGTGGTATATACATATACAATTATACATGTATAATGTATATACATCACTAAGTAAGTATGTGAATAAATAAGTAATCACTTTAATTCTTATTTGCAGACCGCATTCTGAGCAACAGACAACATGCTATAGCCTGCGTAAGCATTTAGGCCTATGCTTGATTCAAAGACAAGAATAATCAGAGTACAGCATGGGAAAAAAGACACGTTCTTGATATAATATATAGGCCTACATACATTTATACGTACATACATACATACATACATACATAAATATATAGGGCCTACGTATATAATTTTTAAATTAATATTATGTGTTTATGTGTTAATAACTTGTGCGTGGGGGATAGACGTCGTTCCATCTTCTTAAGAATCTATCTGCCCTTTGTGTTGACCCTCAGCAAAGACTCATTTGTATCTGAATCGACCAGAAAACGTGATGACCAACTCTATGTTTATAGGGGAGTCGGGCAGAGGTCGCCACTGGTCGCGTTAATCAAACGGAGCGATGTCGTCTTAATAGGAGCTTGCTTCTTCTGTTTTGTTTTGCTTTCCTCCTCACTGTCCTCAGCTTTACTTTCTTTCTCGGCTTTACTTTCTTTCTCGGCTTTGCTTTCTTTCTCAGTTTTGCTGTCTTTCTCAGTTTTAAGTTCTTTCTCAGGTTAGGTTTCTATAGGCCTATTTCTGTTTTTCTTCTTCTCAGTGTATACATAGCAAGGCCTGTAACAACAGACGCTGTTTAGGAATTACATACCAGTGAATATGAAGAATTATATGGGTTTTAGATACTTAACTATTGGTCTGTTTATTTATCAGGTACTTATACCTTTATGTGTATTTTGATATATAATAATATTATATATAATTTTGTATTGTTATATATTGTTTATATATAAATGTGTGTGCATGACTGCGCGTGTGCGTATGGCAGCATATCTTTATTTGGATTTTAGTTATTTGTGAAGTATTTTTTTGTGCAAATCTCTAATAATAATTAATTTATCTATTAACAAAGTGCACATTTGACTTTATGAATACTGAAAGTTAATTGTAAGGCAAATTGAAAGACGAAATTTTTGCGTGGTTGATTTTCACTGCTAAGAAAAGACATCTGTCTGGATTTACACAAGACCTTTGGCAGTCACAAAGAAAGACATTCGATACAAAAGGTAGTAAAACAACAGGTGAAGGTGTGCATAAATCTTTCCCTTCTCTGATTATATCCACGCCTGATTGCCCCAACATACGAGCAGAAGAGAGTGATGACCAGTTGATTGCTACGGTTGAGTTAACGCTTCTGTCACACTCCGGTGACTTGGGACAGTTGGATTATCGTTCTGGATGACTGGACCGTGGGGTTGGGGTTGGCGAAGACTCGAATAAAACCCCAGGGTTCCGTGTAAACGCTGCAGCTAACTCTCTCCCTCTCTCGACGCTCTGTACATCTTTGTTTCTCTCACACAATCTCCGATCGCTTGGATGATAATTCTAGGATTTATTACCGCGTCAGTCTCTCTCTGGAGCAGGCTTTCTTTTATTGAGCACACAGCCCCGCGTGACCCCACAGAGGTGATTTACGAGTATGTCCGAACGGTTTCCCGCTATCTCTCTCTCTCCCTTGAGATCCGAATGTCATAACTGCCGCCACTTTCCAAGAATATTGAATAAGTTTTTAAAGTCTTATAGTTACTGTTTTTTAACAGCTTAGCGAATCTCCACCATAAAATTCTTTCATCTTTTACGGTATAACTTAACTAAATATACGATCGCAAATCTAGACGGTCATTCCTTTTTCTAACCAGACAGTGTAGGCATAGTCTAACCCATGCAGACGATTCATATCATAGTAGAGCTAGGCCTAAACTTTCAAGGGATGCTTGCATGAAATTCGACCCGTAGGCTAAGCAAAAATAATAATTTATTGGAGACAGTCGCGATCCAATAGGAGATAATGACAGACATTAAAAAACCTGCTAATTCAATCTCTCTTCGTAGCTTCCGTACCAATCGTGTATATCGTGCTTGTGGGTGCATGTGTGCATGTGTGTATGTGTGTATGTATGGGTGCATGTGTGTATGTGTGTCTATATGTGTGTATGTGTGCATGCGTGTATGTATGTATGTGTACATGTGTGTATGTGCGTGCGTGCCTGTAAAGCACGAAGTAGAGGTTTATCATTCATTTATCCTGGCATGTATTTGTATATCAGACATTTATGTATAGCTAGCGAGATGCACTGTACACTGTACAGACCATGTGTCGGTGAGTCACCGGCACGGAAGCAAAGTCTACGTATGCTTTGTAAAACCTGCAATCTATCGCTTTAGTCTTTATCATGTTAAAGTCATTGATAGGATCTCACTTTGATGTATCCAGCCACTTCTGAAAACTTTATTATCAGTAAGAGTTTGTTGATTGTTTAGTGCTTATCGTGCCATATAAACTCTGATTAAAAAGGGCTTCGATTATGTTGTACTGTGAGAGGCCCTTTTATGAGTCCGTAGATAGAGTAGCATGGAATAGAAGAGAATAGAAGAGAATAGCATGGAATAGAAAAGAATAGAACAGAGTAGCATGGAATAGAATAGAATAGAAGAGAATAGAATAGCATGGAATAGAAGAGAAGAGAATAGAATAGCATGGAATGGAAGATAATAGAATAGAATAGCAGGAATAGAAGAGAAGATAACATAGTAGAATAGCATGAAATATAATAGAATAGAATAGACTAGACTAGAATAGAATAGACTGTCCCAACCGACAGGTTTGGAGTTCCAAACTCACCGCTTGGAAGATATTTTGGTTCAAGATTTCAGCTTCATCTGCATGCGTCCCCTATATAGTCAACCCAACTATTTCAAATGAGTACATTGACGGCACACCATGGACAGATCCGATGAGGAGGATGGAGAGAAGTGGCCACCACACAACCCCCTCCCCTCATATGCCAAGGCTAAGAAACATGCAGGCGCCAACACTTCATTCATATCAATGGCGGCCTCTCAATGGCCTTCTTTTCATCAGGTTTTCAGCCAGAAAGGGTCATAGAAGCCCTTAAAGAGTAGATTAGATTAGAGTAGAGTAGATTAGATTAGATTAGGCTGTCAATGAAGATTAGTTCTAGTATTGCCCGGAAGGGGTCTCGTATTATAGTGAACAGCAGAAGCCAATGCAATGAGCTGCATTCCAACGTCATGACTCATTGACTCCTATACTATACGTACCAGTTTAGTTCCTGAACATAGGCCCGTAATTTCATTGTGCTCTCCCGTAATATATCATCAACCATAAGCTCCTATTTAAACATTTCCATTTAGTCTGTGCATGGTAATGGCGTGAAAACTTGTAATTTATCATCATCAGGCCTATCATCATACCTATCATCATGCCTATCATCATACCTATCATCATACTGCAGATGACTACAAAATTATATAAACAGAGTCATGCTTAATAATGGGACATAATGGCCTGTCTAAAAAACTTTACAACAACTGTCAGTAATCAGACAAATGCAAAGCGAGAAATTACGAACGTGGGCATTTTTCTTAGATGTAGCCTACCCATGTTCTTAATTTCTGGTTTTTGCATTTTTCATTGCTAAAATATATAACCGTGAACCAGTGTTATTTAAGTTTCAATTTACTTTTCAGTTCCAGTTTTAGTTTTAGTTTTGTTTTAACTTTTCAGTTTAGTTTTAGTTTAAGTTTTCAAATCTTTTCAGTTTTAGTTTTAGTTTCAGTTTTCAGAACTTTTCAGTTTTAATTAAGTTTCTGTAAACCTTCAACAGAAGGAATTGAATTTTTTTATTAATGACATTTTTCATTTTTATTAGCAAGAGCAATAGATTAAGCTAAATTCATGTTGTCATGTGATACATGAGCTGCAGTTTGAAGCACTCCACTTTTTATTTCGAAATAAAGTAGCATTAGTCCGATTTAATTCCAGAGCACGGTATTGTTTGTTTGTTTGTTTGTATGTGCACTTGTTATAGCGCCCCTTCAAGCTCTCTACTCAGAGGCGCTCCCGATGCAGAGCGGACACTGCATCGGAGTTTCACGCCAAAGCGCTGAGCAATTGTAAGTGAAGGACTTGCCCAAGGTCCTTACGCGGGGAGGTGGATTCGAACCTCGGACCTTCCGGCTCCAAGGCAGCGACGCCACCACTAGACCACCGCGCCCCACTATTGAATTTTATGAAGAAAGAATTGTAAATGTAACTTACCCAAATTGAAATTTAAAAACACTAAACTATATAAAGTTATGTGCAGTAATCTGGCACAATGGGGTGGATAAAAAAATCTGTTGAACAGTGAACACAGATTCAACATAGGCTACGTACCTTATACAGACTGCTATGTTGAGACTTGAACTTCCTGTCACAATAATTTTGCTGTCCGTCAGCAACACCTCTACTTTTAAAGTAAGCGTTGGGAGCATGTGTATGAGAATGGCTTATCTTGTGTGATGATATAATCTGCCCTTCCAATACACCAGCACAGGCCAGTAAGTGTCAAACGACTCTGCCATTATGCTGTAATCCGAAAGTGTGTGATCTCGGATCCATTATTGGAGATGTAATAAAACTCAGCGCCCTGTTCCAAGATCAGTGAAGTTTCAATTAGGTCTATACCACCACCACCAGCCACAAATAGGCTAGAAATAGCCAATAGACACGTCTATTTCCATATTCATTTGTCCTATCCACAAACATCTTATTTCAAACATATTTATATGCGGGTCATTCTTGCATAATGAGGTAACGGCCTCATGCTGCTCCATATTGGTTGGCAGACAATGTTTGTTGACATTGGAATCATGTACAATCTTACATGTGATCCGTAGGCCGCCTATGTGTCATGTATCTATACAGGCTCAAGTTCAAATATTCATACCCTTCCCATACACGGATCATGCTTCAAATGCACCTGTAACTAACTTCGCTCGCCCAGTGGTCAGCGGTGCCAAGCCATCCGTAACAATAACTAATCAATGTCAGCCTTGTCGGGCTGTTTAACTGACGCATTGTAATCGAATTAATTATACACATCACTATCTTGTCCTGGCCACAGACAATCTTTATGGTTGACCGCATTTTACAATAGGCTGACCTCTAAAGAGAAAGCAGATAGAGAAAGGGTTGACACATATTGTTCTCATACATGTACGCCGCTAACTGTTGCAGACATTCCGCCATTTGCTTTGTGCGCCACACAGATAAATTAAATCAGTTTTCAACTTTCAAGTTTAGTTTTAGTTTAAGTTTTGAACTTTTCAGTTTAGTTTTAGTTTCAGTTTTCAGAACTTTTCAGTTTTAGTTTTAGTTTCAGTAAACTCAAATGGAACTTTTGAGTTAACTCAGATTCAGTTTCAGTTTTAGTTAACTTGAATAACATTGCCGTGAACATTGTGTTTTGCCCCTACTCCCCCCAGGACCCTGCAAAATTATCTGAGCTCACTCATGGTTAGATGGATCATGGATAATGTAAAGACGGACACAAATTACTTAAGCACTAAGGACTTGACATGTGCCTGCAGACAATTATAGAGGCAATTTATTCGTACCCATCGCTACTAAATGGCTTGCATCAGGAACTGAGGATGATGCATAAGTGTGTGCATGAATGTGAGTCTGTTTGTATACAATGTTGCGCATGTATGTGTGTATGTGTTTGTGCAACTTTGTGCATGTTTGAATGTGTGTAAGTATAAACTAAATTAACACATGAATTTAATTATATATTATGCATACACATGAGATTACACATACAATTATAAATTCCTACTATGTCTATAAGCTCAATTTTACTTGCTTATCTATATAAATAAAAATGTAACTGAGTTTGTGTCGGAATCAAGGATCTCGGAAATTACTTCACCGATTGTTTTCAAATTTCATCAGAACGTTCCTTTCGAATACGCGCGGATTTGCATAATGTTTTTTGTCAAAAAGCGCAATCTTTTACAACACCAAAAACAGCTTTGCATTCCATTCCAGTGATTCTCAGTTCAAATTCAGTGTAATTATATTGAATAGAATGTCACAATAATAATAATAGCAATCATACAATATTAAAGGCATACACATTACACGAGGTGAACTGGAACAAAATAATAATTTGCCTAATTTTGTATAGGTCATCAGTACAGCTTCGGTACATGATAGGGCCTATATATAGTAACGTGCGTGTATATTAATATAGATGCATAGGCTATAGCCTACGATTACTGAAATGTGTTTTCTCTTAATAGTAGAAGAATTTTAGCTGAAAAATCATCAATCGACTCAACAAATTATCACTACGTAGAGACTTGGCAGAGTTGTTAAGTACACCCCAGTGATGAAAATACCAAAAGTCCCCATAAATCCGAGCTGTGCTCGAGCCGCCATCTTGGAAAATGGCGGCCTAAGTTCGGTTTTGTGGCAATAACTCCAGAACCGTCATAGCTACAAAGAAATATAAAAGAGCAACAATGATCCTCATTAAAAGGCAAAGAAGTTTGGTATACAACTTTTGTTTCTAGGATCATAAATAAAAATGTTACGGCTAGGATTAGGCTGATCTTCAATCATCATTCGCAGGATTCTAGGGGGTTTGACCACCGGACGATTGACCACCGGACGGTTGACCGCCGGACGATTGACCACTGCGGACGTTTGACCATCGACCGATTGACCACCGGACGATTGACCACCGGACGATTGACCATCGCTTGATTTTTTTTGTAAAACTTTACGACACAGACTCAATGTACCACATACTTTATTTAATATGTAGCCTAATCGAATAATAATACGAAGTGAAATGCGAAAATACACTCAAGCGATTGTAAAGCGTTATTAAAAATGTGTTAAACCACAGTTAACTAAGATATTAGATAAATGTGCAACTGCGCACTGAAAATTAAAAACATCTGTTAGTCCTTAAGATGAAGCGACGAAGCCTAGGCTTGCATGTATGCAGGTCTACATACAAGAATTAAAAGAAGCCGACGATGTTTATCTTAAGTTTACTAGCGGTAAATACTACATTTTCTTTCATCATTAGTTATTAAATTTAAGTCACCACTAGACCGATGGTGAATCGTCCGGTGGTCAATCGTCCGGTGGTCAATCGGTCGATGGTCAAACGTCCGCAGTGGTCAATCGTCCGGTGGTCAACCGTCCGGTGGTCAACCGTCCGGTGGTCCATGGGCGCCGACTCTGCGAGGCCCGTAAGTGCTCAGCACCACCAGAAATTGGCCATGCGAGGCCCGCCTATGCATGGGCACCACCTGAAATCAGCCGGCAAGATGTGCTTTAAGATATTTTTTCTCTGTTTGGATTGCTTATCTATAAAAATCATTCCATCTTTAATATACTTTTTAAATCTCAGCTAGTTTTATCCCATCTGGTAGTCTGAATTCCATTATATTGGCCCTCAGCCGATCAGCGAATACGAGGAAACTCCGAAATCCTGCTTATTCGATCCGCTTCCGTCATTTTTTATATTAGGGACGAAGGCGACGATTTGAATGACATTGTTTCTTTAGGCCTATATTGTATACATGCTCAATAATGTTCATCAGTGCTCGAGAGTCTCCTCCCAGCAACATAAAAGCGGGATATTGTTTTGTCTTTCAAAAATATACTTGCAATGAAAGACTATTTGAAAAACTATTCCGCAGTGTTCAATAAACAGTGGCTAATTGTTTAATTTCTTGTGCAAAATTTGAGTCTGTTGACCTAATTGGGGAAGAGTGCTCCAAGACGCCCATGAAAACCAAGATTGTGTTTTTCTTCTGTGTGGATTCCTAGAGAAGTAGGCCTAGGCTGCATGAAATACAAAGAATGATGAAAAAAATTAAATTGGGAAGAACATTATTTTATTGAAGTTTTAAATGATGTCTTTAAGCAATGAGATAATAGGAAATTTTGACAAGGATGTCATGACGTAAAAATGACAGCCTAAGGTTCTGCCATCGCAGTGTGGCAATAAAAAAATCGAAAATGGGGAGGAGCACATCCCTCTTCCCAAATCCCTTCCCTGCGCGGCGCTGTGCTTCTCGGCGATCATACTTTGGCCGCGAGTTCGTCCCTTCAAACCAGGACCAAGTCTCCGCCTATGTGAACAGTGGTGATTTCAATAAGTTTCCTATAGCCTAAAAAAGGGTCAAAAAATTTTCGCGCATATTTTCACATTCTTTTGGGCACCCCCACTCTTCGGGTCAACTCGGCGCCTATGCGGTGGTCAATAGTCCGCGCACCATTCGCAGCACAGTATCTCCATATATGTTCTTCCTGCCATAAAACTTTGTAGGCTATGTCGCATCGATATACATAATGATGAATACTTTATCATATGTAACATTTTTATTTTTAATCCCAGAAGCAAATGTTATATACCAAACGTGATTGCCTTTAAATGAGGATCATTGTTGTCATTTTATATATCTTAGTAGCTGTGACGGTTCTTGAGTTATTACCGAAAATCAGAAAATAGGCAGCCATTTTCCAAGATGGCGGCTCGAGCACAGCTCGGATTTATGGGGACTTTTGGTATTTTTGTCAGTGGGGTGTACTTAACAACTCTGCCAAGTCTCTACGTAGTGATAATTTGTTGAGTCGATTTTCCTAAAATTCTTCCACTATAAGCAATGCAGATACACGTACTTTCCCGTGCATGCACGTCCTCTGTAGAAATACCCTGTGAAGTTTTCAGCCAATGAAAATCTCTTATTCCCATCGTTATACCATCTCTTGATGGAGGCCGGCCGCGCAAAGTGGAACAGCGTGTGGCATAATTATAAGATCCGTCCGAACGTGTAGTCATCCCATGATGACTATATGGACTCTATATACCAGAGCTGACTGTGCCTCAGAGTATACAGGGTCTAGACTATAGACTATGAGTTTATTAGAGGCAGACATGCAATTCTCTGCCAGAGACTGGACCGGTCTTGATCCTACTGGGTTTTAATAAGGATGAAAATTGCTTGCCGGTGGGGTGGGTGGGTTGAGGGGTTCAATTCCCAGTATTTCTTAAGACCCCACCACATATAAAGTTTTCTTTGCACACTATAAATCTGCGTGAATTAAAGTCTGACTGACCCTGCCGTTATTTTTCTACAATTCTTAGACCAGTTTGATGGAAAGGATGTAGGCCTAGATGTAGAATATAATTATGTGCACATGGTCCACGTTGTATAGTACTCGTTTTCCTCATCTTCTGTCATTTATCATCACATATAATTATTCAGTCATCTATCATAATATATTCAGTCATTTGTCATCATATATGCAATCAGTTATCGTCTTCATAATTTTTTATTCAGTCATTTATTATCACATATTTAGTCATTTATCATCATTTATTAAGTATTTATCATCATACTCAGTTCCAATGTCCTCATCTTCAGTCATTTATTCCTTTAAGTTCAGTCCTTTGTCCGCAAATTTAGTCCTTTCTACTCACGTGATCCAAATACAAAGGAAGACAAAACAGTGCCTGGACTTAACATGAAAGGAACACTGGGACTCTTGACAAATTGAAAAATGGATGTCATTATTTACACCCATCACCGCCAACAAAAATGCCTGGCATCAGGATCTTAGCTGTGATGTTGACTGCTGTTTTATCTTTTCCCTCTCTCCCCCACCTCGCACACTTGGTCCATATTTGTCAAAGATCACTCCTTTTAAGTCTATTTCCGTCTCCTGTGCCGACCTAGTCATGCTCCAGCACACCCGACGAGGGTAGCTGAAATTACCGGCTAAATTTAGGCTACCCGGCATCCTAACCCAGTTTACACCCCACACCTAAAAAGTTCTGTCTGCACCTAGGACGCACAACCACTAGCGTCTCCTTGCGGCCAAACCCATCCATTACAATTAGTTCTCTCGTTTTATTTGTCTACTGGTTGATATGTTGTTTGTATCGTGAGACGATGGCTGATTTTAATTGTTGGACTATTTACAGCGATGACAGAAGCTCAGCACTGAGATAATTATTGTAAACTGGACAGGGAACTTTGCCAGTCATCAATAATTAGAGAAATGAGAAGGTAAGGGGGAGAAGAAGGAAGAGGAAGGGAGAAGAAAGAGCAGGAGGGGAAAGGTAAGGAAGAGGAGAAGGAGGAGGAGGAGGAGGAGTAAGAAGAAGAAGAAGAGGAGGACAAGGAAGAGGAATAGAAGGAAGATGTGAGAGAGAAAGAGGTGAGAGAGGAAGAGGGGTTTGAAGAGGAATATGAGAAGAAAGATGTAGAAGAGGAGGCAAAAGGAGGAAAGGAGAAGGAAGAGAAAGGATGATTAGGAAGAAGAGGAATAGAAAATGATGAGGGGAGTAGGTGGATGAGGAGGAAGAGGTAGATGAGGAGACACTGGAAGTCCTAAGCATCATTCTGTCTCAATCACGCTATAAATTATGATTATGATTATGAAAACTAATCACTTAATGCATTTTTAAATCAAGAAACTAATAGTCGCGTGATAAGCCGGTGTTAACACGCAGAGGCTCCACCTATCGATCTGGCCGAAAAAATCAATGTCACCTCACCACCGAATGCCCCACTTCCCACCCACCTCCCCCCCCCCCCCCCACACACACTGACCAGTGTTCGATTGCTGTATCTTTCTCATTGACTAAAATAATAGTTGCTGGAATCTAGACAGTCAACTGCAAATATTTGACAGTATTTTTTGTTGTAAGCTTAAGTTCTGTATTGTAACACCGCTGTTTCATCTATCTAATCTCTGGAGGTAGACGCTTCCGTTTTAAATACTCTTCTTTGCTGCAGTTCATATTCTGAACATCACGTGGACTTCGGTTATTGTGCTAATTGACTGTTTATTATTATTAGCAGTAGTATAAATTTATTACTATCAGTGGCGTAGACAATGAGGGCTTTGGGGTTAAAACCCCTTCATTGCCTTAGGAAAAAGTTTTCTTTAAAGGTTTTTTGTCCACTTAGCCTATTATAAGAAAAACATGCATCCGGCTATAAAACCTCCCATCAGAAATTCCTGGCTACTATTATCACTATTACTATTACAATTATTAGGCATACTCTTTGGTGGCAAAACCCTACTAGAATGGCTCTGGGTCTACAAGTATAATTACGGTTCTTAGTCATGGTGGCAAATCTTGAATTTAACACAATGCGTCCCTTTGTATGTGTTAGTGGCAGAAGCCCTTTACTGGCAATCATTCCACTAATACCACTCTTCTAACTTTAGTTTTGATACATTAAGTGGGCACTGTGCTTTAAGATACCGGTATACAAATTCGATACAATGCACTACACGCAAGGTTCGAAGTAAAGAATAACAAAGACTGACCGCGACTGATACAATAATAAATGAGAACAATGCACACCATCAGATGGACTAACACTGAGAGGACAATGACCAAGAACAATAGAGTGCATTTATTCGTACTATCGCCGCCAAATGGCTGTTGTCAAAAGCTGATGATGATTATTATCATGATCTAAGATGGCAGTTAAATATATAGTAGGCCTGTTGCACTCTGGCAGGCTTTATTTATACTCTAAGGCACTCGACTGTCAAGTACTTATGCTATAGACGTTGTAATGGAGAGAGCATGAATCATCGAATAGACCTCACGATGAAAAGCTGCTTTTAACTGCTTTTAACGGCCAACACAGTTGGACAGAATGCTGCACTTCACCTGTGGAGTTCGTTTCCTGATTTTGTTATCAGATAATTCGCCAATCGGTGCATTTATCTCGTCTAACATATGGCACCAATCTCCTGAAGGCTGAGTGACTCCAACGTTTGGCATTATTATAGAGAAGCCATTCAGGATTAGCCATGATGAAGATGATGATGTCTTCCTCCTCCTCCTCCTCCTCCTCCTCCTCCTCCTCCTCCTCCTCCTCCTCCTCCTCCTCCTCCTCCTCCTCCTCCTCCTCCTCCTCCTCCTCCTCCTCATCATCATCATCATGATGATGATGATGATAATGATGATGATGATGATGATGGTGGTGGTGGTGGTGGTGGTGGTGGTGGTGGTGGTGGCGGTCGTCGTGGTGGTTGTGGTCATGGTCATGCAATGATGGTGATGATGATGATTAGGAATATGATGATAATGACGACGACGACGACAGTGATGATGATGATGATGGCCGTGACGATGACTTAAGAAAGAATGATGATAATGATAACGATGATAATGACGCCGATGATGGTGATGACGATGACGCCGATGATGGTGATGATGACGACGACCAGGATGATGATGCAGAGGATGAGGAGGAAGACGACGATGATGATGATGGAAAGGCTGCATGACGTAACAACTCTTCGAACTCGGATTTGAACCCCACTGGCATTGGCAACCCATTTGTGACCTAACCATTACGCCATTACTCTACATTAACCCTAACGACCTCATTCCGTGTTGTTTTTACTGAAATTGGCAGTAAAAGTCAGACAGGTTAATTCCCTGTTTACTGCTTACCCTCACCCCGCTCTGGGTAACTTGTGAAGGCTAACGGCGGGGGGGGGGGGGGGAAAAAAACCAAGGCAGACACGATTGAAAGCCTTTCTCAGCCATCTCACGTCGCAAGTCTTGGCCATGGATAGCCAAATAATGGCATGTGGTCGCGAACCTCAAGGCGATTATCCGCCTATGGAAATCGCGGATGTTCACAGATGTTTGTGCAAAGACCTGCTGCTGACGATCTAATCTTGATAGATGCAATATGCTCTAATCCTTCTTTATTAATTTAATCCTCCTGGCCAGGTCTTGCGACGTGAGATGACTATTCCTCCTTTAACGATCTTAACTGGTCTAATCTCTAGTTTGATTTAGCATAACTTAACATAACATAGCACAACAGGATTTAGAGTTGTGCAGAAGACTAAAGAATAAAGTTCTGTGTTAAAAACCACCATTAACTATTAATATCTTAATCCCACCTGCACACCTGACCCTGTTGAGTATCTCTCTCTCCATCTCCACTGAAGCTGTCTCATCACTGCAGCTCGTTCGAGACCTTTACTGCTCTGTTGCTGAAGAAACTTTGCTTGATATGCTCTATGCTGTTCTTTGCCAATCCACTTGTGTGGGGCGCGGTGGTTTACTGGGTATGTTCGTTGCCTTGCAGCCGGAGTGTTGCAGGTTCAAATCTTATCTTATCTTATCTGACCATTTATAAGGCGCTTCTCGCAGCAAGAGCCTTTCAGAAGCACTCCCAGTGCGTTCAAACCAGAGAAAAAGGCAAGCTTTTAGACAAGAGAAAGACGAGTATACACTACCAGAGAGGATGGCAGGGAGGGACCAATGCAGGCAAATGATAATTCACCTCAATTCGCCGCGTAGGGACCTTGAGCAAGTCCTTCACTCGCAATTGCTCAGCGCTTCGGCGTGAAACTCCGATGCAGCGTCCGAACTGTAGTCTGGAGCACCTCTGAGTAGTAGGCTCTTCTTGAAGGGGCGCTATAACAAGTGCACATTCATACAATAACACATTTGTGTCTAGTAGGTTATATTTTGATGCAAATTGTAGAGTAATCTAATCAATCAAATAAATCTAATAAAAAAATCGTCAATTCCCAATTTAACTGAATGTCAAATGTCAATATATTACGTGAGAGTTACTTCGCGTCCATTGCTTCAGTGCAGAAGTCCACGGTCCGTGTCATGTAGGCTGTTCAATTACACTGGTCAGCAGAAGAGAGGCAACGACGACGGTATATGGACGACGACTGTTAATGAATGAGCGACAGCAGCACTTAAGAAAAACGATGGATAGGAAATAATTATTCAGAGAAATCGATTATAACAAAATTCATTTATGCATTTATGACGGACAGCTAAGCGAACAGGGTAACTGGTCTTCCACGCTCCCCTGTCAGTTCCCCCCCCCCCCACACACACACACTCAGCTATAAAGAGGTTACACTGTATACGCCACTGCTTGCACTCTGCCAGTGCCAGTCCCAAGCCTGGATAGAGAAGGAGGGCAATGCTAATTATCCTTTTTATCACACAGTGTAGTTAAATCGAAACTTTTTAATTTTTGTAGTTCTGTTATTTGCTAAATAATACTGCTGCTGCTGCTGCTGCTGCTACTACTACTACTACTACTGCTGCTGCTGCTGCTGCTGCTGCTACTACTACTACTACTGCTGCTGCTGCTACTGCTGCTACAACTACTACTACACTGTAGGCTGGATGATCAGGGGTAAGGGAGATGGTTGGCCACTCATATGCCTAGGTTATAAGAAAGATTAAAGTGTTCTTTTGCTTGAACGATAGCCTTGTTGGGACGAAGAGGAAGACGAGAAGGATGAAGAGAAAAGGGAAATGAAGAAAAAAACCAGAAGGGGGACTAAGATGATGAGTCAGAGGAGAGAAAGGGAGGAGGAGAGAAGGAGAGGAGGTAGTAATTGATTCCGGCTTTCACAGTGAAAAGATAAATCTTAATTTATTTTTTAGAGAAGGGAAAGAAAGAGAGAGGAGAGGAAAGAGGAGAGGAAATAGGTGAAGGACGAATGTCGAAAGATAGGATCATTGATTTGATACATAGGGTAAAAATAACAGCCATAATTACCTCAGCAGCAATAGACTGTGCTTCCGATAAGCTTATTACTTTGGTCAATATGCCCAGATGATACTTCAAAAAAGACGCCAACCATAAATAAATAGGAAAAAGTTAATTGAAAACTTTTCTTTAGCACTTTATTAACTATTTTACATTGTTATTTTTCATAGGATTTGCCGCACTTCTGATTGGTGCGAGTGAAGTCCAAGTCTTTGGAGTCGTGGGAGGCACAGTCCATCTGGAATGCAACATTCATACTTCACTGGACGATCCGGACGTGGAGTGGGTGGATAGGGTCTGGGGATCGGATGAAAAGCCGGAGAAGATCTTCACAAGCAGGAACAATCCCAATCTGGATGTGCGAGCGGAACACGAGAACCACCTGAACTACCACGTTAGCCAGACCTACACTCTAACGATCAAGAACCTCGACATGGACATGGATGTGGGACAGTACACGTGCAAGAGTCGAGTGGGGAAGGAACACCACAGGAAACACTACTACCTCACCATCGGAGGTATAAGATATATTCTAGTCTAGGCGATTCTCTCGTTCTAGTGATCTAACGGTTCTAACCACCTTCTGCATGTTCTGACGAAGTTTTGTGTATGATAGTGTTGTGATTAGACTTGCTGAGCTGGATTCATCATCATGATCATTATCATCACTATCATCATCATCGTCATCATCATCGTAATCATCATCATGATCATTATCATCACTATCATCATCATCGTCATCATAGTCATCATCATCATCATCATCATCATCATCATCATCATCACTACCGTTGTCATCATGTCATCATCATTTGAGGATCAATTTAATCATAAGTAATTCTACTGTTGTTAGAATTGCTTCTTCGTTTGTAGAATTTCTTTGGAGCCTTATAAACTACTGACTAAATAGCTCCCACTTATTCCTGTCAAACATGATGTTTACATAGAAATACCATGGTACCTTCCCTTTCCCTTAATATCTTCGTTCAGAATACCGTAATTAACCGAAGTGTATCACAGGCAATTGAAGATATTTGGGCCGCTGACCACTGAAGCATCCTATGCTGAAATTGCTGCTAATTGACCCAGTAACGAACAGTCCAAAAGGAGCATCCGGTGGAAAAGGAAATGCTTAAGAGTGACCTTCAGCATGATCTTCTGTAAACAAGCTTCACTTGAGTCAGCTTGTCAATCTTCTGCAATTGTAGCCATCATCTCTGGTAGTGTATCCTCATCTTTCTCTCGTCTAAAAACTTGCCTTTTTCTCGGAGTTGAACGCACTGGGAGCGCTTCTGAAAGGCTCTTGCTGCAAGAAGCGCTTTATAAATGGTCAGATAAGACGAGATAAGATAACCACTTTGAATGAAGTATACCATCTTTTTTCAGTTATTTATTAGGATTTAAAAACTATCGGCTTAGGAGCACTCCCGGCACAATTCCGACTAAATATGATAGTCTTAAGGCTAGGAAAGAACATGGTGGAGTGATCCCTGGGCTCTAGGCGAAGTTCCACAGGATGACCATTCCAGGTAGTAGGGCGAGGGACCAAGAGCGTCAAGTAATGCAATGTGGGGCGCGGTTGTGTAGTCATTGCCTTGAAGCCGGAAGGTTCGAGGTTCGAATCCACCTCGCCGCTTAAGGACCTTGGGCAAGTCCTTCACTCCCAATTGCTCAGCGCTTCAGCGTGAAACTCTGATGCAGTGTCCGCTCTGCATTCGTGAGCGCCTCTGAGTAGTGAGAGCAAAAAGCAATAAATACAAATTTAAATAACTAATCAAATGATCGTACATCTGCGTTTTCGTCTGTTTCACACACACACAGAGCTTCCGAAATGTTCTGGCAACGGAAACCTGAAATCCGGCGAACGGACGACGCTGACTTGCGAGATGACCTACTCCGGAAAGCAGCCAGACATCGATTGGTTCGAGGGTGAGAAGATGGTGAAGAGTGGCGACGAAAACGACATTCGATTGGCAAAGAAAGTCGTTGAAGTTCACGCATCGCATCGACAAGATGGCGTAAAGTACCGGTGCAAAATGGCGCTTGCTAACGCTGGTCACGAGTGCAGCATACCGATGAATATTACCTGTAAGTGTACTTGTGCTACAATATTTTTTTACATATAATACTGGAATAGGTATAAAACCGTTGTTTACGATGCTGAATTACTTCATAGCTATTATGTAAATTAACCCACGTGACAGAAACAGCGCAAAAAATTCACTCAACAAGTGATAGGGAAGAGTGGGTGATGTGCGATGCCCGCTGTGCTTGACCTGCACGGGAAATACTAAGTATACTAAGTATGTATTGTCATTTAAAATGAAATCTATAGATTGATGAAAATAGTTGTTTTCCTAAATGGAAGCTGGCTTATGACAATAATTATCAGGGCTATTGGTATATACACTGCCAAGATCAAGTAGGTCAGTACGGCATTGAGGACAGAAAAAATAATTTAGCTGTCTAAACTGCGGTGTAAGGCTATAGAACACTTAACTGGTAGCCCAATTGTGATCGTAACAGCATACATGTATTTTGTATAAGATCCGTCACTGAAGTAGCTTTCGATTACTCAATGCAAGACCACATAGGCCTATTAGTACACTGGCCCGAATAGACTCAGGCCCACTAAATACTGATACACGATCCTCTTTATAACAGGTTATTCGTTACAAGACTGTAATATTATAGTAAGTAGTACGTTACTGTTTCTCTATCACAACGGCATAAAGACGATCTAGAAATTTATCTGATTTTTTTAATTGATAGTCTCCATAATATAGAGACGAGAGCTAGCACATTTCGCGCTGAAAAAGGAACGACCAATCCATCACCGCTATAATAATTGCAACACATTTATATAGCGTAACACTTTTCGTTACCGCTCTATACGCGAAATTTGTTTTATACCGACTCGGTGATGTTATTCATCATGACAGCTGATATGCTTATGGTGTTTTGAGGGTAAATAGAGGAGCAGTTACACACAAATGACTTTTTTATCACATACGCTAAAACAAACTGACGCCACGCCGTGCGAAAACCTTTTACTGACGCCTCATAAAATAAACAATTGCCGATTACTTTCGTTCGTTTACTGAGCAAATCTCATTGCGTCAGGAGTTTAACGGTTTCGTGATGTTATGATAAATGCCGTAGTTTGAGCTCGCTTTAATTTTTTGGAAGAAGTGCCGTTGGTCGAGTTTGCCTTTGGTCTATCGCATCTGATATGCACGGTTTTTTAACCACTAAATTTAATCTGTCGACATCAAAGAGATTGCGAGCAGTACTCTGTAGAGGTGTACTTGTGATCTGAGAAACATCAGACACGTAGCTTAAACACTAGTGGAGTTATTAATGGTGATCGTGACCATGATTATGTTATAGCATAAATAACAAAAAACATTGAGCGAGGAGGGGGTTTAAGTGATTCAGAAACGTACAGTTGGCTATAATAGCTATGTGTTATAAAAACTGAAAGCTAGCGTGGCATGCTTAATAATAGCACAGTTCGTCATTTCCAACTTCTTCTTAAAAGCTGCAATGGTGTTCACAACATACAGCTACATCATAGCCTATAGATGCCCTCATTAACTCCCTCTCTGGGCTTTAAATGAACCCCCATGTGGGCTTTATAAATTTCCTATAAATTATAGCATTAATATGAGCTCAAATGGGCACGCTGCATGACTGAGGGCTTATTATTGCCAAAATGTTGACGACCATTGAACACGATGTTTTTCTAACCATAATGAAGCAATGCTGATTTTCTGTTGCAGTTGCGGTTCATCAGCCCAAGTTCACCCCGGACAACCTCAGCTACCGTGCCGGTGATGAACTCAAGTGCCAAGCCAGGGGCAACCCAACCCCAACCGTCACCTTTGATCCCACCCTTCCGAACGCCGTTGCAGGCCGGGGTTGGGTGGCGGTCATCATTCACCAGAGCTGGGAGGGTAAACAGATGGACGTGAAATGTTCCGCATCGAATCGGGTGGATGGAGTGGACCATGCAAAGTCGAACAACATCTCCTTCTTCGTCTCAGGTTGGTCCAGCGCATTACAGGAAGGAGACTTGTTGTATACGGGCTTAACGACACTTTTTCATATCAAAGATGATTAGTGTCGGAGGCAGAGTACAACCTCACACTCCACGTTTATATTGCGACCGAGCCACCCGCAGTAAAGATCCGAGAAATTAATCTCTGACCGGGAATCGAACCCGGGGCCGCCGGCGTCGCGAGCGGGCTACAACCCACTCAGCCACGCAGGATCTCTAGGAAGGAGGCAATGGGTGTGTCTTATTTTATAGATGCCCCCTTAATTTTAGCGGTAATATGGCCGCGTTACGGCGCCACATAACTTGTAGTTATTATTGGGAAATCAATAGCAACTACTTGGCAACAAGCATTATTTATGACCACCATGCATGGCCATTTATATAGAGGACATTCATGGAATACATGGATGTAGCCTTGTTATAATTTCTATAGGGTCGAAATACTACCAATCTCAGTCCGCCACTTGCCCGCTGTCTATAGCAGTGCCAGCCTTCTGACCAAATAAAAGAGGAGGGGAAAAGATAATCATATTTGCCATGATGACATGCTGTATAGGTCTAGCCTATACTTGAAACGGAAACTAGTAATTTCAGTCTCAGATATACATTGGCCCTGTATCAAGCTATCCCACTCCCTGCCCCTCCTCCTTGCCTTCTCCATCCCTATGTCTTATCCAGCCTTCTTTCCTCCGTCAATTCCAGGTACGTCGCACCTCCCTCCAGGCTTTACATCCATTCCATTGAAAGCAGCAACCATTTCCTAATAGCCATTTTATGTATCCAGATGCCCTATCCAGTATATAAACAGACCTCCTGGCCTTTTGGTCACTGGAAGTTGACCCTAGTAATAGCCGGGCCACATTGAGGTCATCATGGGTCGATTGCTTCAAAGAATCGCTTTATTATCAACTGCTGCTTGTAATTTCTGACACAACCCAGGTTGTCAGACATTAGAGCGGAATGGCATCGCCTTGTTTGAAAACAGCTTCTGACATCGTAGCTAATCTCTGGATAAAGTCCGGTAAACTAATCGCCCATTCTATCCTACCACCGACCCTCCTTAACGGCCCGATTAATCAGAGGCTTAATTGGTCCACGACTCCAGGGGTTGAAAGATATTTGAACGGATAAACAAACAGCCTACGGCAACACTGTGTAGGGCCTATAATGCAAATGGAAATCTTTGAAATTTCTCAGCGAAATCAGAGATACTGAAACGCCTGTCGGAGGAGATAGGTGAAACTATTTTGCAGAATATGAAACGCCCGTATCTTCTAAACGCTCAGTCTTATTTAGGCGCCGGTATTATCGTGGGAAATATTTTTGATATCTTTTTTGCACTGCGACGATGACGTTATACGAATATGACAACCCGTTTTAATAGTGAGGAAGACATTTCTAAAATATTTGCCGAACAAGCCTTCAGCAGCCACTTTAGTTGATCGGTGTTAGTTCGGGGCTAGGTCAGGATCCGAAATGTACAACAAACTGTACTTTAATGATCGTTTTGCATGATCCAATGACAATTGGCCTCTTTAGCAAGAGCGAACTTGAACTGATCTTAGTGAATGTCAGCAAATGAGAAATCTGCCATGTAACTCTTGAGAGCCTCTAATCATTATGACGACTATGCAATTGCTCCTAATACTCTTTTTAATGTTTTTGCTTCTGTTTACTTAAACAGTGACAGCAAATTGTAAGGCATACCATAATAATTGGGGTTGATTTTCAGTGGAGTCTTACGAATATGCTTAGGCCTAAGTTTCCAACATTTAGAATTCACCAATCTCAAATTCGTTTGAACTCGTGTTTAGGACCATGGCTATTTTCTTCGACCTCTACACTATAGGCCTATGTTGCGAAACTATAGGCCTCACAATAATGATAATTACGACGACGACGAAGAAGACGAGGAAGAGGAAAATGATGATAAAACGATGATGAAGAAGATGGAGAAAATGATGAAGATGATGAAGCAGAAGAGGAAGAAGAAGAGGAAGAAGAAGGAGAAGGAGGAGAAGGAGAAAGAGAAGAAAAAAGAACCAGAAGAAAAAGAAAAAGAGGAACATAAAAAAGAACATAAAGAAGAAGAGGAAAGCGTCATTATTAATTTATTATTAGTCTACTAATAATACTATCATCATCTCATGCATGGATAAGGCTCAGCATGAAACTGCCACCTATGCATGCTTTCAGCCGTATATAACTGCCACAATGCTATCAATGAATAGAAAATTCGTGACAATGAATAGAAAATTCGTGACAAATATCAAAGCGTGACCGATCGGCATTGAGTCTGCTGGAGTCTGGGGTCGTCAATCAATTCGATGAGACCCTAGAGATAAGGTCGCATCATCCATTCGGGAAATGCAACGCGTTTTTTTGCGCTGCAGACGACTAATGCGATGTTGTTTTTAATAAACGTCGAGGCTTCAGTCAACATCCGTCTGATGATCTAACCGTGTTATTGGTGTCAACTGGTCGTGAGAAGAAGACCCGAGAGACTGATTCCCAACTGGGACGAGGATAAAAAAAGTACTATAGTATGCTGATCAGTGGCATTTATACGCAGACGTCTACTGGGGGATCAAGGACGAAGCGTAAAACTATATACCCTCTGTCTATTCTGATTCATCCTCAAGGGTATCCTCCATGGTCTATCCTGAAGTATATATTATAGCCTACCCTGATGTGCATACATATTACATACATACATACATACATACACACATACATACATACATACATACATACATACATACATACATACATACATACATACATACATACATACATACATACATACATACATACATACATACATACATACATACATACATACATACATACATACATACACACATACATGCATGTGCGTCGCTCCTTAGCATGTACCGGGCACCAGAAACAGTCTTTCATTGCTTTTATTAACTCCTGAGTTTGTTTCTGCACAGACATGATAGTCTAGTCATGCGTTAGCCAGCTGAATGATTAACAGACTGGATGATTGACACAACCAAATGATTAACATATTGGATGATTGACATAGGCAAATGATTAACGGACTGAGTGATTGACTGGCTCGGTCATGGTTGAAAGTGAATCGGATCTGTCCGGGTCTGCGACCCAGTAGATCTATTGATTTTCGCGACTTGCCGTAACCTACCCGGGTTGTTGCCAGATCGCATTTTTGACATTTAGATCTAGGCCTACGCATTCATCAGAAATTCGAAAAATGATAAAAACGAAGAAAAACCCAGAATTAAACGTCGTTTTCCCTCAAGAAATAGCCTAAAAGAAACCGAAAAATCAACAAAAACGGAAAACGAAATTAATTCGCCTTTGTTGCACTTTGTACTGCATTTCAAACTTAGTAATCGTTGATGAGTTAATAAAAGGGATTCAAAGGAAAAGTTCACTTCGTTGAGCTTACATTTATAGCTGTATTTATTTATTTCAGCTCCTCCCACGAAAAAGCCTGAGCCCCATCAACATTCCACTGTGCCAGTTCCCTCTGTGGCAGAGGATGAAGAGGAGGAGGAGGAGGAGGAGGAGAAGGAAAAGGAGAAAGAGGAAGTAGTTGAAAAGAAGAACATGGAGGAAACACAACAGAACCACGAACCAGGTAACTGGACAACAACACATGTGACCAAAAACACACTTAGCTGTACTCTTTTATTTAGCCTAATTATATATGAGACCACATTTACACTAATTCATTTTTGAGTGCTGACTAGGCTTACCTCGATTCTTATAAATATTACGGGGATATATCATTTAACCTATAGTGTCGTCTTTTGAGCTATTTTGGACATAGGCCTACTTATTGTCAGAAATGTATAGAATCCACAAGGTCAAAGCACATAACCCTTTAGGCACAAGAACATGCTCAAAGTAGTGCTGCTGAACCCATTGGTGCCCATCGTTAGACGTAACGGACGCTTATGAAACGCGTTGCCAAAATAACAGGTAAAAGAATGTCATCAATTTTTTGACTGGGAAAATAGTACCGGGTATGGTTTCTGGGAAATGGTCTCCTTTTGCCAGAAATTGAGCAATTTATTTCAATTTGTTGATTGCCGTATAGCCTATATTACGCGAAATTGGAAACATTAATTTATATTGTTTGTGTTGATGTGTCTACTGTAACCTGTCGAGAATCCTCCTTCCCATAATTATAGTAGGCCTAAGTATAATAGTTTTGTTTCGTATTGAACCAGGAAGAATAATTTGAAGTGTCATTGTTGTAACCATAATTAAGTGTCAATCTCAGACAATCTGCAGACAGAATGATTCACAATCCCGTTTGTTTTGCCATGGAAAGTCCAATTGCAATGTAGGAACGTCAGTTTTAACGAACGTCGGGCGCTATTATAGCTTAAAAAACTGGTCTAGTACCTTGCTCATAAGTGCTGTAATATGCCGAGCAAATTTCTGTCCAGGGTAACGGCCTCTGTTGTCATAGACCCTGGTCAAATCGGAACCATCCATTATAGCTAATGCCGGTATTACGTTTCCCACAGTAAGGCCTACAAACTCCATTGTTCCAAAAATCACACATGTCATTGTATTAGCCTACTTGAAGCAGGCATAAGCCTGCTATTAATATTTTGCTTAGACTAGTGACTCACTATTTTTATATGAATCTTGCAGACTTTTGTTCTTCTTAGTTCTGGCATGAGTTTGGGTGCAACTTAAGGGTGCAACTTAAGGATGCAGGTACCTTTTTTGGAAACTGCACAGGCCAATTTACGTTGAAAGCCATAGCAGCCAGGAAGAAAGAACTAGGATCGGCCCTCAATGTATCGATGATAACCTAATTTAGCATCTGCGGTCATGACCGCTGTGTGGTCCCAGGTTTCTATCCACAATAGACAACCAGGTTCAATTCCTCTTTTTCCCCATACCCGGACCTAAACCTTCAAACTGATTGTTACAAAATGCAATTACATGCTCGTGATTGTGAATAACCTGGTGCTCTGCACTTAGCTTTAGAAAAATTTAGATAATTAGCTTCGTAAATATGAAGCATAATATAATTACAGTAAGCCTCAGAGTAGATAAATGTCGCAAATCATCAGAACATTCACCAAACATTATATTAAATAGCCAACAGCCTTGGTTCTGCGATAATAAACAAAGCCATCTTTACCACTGGGCTTGTGCCCGACGTCCGTTTCTCACAATTTTTCGTCTCCGAATTGTCTGGTCCAGATTGTCCGGGAACCGGTCTCGGGTACTTTCGTATAAATTACAGAACGAGGTCTCAGTACTTTTGCTTGGAATGAAGTATCGCGAAATTTACTTAGATGAGGTCTCGTGTTTGTTTTGAATGTTTTCTCATGCACTTTTATTTGGCATCATTTAAATATTCATCATGGAAATTTATACAGCGCCCGTTTTCAAGGTTACTACACAGAGGCGCATCCGTATTAGATGGCATTCAGGTCGGTTAGCTTTACAGGGTTCGTTCCCAAGTTGCGTTATTTAGACTTCCATGCACATCTGTTAAAAACGAATTCTGTTTTTAACAGCAAAATCCCCCCCCCCCACTCATCGGACCCTATAATACCCCAAGCAAGTCATATGCCACAAATAGCGTTTCCTCCATTATAGTTCGCACTACCTTGATCATTTCCACGTGGATGGGTCGCACTACAGAGACCACACCTTCCCAATCCGTTTGTGCTTTTGTTTTTATTTCTCTCTTCCCTTCACCAATCTCGTCTGTGAGAGAACCTGGAGGATGATTTCCGGCTGGTGAACGAGGGTGGCGAGGTGAAAGGTTGAACCCATTCCACCGGCGGGCGTGTTATGTATGCGGACGTGTGGTTTTTGTTGGGAGCAAGGAAGGCAGGTGCTGCTCAGTGCGGCATCACTGGTGCTGCTTCCCTGCAGTGGAAAAGAAGCCATCCAATCCACGCAGCAGCGGGACTTGCATCACCTTGTCAAAGTGACGTCTGACCCCATCGCTGGAAGAACGGTTTAACGGGAAACAGTTGCGTGGAAGTTTTTTTCGACAGTGAGATGTAAATATGAGTGAGTGATGGCAGGGAAGTTGGGGTGAATTTATGAGTGAGTGATGGAAGAGAAGTTGGGGTAAAAAATGTAGGTTGGGGTGAATTTATGAGTGAGTGATGAAAGGGAAGTTGGGGTGAATTTACGAGCATGGGCGGAGTTTATCAGGGGCTAGGGGAAGCTAAGCCCCCTCCTCCAAGAAGGCCCAGATTCAGCTTTTTTACCATGAAAATGGTATCTTTTTCCCGGCTTAGCCCCCTTAAGAAGGCATTAGCCCCTCCAAGAACGGAAACCAAACTCCGCCCATGTTTACGAGTGAGTGATGGAAGGGAAGTTGAAGTGAATCTATGATGAGTTGAAATGTTGGAAGTGTGAGAATTTGCGATGGTGGAATAGATGCTGGGGTCAATTTATGATGGAGTGATGTAATGGAAGTTGGGATTAATTTATGATGGGGTGAGGGAATGTCAGTTGGGGCGAAATCGTGAGTTGGAGAAAAAATATCACTTGGAGTGAAAGCACTTTCATTGTTTAAGTCGTTTATCCAGAGGAAGTGGCAATCCACGAATCCTAATATTCGGTAAGATCCGGCTGACACATCATGTGTCTGGTGAAGCAGAGACTGTGACCTACAGTTAGACACCTTTAGGCCTACATGTTATGCCGAGGGGAATGACGTTCTGCTTTGCGGGTGAACTTATCTCCTGGATTTTTACACTCTCATCATGCCGTCTCATGGCTATAGTTGATTTCAGTTGGAATATTTTTTACCCTCATACCGATGAGTTTATTGATTTGAGCTTGAAGCGACATCCTCCTGATTGGCTATTAATTATGGAGAAGTTTTCAGATTGAATTGCGCAGTTTTTCAGTTATTAATTGATCTGAATATAATACAGTAAAACACGAGATCGTCATCCATGATGATTTATTCAGACGTTTTGTGAAAACAAACACAGTAGTGATGATAATGATGACGACGACGACAACGACAACGAAAATGGTGATGATGATAACGACGTCGAATTACTAACAGCTTTGATGATTCAGTCAGTCAGTCAGTTAGTGGTTGACTGAATGATTGACGGATTGAATCAACCAGTCAATCAATCTGTCTTGTCGATCATTTTAGTCATGTCAGTCATTCAGTTATGCAACATAATTTTTTTATGTCTTTTCAGCCAACCAGCATTCAGATCCTGTTACGAAAGAGACTTCAAAACCCGTGGAAAAACCAAAGTCAAAACCTCATCCAAAGCCAGGTATACTTCTATCCGACAAGGAATGTCATACTGCCATTGTGTTCCTATTTTTGTGTGCATTTATGTATGTTTTCGTGCACATAATTATGTATGTATGTATGTATGTATGTATGTATGTATGTATGTATGTATGTATGTATGTATGTATGTATGTATGTATGTATGTATGTACGTAGGTGTGTGTATGTGTGTATGTATGTACGTACGTACATAAGTACATTTGTTTGTATGTTTGTAACTATGTGTGCATTTATGTATGTTTTCGTGCACATAATTATGTATGTATGTATGTGCATGCACGTATGTATGATAATCTGTCAGCATGTATGTGTGAATATATTCATGTATGTATGTAACTATGTATGCATGTAGGCATGTCTGTGTTTGCATTTTAAGGGATTTTATGAACCATTTGAAGGCTATTAATGAACATGGTCGTGTAAGAGATTTGATCAGCTGTCTTTTAACTTAGTCAGAACAAATTACTTAAGCAGAGTTGACAGCTCGGATTTCAACAGGACGCGATTATTCTAAAAGGATGAAAGGATGTACAAAATCACGTTGATGTACGGAAGCGAAGCACCAGAAGATCTCCACAGGCGGACGAACGAAACAACCGATGATCTGACTGTGCTGAAACGAGAACAAAGTTATCATATTTTTTACTGTGGTTCAGAACCAACGAATGAAGCAGACTAAAACGAGGAGATGGGACAGCCAAAGGACCTCTGGATATATCGGAGCCCTTGGACAGACACTGGGTCTGCCGTTTAGCCTCTCAATCGGCAGATAATTACTGGCTTCTTTAGACACTTCGGATGTAAACATTTGTGGCGAAGCATTGGTGTGTCGATTGATGCCTCTGTGTATCTGTGTCAAGTGTACATCTATTCGTCTAACTTTACCTTCAAACCTCTGAAAAAGACTTTATTTTGTGCTGTCTACCTGTGTTATAATGAGGTGGAATTTTGTTGAAATTAAGGTGATGTTTATTAAATGCGAAGTGTAATAAGTATGCATGATTTAGTTAGAAGCATGTGCGTTTGTCACCGTCAAGTATAGCCTGCTGACATCTACCATACATTGTACATGACTAATACGATTCATTGAGTGGGTGAAAGGGAATGAATCATTGGATTGAATTGATTGAAATGTAAAGGATGAATCGTAAAGGAGTGTATTATAATTGAATGCAGTAGAATGGGGCAAAATGCAGCAGTGTGATGTAATTATACTACAGATTGGATTATATGGAATGTAAATAGTTAGTGTCTGAGAGGCCTGTAAGCATTGTCTGTTTTTTTGCGCGGTTTACAGATGTGAAGGCAGTCAAGTCTACTAACTCCGCTGGTAAATCTCTTTACACATTCATCCTAGGACCTAGGGAGTTAGCCAAAAAAATTACATTAAAGGGGGGGACAGAAACTACCTCGAGCCGCTGCTTTGCGATCCTGGACCAGTTACTTGCCAACAATTACAGTCATGACTCATGTGAGGAAGGCAATTGGAAGCCACCTCTCTCTCTCATCTTCCGCAGTGGCCTAGCCAGGAATTTATGATGAGGGGGTTGTTTATGGCCTGCCCGGATGCCCTCTGACACCAACCCAACAGTATTACAGTAAATAAAAAGGGAATAAAGTAACAAAGGGAAAAGAGTAAGAAAAACAATTGTTAGGCCTACTACAAATCATTGTTTTGTTTTTTCTTATTTAAGTGGATAAAAAGCCTTTTAAAAAACTTGTTTCTAAGCCAATGGGGGTTTAAACCCCTAACCCCCCCCCACTGCTCCCGCGTGACACAGAAAAGCCAATGACCCACCTGTTGGGCAAAAAATCATCATCATGATCATCACCATTTATCAATATTATTATTAACGCGTACCGTACGCAAAGGAGGGTATTGGGTGAAAAGATATGGGCGATTTTGCGTGTGGGTGCGTATTGGGTAAGGCGAAAGGAGGGTCAACACAACATGTGTAGGTCTACATCAGAAAATAAATGTCTAATTATGACTTCTAACGTAAATCTAACGTCTAAATTAGCCTATTTATAACTCTGTAGGCTATTACCCTAATCGTCCGATGTAATTTTATCACATTTAGCCTATATAAGAGCCATTGCAGTTATTCTGTGCTGTAAATATCCTGAAAATATCCTGTCTTGTATATAGATGACTAGCTAATTGACACGTGTGAAAGGTTTAGAGAAACTTAGTTGAACGTAGGCTACACAAGGGGAGGTGTGTACAAAATGTGAGATGCAACAGGGTGAGGGGTATGGAAATGGATTTTTTGTGCACGTAATATATGGATGGCCCCTAAATGAAACGTAGCTATTTGAATAAAATCTTTAGAATCTGACTCTACCTATTGCCACTCAAAATTTGTGCTGTACACCATGGACAATCAAGACAAGTCATCTACACACTTGAGAATATTAGCTGCGTAGGTTACAGTGCTACTTGGTGTCAGAATCCACACTGTCTTAGGCCCTGGATAAACCGTGTTGTCTTTCAATAATGTTTCAGGAAACCATTTGATGTTCACAACGACCGGTCTATTGTTCAGTCTTCTAGCTGCATTGTGGATATAAGAAGAGGAGATTAGGTTAGTGTTGTGGCTCTTGTCTTTGCGGATTTCTCAATTACCATAATGTGAAATGATGTTAGTGAGGTTAAGGTAAGATCAGATTAGGCAAGATTATGTCAGGATAGAAAAGATAACATCGTGTAATATTCAACAATAAAAGGCTAGTAGGCCTACAATTATGTAGTTCTTGGTTTGTCTGAGTTCTTGCAAAGTAAGAATGGAAACCAGAAGAAGGAAGTGGAAGAAAGAGACAGACGAAGACTGAGACAGACAGAGAGGCAAAGAGACGAAGACTGAGACAGACAGAGAGAGACAGTGACAGACAGACAGACAGAGAGTGAAAGTGTGACGAAGGAAGAAACTAGAAACTGGTGAAAGAAGGCAACAGCAAGATCAAGTGAGACGAAGAAACAAGGGTGAATTATGCGCTATTTAAAATATTAATTTGTCATTTATTAGTTTATTAATCCTGTATGTCATTGTTCTCTTTTTACATCCATTGTTTATGACTTGTGGGATTTCGTCTTGCACTGAACAGGATTTTTCACTTAGACAGACAGACAGACAGACAGACAAGAAGACAAACAGACAATAGCAGAGTAGGTAGCAATGATGATGGCTGTATAATAGTACTTGTATTAAATCTGCAAGTGTTGATTCTTTTAGGCTGCACAGTGTCAACAAAGCTTTCATTTCATCAAAGGAATATCAGCAGCTGGGGGAAGATTCTGAACATTGTTTTGCAACTCCCCTGAAATTGCAAAGAAGAATGTTTCAAAAGAAAGTTCAAAGGTCCTTCTGTGGTGGACGTCATGATTTAGTCACCGTCACTTTGTGTTTGATTTCTGTTCCATGTTTTTGTAATCAAGATTTTGTTTATTTTAAATATCTCGTGTCCATTGTGTTGATCTTCTAACTCCGGCCATTCTGTGTCAGAATCGACTGTGGGAACATATTCTACTTCGGTCCACTCTACCCCATCAAGGCAGAGGTGCAACGTCACTCGTCTTACCCTATCTTAGCAGCAGCTTTATTTACTCTTATGTGTAACTGTTGTGACTTTAAGGCAAATATGTGGATAGTTTGTTTAGCCTCATTTTGAGTATTTTTACCTTTATGTTGCATTTAGAGCACTCGCATTGGAAGTTAGTTCTGTTGGATCCTCATTTCCACGCACAAACTCTGCGGCCCTCAAGTCTGGGGTGTATACTTTTTTACTTCAGTTCATTTTGGCGTTTAGTTCTTTTGGCGTTTGTATTGATACTTTGATTCAAGTTTTTTCCTAGATATATAGTTCGCTCAGTGGGTGTACATTTATGCTCAAAGAAAGTACCTAGTTTCGTGTGTATTTAATCTGTTTTATATTCACTTTTTGTCCTACGGTTAGGCCTACTTTGCTTTTGGGTACCTAGTTTTATGGTTTACTTCAGTTGCGTACTTTCAGTACCGGTATAACGTTACTGAGGTCTACCAATTCCAGACATTGCAGTGTTGCTTTTGTGATGTACGTTTACTCCTTGAGTGAGGAGCTAACGTCGTAACCAAAGAGAGGTCACAGCCTCACGGGTAGTGACTTTAAACCAGATAGGCCTAGTAGGCCTACGGTCAGCCAATTTGTTCGCAACCGATTCAGACTCTACTTGCCGTACTTTGTTCAACACGTGTTTTATTATTCAGTATTTATTCAAGTTGGGCTACTTTTTTGATTTTTGGACTTCTATTGAGATCGTGGATAAGAGAAATTTTTATTAAAATCACCCATGTGGGTGAAAATACTAAAGAGATGATAGTAGCAAATAGTATTAAACGAAAACTGCGGAGGGGTTAAAGTAGAATACTAGCAGCCTGCGTGCCAGAATAATTATAGGAGCGATGTTTTGGGCTTCAAATATTAATGGTGAAGATTTGTACGAGAAGAAATAAAAATGTGAATATTAAAGGTTGTTTTGTTAACAGCTGTTGTTCAATCGTAGGCAGTGTCTTGGTTTTTTTAAAATAGAGATTGGAAGTTATAAGCCTCTTCTTTTTAACATGGATTGGCGAATGTAGGCTAAGCCTTAAAAGAGAACCTTAACTGTGAACATATTTCGCCGTTATAGGCCTACTGCTGAAGTTCTGTTGCCTATTCGCTCTAGTGTCACCTAGCGAAAGAGATTACCGAATGCGACACCTAGCGAAAGATGTTGCGGATTGTAAATTAAAACCTCTCGACTCCTAGAGGATTGAGTTTAACAAAGGACGTGTAACCCTATGCCTTTTGACTTTGAAACCGTTGAAGGATTTCCTTCTCACCTAAAGCATAGACTACTACTAGACAGATGATGTCACCAGGCCCGCCGAGAGGGGGGGACAGGAGGGGCAAATGCCCAGGGGCCCGGGAGCTTCAAGGGGGCCCGGGCAAAAATGATCATAATTTTTTTTATTAATGCTTAATTATTATTATTCTATTATTTTTTTTATTATTTCTGTTACTTTTGTTATTAATATTATATATGTATTATTGTTATTCCTAATAAGATTATTATTACCGTAGCCTATAAAAAATAAATTGTCATTTATAACGGGCCCAGAAAAACAATCTTGTACGAAAGCGCGTCACTTGAAAGTCTACTCATTATAAATCTTAGACAAATAAGATTATTTGCGGCGTACATGTAGGCCTATATAGTTCGGAAGTTTATTCCACTCAGACCGTATCAGCGCAATATTTTTCATAAATTTATTGCGGGCCCAACCTATAATCACATAATAGGCAAGCTCAAGTAAATTAAAAGTAGGCCCAGACCTATCTGTTATGAAGTAAGACAGACTGAATGACCATGCAACTCCGAAGCAATCGAATATGATCCTGCAAAATCATTAAACTAGAATACTATGAAATTATAAGCGATTTGCTCCATGGCGGTTAAATCCAGAAAAGTTGCATTTTTCATGATTAGGTCCTACAAAAAAGTTGAAATTTTAATGTATTAATAATATTATCAAGAACTGATTAAAATCATAATAGCCTATATGGGCTTGTATATTAGGCTATCGTACATGCGTAGGCCTATATAGGCCTGCCCACACTCTTCTTATTTCTATTTTATAATAGCCTAGAGATAGTTTAGGGCCCGTGACTACCCTGCCCAGGGGCCCGGAATTTCTGTCGGCGGGCCTGGATGTCACCTCGAACACTGACATGTGGTTTCGTCTTGACCTTAACATTTAGACTGCAGACTAAGATATGCAGTGTGAGATTAGATAAGCCAGAGCTATTGTAGGCCTAAGCTCAAGGTCAGCCACTCAGATCCTCTGTGATAACAATTGTTGGATTCAAAAGCAAGGTCGTGTATTTTACTAGGTCTATAATATGCGGGATGAGTTGCATTGTTTGACCATTGCTTGAGCATGCGAGAATGAACGGAGATTAAGATGCTTAAACTGATACGTCGCATATATTGACTGGCTGTTCCTCTTTCTATAAACTTAAAACAGTAGGCTAACATGTTATCCTGTGTACAGCGCCCTTTCCTTCGGCCTCGGCTGAGCTACGGCGCTATATAAATCGTCTTATTATTATTATTAATACAGTTATAAATGCACCATAGAACAAGCATCATTCATTCGTTCATTCATTTCAGAAATTTATATAGGGCCCCTTCGAAAAGCCCACTCACAGGCGCTCCCAGTCCAACCACGGTGAAACAAAAAGTAGTAAGGAACCAGTAAAACACTGACGAGTCAACCCTTGGTAGCAGACACATCTCCAACGGGCGACTATAATTCCGGACAGATGGACCCACAACTGAGACAGCACAGCACTGATAGGTTGAGTTCCTACACGAGGGACCAACAGCTCCCATCATTTTCATGCACAGAAGGCAGAGCGCATGCAGGGCTCTGCGAGCTAGCACATGTAACAGATACTGGACAGCAGACCTCACATAGATAGGCCGGAGCACAGTCAACGAGGCAACGTCAAGCATCTCCATTCTCTATTCGATGCGCTGTGAGACAGCCTCAGACAGGGAGTTAGTGTAGGACCGTAGTAGGCTGCCATTCATGTAAAACAGTTACTGAAACAGAAGCAAATTTATGGATTCGCCCAATTAGCCGTGCTGCAGAGCGAAGAGTACGGTCTAGTCGGGCTATCAATATTAGAGGCAAACCAACCATTAACAACAATGATGGCAGATTCTTCTTTTTGCAACACAGAGATCTGCAAATTGCATTGTGAGAATTGTAGAAAAAAGTAAGGGGGTTCGGGGTCTCGGGTGTCAGATTATGATCCACATGGAGTTGGGCATGAAAAGTGGACTTTACTATGGGCCCTAACAGTGGCGGATCCAGAACTGTTTCAAGGGGGGGGGGGCAAAATCTTAAATGTTGGACGGGAAAAAGGGAATTTTTTCGAAAGTTCGAAAAATAGCCGCCGGTCGTTGAGGAAAAAAGTACTTTTCATCCCTCAAAAAAGAAAAAAGTTGATGACCTTCTTTTTAGTCATCTGCCAAATTTTTCGGGAAAATCATACCATTTCATCCGCCAAAAAAGTTGATGAC
>OX243816.1:33525747-33735747 GCA_945859605.1 Lumbricus rubellus | reverse complement strand
CAATACAAATGGTTGCGAATGATGATGTTTATCTTGTTCTATACCAACTCCTATAGGATCGACAAGATCTTTGTTTACACGCATGCGCGATGTTCTGCTCCTGCTACAATGTATTATACCTCTCCGGTAGGTAGCGAATTGTTTACACTTCACTGGGTCCCGGCGCAGGTGTGGCGTTGACTCCCGAGTTTAGTCTCTGCCTATATCAGACAGTTTGTCACTCCAGGCTCACCGTTCTCTTCGCTTCTCTGAGAAGGATCAACTTCCTGTTCCCAATTTGCGTACTTCCATCAGGTTGCCAAGGTTCCTCGGACACGTTCTATCGTGAAGCAAGAGGAATTGCACGACTGACTTTTTAGCATGACGCTCCTGTACAGACTGTACACATAGGGCCTGAGACAGCGCGATGCTGTTTGTTTTGAAGGCTGCAGCGTGGCTCTATAGGTTGACCAGTGACCACAATCATGCAGTGATCTGGGATTGCTCGAAGCACAGAGCCCAGTCTTAGACCGTGTTTTGCGAGCACAATGATGAGGACAGCAACAGCGTATACTTGAGAGCACAAGCCACAGTAAGAGTATATGCCAGCAAGTTATGCAATCTGTGCTTTGCTTCTCTGTGCAATGAATAACTAATCGTAAATCTTCCAAAACGTTTGCCGACTTTTGTGTATGCCATTGTGGTAATATTTATGTGGCGCTATTAGCCTATAAAGCATGTAGATGATGTAGTTACTACGGACGATGCTGGTAGTATCGCCATACAGCTCGGTGTGTATTTCTGCCAGACAATAATTATGATGGTCGCGATGAGATTGCCGTTCAGTCTCTTATCTCAACAGTAAACTATCTCTTTGCAGAGAGAAGATTCACTTCTCGGCAACAAAATTGGCCAGGGTTTCAATCATAAAATTTATGATTCACGGCTTTGGGATACACAACTCGTAATGGAGCAATCAGGTGATGACGAGAGAAAACGGAAAATGTTTCCTGGAATTTCTGGAAATAGAATATAAAGCAAAGAGAATTACAGTCTTCTTTTTTCTCTAAATTATGCAGTTCCTGTTCCTATTCCTAGCCATCCTCGATCCGAGGGTCAGCCGTATCATGTACGATGTTCCTCCAACGCTTCCTGTCCTCCGTCAGTCTTAGCATTTCTTCCAATGTCAATCCAGTCCATTTCTTTGTGTTGCGCAGCTAGTTTGTTCTTGGTCTTCCTCTTTTCCGGTCTCCTGGCATAGTGCCCTGCATGATTTCTTTCCCTATACATGTTCCCTCTCTTCTCATGATGTGTCCAAAATAAATCATTTTTTCTTTCTTTTATAACAAAACATAGGTTTTTTTATTGCTCCCAAGAGAAAAACATAACATGATACAGTTGAAGATCAGCGCTAAGTTGGGTTACAAAAGGAGGACCTAAAGGGACCAAAGTCCCGCTAGCAGGGCCACCTATGTACCAGTATATCTATAAGTGGAAGTTGGTAACATACGCAGCGGGAGTCATGTAAATTAAACATGAAATATTACATTTTAGCATAGTCTAGTGTATGGCTATTTTAGATAAACAAACAAAACATAAGGAAAAGTTATTCATTTAAACTGAGTAAGTGTGCACGCAAACGCTTTTTATCGTCTTCATCAGAATCCTCTCCACTCCCGCCGCCTCCAGCACACATAGTAATATGTAATTAAGTAATAAGTAATTAAAGCCTACAAAACGCAAAAAGGTGGCGGTTAGCTATCAGATCTGTCATAATACTTGAGAATTTGCTTATAGGCTGTTACAACTTACAGCGACCTTCTTGGGACATGATCGAGACATATCAATCATTAATTTTATTCAAGAACACTACTCAAAAGCGCCCCGACTCTATATCACGGCAACAGTACTGTATATGCAAAAAGCTTGCTCCTCCATTGGTTAATGCTTTCGTGTGCAATGTGCTCCATCCTTAAAGTTGTTTGTGCATTGCTGCCAGGCGGCCACCAAGTCCTTGCGGGATGAGGAACAACGTAGGATTTCTTTTCCAGACGTGCAGTTAAAGAAGTCTACTCCTCCTCTGTTCAGCTGTCTTCTTGGAGCACGGCTTTGCTGTTTCAAACTGCATTCAGTGAATTGATTTTGACCCTTTCTCATCTGCATAGCATCCTGAAAATCAAGTGCGTGAACCTTTTTGCAGTATCACCCTATCAATACAACTTGGATTAAGCAGACATTAAAGGTCTAAAAACTTTCTGTTTATGTTCCAAATAATTAGCCTACGGTCTGTATATAATGCGTGCATGGTCATATAATCGATAGCATAGGAAGCCCTAGAACAGCGTTTGGTGGCTATTCGTATAGGCTCGTAGCCATGCCTGCTCGTGTTGTTTGCATTTGAACAGAGTTATTTTTAATGTTTCCTGTTTATGCACCGTCAGAATGGCAGATATCACGCAATGGTCACTCTTAATTTATCAGCAATTAAGAGCTTGAAAACGCAAAGCAGAGGAAATGTAGAACATGGGCACTTTTCATAGAGATTCAAAAATGAAAATTATTTGTCTCATTTGTGTATCGTTGATTCGTTAGTATCATTTGTGCTTTAGTGCGAAAAAATTGTTTAAGACCCAAAAGTAGAAGTTGAAAAATAGATGTCAATTTTAGAGAGGCGGGCAACACAAACAATCTACATCCCACAATTCTACCGTTCTATTCGCCAGGTGGCCGTTCACCGGAAATAGGTCACCGGAAATAGGTCACCGGAAATAGGTCAACGACATAAGGTCAATAAAAATAGGTCACCGGAAGTAGATCACTAATTAAAGTAGGTCAATGAAAGTAGGTCAACGAGAGGGTGTCACTGGAAGTGTTATCAGTGATGACTGACAGTTGTTACCAAGCCATCCTCTGAGCGCACTGCCAAGAACTCCTGCCCCGGAAGAACTGCACAGATAAAAAATATGGTAAATAAGTTCAATATTATTGCAGTGCAAGGGAAGGTCCGATTAGCTTTGGTTAGATTAATCCTCATTTAATAACTATAGGTATATTCTACGTTATTCTATTTACATAACATTCCAGGGAAACGCCGGGTACCCCAGCTAGGTATATTCTACGAGAACTAGTTTCCAGCAGCAAATTCCTATTCGTTTCACATAGTCGGTAGATTCCTGGCGTGCTTTCATCTCGCCGACATACGTTTGAAGTCGGCCGACAAAGGTATAACAACTCAGCAGAAATTCGCGAGGTGTGTTCACATGTAAGTTTAAACTGTGAATCCACCTGCGAATCGCTGCTGCCATGGATACCGAAGACTCGATCCTCCCACCAACGAGACTGTGAAGTATACAACGATCTGGATTCGGAAGATTTAGACGTCTGCAGGTGTCGCTAGACTCGCTACCTCGTTATGGATTTGATCGCACGTGATAGATTATTGTACTGAATTCTCTTTGACCCAAATCTCATATCTGGACGCCTCGTTCTGAATTTTAAGTGTCTGTCAATATTAGGCCTATAGGCCCAAGGTCTTTGCAAAAAGGCGTTTCGGCAGGCTGAATATTATTGTGTGCTGTAGGTTTCAGGATTCAGCCACTACAATAATTATAGTCTTTCTTAGAACTGGCAAAGCCAATGGCGTTTACGATTACGATTGCAGTCTGTTACGATTACGATTGGACTGACCGAGGCCTAAAATAAGCATGCGATTACGTCACTTGACCTGTGAACTTAAGATCACGTGACCTGTTGCTAGTAACTGCTATCGTAGAGAACATAAAACGTGTTAAATTCTTTGAACAGCCAATCTCTCTTCTGATTGTTTGCCGATTAGGCTGCCATGTTAAATGACTTCCTGTTTGTTACGCCACCTGGTGAAGGAAAGAATAACAACGCCGTCGCTGAGAGAGACAGACACCCAGACAGACAGACAGACGGGCACAGAGACACGGACACAGGCACAAACAGACAGATAGAAAAGTCTTATAGGCCTAACCCTAAAACAACATTAATTCATTACCTGTCCTGTGTAATAGTCTTCCTTGGAGACGTAGCCATTCGTCGATTTTTCTTCCTAGAGGTATATTGATATTGATAATATTCTTTGCAACCGCGATGCGTTTCTTATGTAAACAAGACATGATACTTCCTTCTCGCCAGAGGCGCTGTGGTGCATGAACACACCAATTCATCACTCGACGTTCGGTAAGGAGTTTCCAGACCGGTGCACTATGGGTCCTTGCTGCAGCCCTATAATCATCATCATCATCACGGTCCATGGGCTTAAAGCCTTTCTAAAGGTGTTTAATGCACACTGCATCACTATAATAGTTTCCATGTATTACAGCTAACAACAGAGCTTGTACTACTGAAACTTTAATCCTATACCTTTCAATAATGGTCGAATAAGCCCATTTACTTTAAACAGGCGTTCGTCTACTTGGAGCAAAAATGTTCCAACTCTGCTATTTACGAAGTCAGAGTTAGAACATTTTTGCTTTTAGGGGACGCGTTATCTTCCTTCAGCTATGGCACCTCAATTTTTATTATGAATCTACATACTATTTATGACTTCATCTGTCACCCATTGGACTATAGCATGCTTCGCTACATCCCGTGTCTTCTGAAGTAGACTTATTCTGTCTTCCACTGTACTTTAGTTACTGCATTTAGTCTTGTGGCTTTTAACCTATATATAGGCCTAATATTGCCTATAAGCTAACAAACTGCCGACGTAAGCTGCTGTTGACATACCAATGTGTGTAATCTCTGTGTTCGTGCATGTCTTTTGACCCTAGCAATGTCTGACCGCATCAAGCACTAATGTGGCAAGACGATTCTGTCTGTCTCTGTCTCTGTCTCTGTCTCTGTCTCTATCTTTGCCTGGGACGCGGTGGTGTAGTGAGTATGTTCGTCGCCTTGCAGCCGGAGGGTTGCAGGTTCGAATCCACCTCAAGTCGCCGCGTAGGGACCTTGGGCAAGTCCTTCACTCGCAACTGCTCAGCGCTTCGGCGTGAAGCTCCGATGCAGTGTCCGCACTATAGTCGGGAGCGCCTCTCATGTGTAGGCTAGAGAGCTTGAAGGGGCGCTATAACAAGTGCACATACAAACAGTTACAATTACAACTATGCTTACGACAATTGAGATCATAACAGCTGTAGGCCACACAATGCGGTTCAAGCTTTGCTTGCTGATAGTGTCTGACAATCGATGTCTTGTTGAGCCACACAATAGTTTCTGTATACTTGAGAAACACTTAGACTGTATGCTGTAGGCCCTTGTAGAAGAAGAAGAGCTCTTTGCTCTGCACGCATCTTTGTGCAATGATGACACAGGGTTGGCATGAAGACGCACGCCCACACTGAAAACACACACGAGTGGACACGGACACACACGCACACACACGCACACACACACACACACACACACACACATACACACACACACACACGTGTAGACCTATCCACTGAGCGTGTATAGGCCGGCCTAGACCCACTGCGCGGTGTTTTTTTTATCAGGTCCGATTAAACTATACGGCGACATTTCCGGAAAACTGGGCCGATTATTGACCAACCGTGAGAGAGACGCCTTACAGATACCCGGTATACAGTCCGCTGGTTGAATGAGAAATTTAAAAACCGACTCTTTCTGTCTGTCTGTCGGTCTGTCCTTGTAATTTCTGTGCCTCTGTCTCAGTCTCTCTGTCTCTTACTCTGTTTGTGTCTATCTGTCTGTCTGTCGATCTGTGTGTGTGTGTGTCTGTCTGTCTGTGTGTCTGTCTGTGTGTCTGTCTGTCTGTCTGTCTTTCTCTTTCTGTTTCTGTTTCGGTCTATACTATTCTCAATGTCGTTAATTCTCACTCCATAAAAAAAACCATGCCGCTATCGCACTACCACGCTGCCTAGGCCTACCTCTAATCTACAACGCAAGACGTTTAAAATTAGAATGTTGTACTCATCATAATGATATGATTCATATGATTATACAATAATTATTATCAGTTGATTGTTATTAAGACGGATGTACGCAAGAGTGCGTATATGCAGTTGGCTAAATAAAGAACGCACACTTACTTACCTACTTTCACTTTCTGCTTGTCTGCATGTCTTTCTGTCTCTTTCTGTATCTAAGACACGCAACCGTCCGTTCGACCATCCGTCTGTCTGTCTGATTTGTCTTGTCTTGTCTGTCTTGTCTGTCTTGTCTGTCTTTTCTGTCTTGTCTGTCTTGTCTGTCTTGTCTTGTCTGTCTGTCTGTTTGAATGCATGGATGTATGTCTGTCTATTTGAAGTTGGGCTTCTTCTAATGAATTTTAGGACGGCGCAAACCCTTCACTTTGTTCCCGTCATCCATAGCAAATTATTCTCAATCGGATGGTAATGAACATTTTTGACCATTTTAGCTGCACAAAATATTCGTTTAGAATTGCCATTTTGTGTAGAACTGCAACCTAAAGCGTCTTCCAAGTGCGTATCTTGGACACGAAAGGTGATATCCGATTTGTTGTGACAAATTGTCACGTGACAAACGAGAAATTCCGATGACAATTTTTTTTAAAATCAATTCTCTTATGAGCACGTACGCCAGAGAGTAATTGCGCAACTTGCAGAAGGATCCTTCAACATATCTGATGACCACTCTTTCTTCTTCTAACTTAAGTAGCTTCTGTGAAGAGTGTCTTGCCTGCATGTCTGAACAAGCATAATATTATGACATTGCGCATGAGCACCAAAAGTGCTCACAGTCGCACTCTCTGAATTTCTAAAGTTTTCAGAGAAGAAGAGGAAGTGTCCATATGTCCTGTCAGACACTTAACGATTTGGGGGATGTAACCGCTCCCACAACCACATTCTTTGAGGCGGTACCGACAAAGAGTAAGAGGATTAAGAGGGAGAGGTAGTGGCGGCGCCAGGATTTCAGCATGTTTGGGGGGGGGGGGTGGATGAATCCTCGCGGAGGAAATTTCCATTTTTATATTTTTCCGCCAAAATTTCTGACGACCTTTTTTTTAGTCATTCGGCCGAAATCTTCAGAAAAAACCCATTTTCTCTGTCAAAAAGTTGATGACTTTTTAAAAGTCATTTGTTCGAAAATCTCCTTTCTTCTAATATTGTGACGTCGCCATTGTGCAGTATATTTACGAAACTTGTGTCCATGTCCTGACACTTAACAATCGGGAGGGAGCATGTACCGATACCATCACCACATTCATTGAGGGGGACCTTCCTCACTGTCCCCTCTAAGTCTCCACCCATTTACCTAGCTCAGCTTATTATTGTTTAACGACACTACCATATCAAAGATGATTAGTGTCGCCCTCCTTCTTAGTCCAGGCTTGGGACTGGCACTGGCAGAGTGCAACCAGTGGCATGGTTTCCTACTTACATGTAGCTCTCTGGATAAAGCGTCTATATTGTTTCCAAAGATGATCAGGATAAGGTTTGAAAGTATTGGCACTTAGTTTTGTTGCTTTGTATGACTTTTAAGTTGTCCGCTGTGTTGCCATTAACATTCCACCTTGAAGTTTGAAGGCTCTGTTCTCGCCTGCATTGACATTTTCATTCGCCAGATGGCCAATAGGTGACTGCATTACTCGCTATGTGGCAGCACTCAGTGTCCTCCGTGACCCTGCCGGTTGTCCGATTCACGTTTCGTGCACGTGCGTGGACGGCGCATACTACTAAACTTATGAATATTTAACAGTCTAAATAAGTTACTAAAAATAGCCGCTAATCAGAAGCGTTCGTTGCGGGCACGTGAAAGCAGCTGCTCCAATCACGGTCAATGAATTCTCTACATTATCTCATTCAGTATTGACGATCGAAACGAGCGAGAATTATCCAAATTCTTTACGAATTCTGCGAAATTCATCGTATACTTGAGAAGTTCGAATGAAGATCGGACTTTGATTTTGAACTTTTTATCTTCGTTCGGAACTTCGGAGTGAGAGATCAGGCGAAGGAGACGCAAGACGGGCGAATTCCTTTGTTTATCATAAGGTCATCATATCCAGGTTAGTGTGGCCCTCAGTGAGTGACAATGGAATTCCAACCCTGGACCACGTGGGAATGCGTCACGCCTGGATGCCCACAGAAATTGTTTTCACTTGGGTCGTGATGGGTTGGGATCGAGGTGAGGGGGCGGTGGCGACTTATGAGCATTTTATGTCAAATGTGCGATTGAATAGGACCTACAAACGTAGCGTAATAAAATGCTAAAAATATGATCAAAAAGTTTAAACTGGTTTCACTATAATTGCGTCGTGATGAAAATGTCATAGCAAGTTTGATCAGCGCAGCAATAAGTTATTGATAGTCGTGTAAAAACCTTCCGTAGGCGTGAAGATTTCCTTCCTTGAGCATGTCGATTACTACAAGCGACCCTCGTAAGCTATATACCCACGCATATTCATATAATATATTCAACAAGTGCGCAGAAAGTCAAGCCCATCAGCGCTAGCCGACGTCAATTATTAGGCTTATGAGAAATTTGATAAACAATATTGTAGGCCGAACTGCAGGGTTAGGACCTAGATGTGTGTGTGTGTGTGTGTGTGTGTGTGTGTGTGTGTGCGTGTGTGTGTGCTTAAGTGCTCCCCAGTAGTATGCGCAAAGCACTTGTGTTTTCTGGTAAGGGATCGATTTAGTATGGGCGGGGTTAAGCCTTTTGCCAAATAATTAAATCCATAGAGTACAAATAGAGGTTAAGTGTTGTGTCCTTCGTATTAAATTGGCATATTTATTTAAATCGTTTAGTATCATGTCAGGTGAGAATTGACCGTGGTTTTTGCTTTAGGTGTTTAAACAATTGGGTCTTAGTGTTTAAACAATAGGACCCAGGTGTTTAGACAAATGGGGCTTAGTGTTTGAACAATAGGACCCTGCATGGTGTTTAAACAAATGGGGCTTAGTGTTTGAACAATAGGACCCTGCCAGGTGTTTAAACAAATGGGGACCCTGGTGTTTAGTCTAAACAATAGAGTCAACTCATATAATTATAAAGGAATAGTTTGGTGATTACTTCTATTTTATTATTGTTGCTATGAGCATCGTTCGTTATGATATCAGTGCAAAAAAGATTACACAGTCATTCCAAATTATGATTAATTATAATTAATTGAGAATACATGATGATTAATAAATTGTGGTCAATCGTAAGAAGATCACGTGATCATCGAGTATGATCATTTCCAGTATGATGACAATGTGATGATTAATGAGAATATGATGACGATGATGATAAGACGGATATTATCCTATCACAACTGCCACTGAATGGTTAATGTTTGAGTATCAGTGATAGAAGTAGTAGCATGAACTTAATTTGCTCGTGCAGTCTTGTTTATTTGAGTAGTTCAGCTGACTCATTAAAATTGACCATTAAGTTTGCCAGATGGTTATGTGACTGACTGACTGACTGACTGACTGACTGGCTGGCTGGCTGGCTGGCTGGCTGACTGACTGACTGACTGACTGAATGACTGAATGACTGACTGACTGACTGACTGACTGAGGCTGGCTGGCTGGCTGACTGGCTGACTGGCTGACGGACGTACCGGCTGGCTGACTCACTGACCCACATACCTGTTTAGACCTTAGGTGATTGATTCATTGATTATTTCTCATATATTCCATTGGTCAATTGATTTACTGACTGATTAAAACAAGCATCCAGTTATTCATTCATAATAATTTCTCCAGTCATTTTTTGTAACAAATTTCCATTGTTTATTTTGACTCTGGTTCTTTTGCAAGGACTGAATGAGTTGATTTTTCAATTAATTTAACAACACATTACACCAATCAATTCAACCGTTAATCCTGACAAACCATCCATTTTTCTATCCATTCATTCATCCATCCATTCATCCATCCATTCTTTCCAGTCTTTGTCCAATGTCCATCCATCCATCCAGTTTTTTTGTTCAATCTGCCCATCTACCCTTTCATCCATTCGTATACATTCATAACCCATTCATGCATTCATCCATTCTTCCATCTATGCATCCCTCTATGAATACATGCATTCAACCATCCATTCTTGAATCCGTCCATTTTTCCATCGATACACCCCTCATTCATCCATCCATCCATACCTTCAACAATTCACCGATGTATATTTTCGGTTGATTCCCAGAATCTTTTTATTCATTTCGTCGTATTTCGCTATCTAGATTTGATTTCTTGTTTTTGCGTTGGAAAGAACTGCGGTCCAGATTTTCATTCACCAGAAAGTTTGCATTTCATCGTCATCAACACTCCAGTCATATGGCTTTGTTTACCACGTACCAAGACCACACGGAGTAACAGTAGGCCCACATAGACAGACAGACGGATGGACGGACAGACAGATAGACAGACGGACGGACGGACGGACGGACGAACTGGCATGGCAGACAGACAGATAGACAGACATGCAGAGACAGACAGGCAGACAGATGGACGAAGGCTGGAAGGAATGGATGGATGGGTGAATGGATGGATGGATGGACAGGCAAACAGACAGACAGACGGACAGAGACAGACAGACACAAAGACATTGCATTAGAGCAGATGAACACACATGTAGGCCTATACAATGTGCGTACTAGTATTATTGTGTATGTACGTAATGTATGCAAACATACACGTACGTGTATTGTACATAATGTAATTACACGTGTATACATGTATATACGTAGTCGGCATTATAAAGGACAATCAGATTATAAACTGAACTCTCGAAGGTGGTGCAGAAAAAGCTCCTTTTTATTTAACGTCTATTAGCTGCTAGAACGGCCATTAAAAACCATTAGGGGTCATTGCATAATTACGTAACGCCGAAAATGACCGTTTTTGACCCACCCACCCACCCTGTAACGCTTCGTAACGCTTCCCTTGACCCACCCACCCACCCTACCCAGCGTTACGTAACGATTGCTATGAAAAATCAATTAAGACATAGGCCTACCAGACCTAGGCCTAAGTGCGAATTCGTATTTATAATTCGTATTTTCATAGCGAATTTAATATAGTAAGTGGATTATAATTTGACAGTGGGCTAGGCTTAAAATATACAGAATGTTTTATTTACATAAATGACAGTCATGCATGCCTGCAATGTTTTTAAATTTTATCTTAAGAATAAAATTTTACACACTGCTGAAAAGTTACACGGACTAAATTGCTCATTAATAATTAATCAAAATTAAGATGAACTAATTATATATCTGCTTCGTCTGGACACTTCGATAATTGTTAATAGAAATATTGATGAGTTCTGTTGAGCATGAATTAAAAATGTTTGAGATTTGTGTCCACTAAGTGAAATATGCTTCAAAGTGGTTCGAATCTCAATCTTCGATGTCAGGTATCAAAGGGGAAATAAGCCTACCACGTTGTTCCGTTGGTAAAACTATCACAGATCCAAACAATTCGAACATCGGTTTCACGTTTGCACAAACGGAAGCACATAGCCTATCAAATCAAATCAAATCAGTTTATTCTGAGAATGAACAAGACAAACAAAACAAAATCAAGGTATACTGCAAAGAAAAATACTAGGCTACACAGTAGGCCCTACACATAAATAAAAATTAATGTTCGCAGGACACCTTGATAGTATAAACGGTGAACACTCAGAAAGGGTCATCCAGAAAGGGACAGGTCCCGCTAACCTGGATAACCCCTGAACGTGAAATGTAAGTCAAGATGGTGAGGTTAAAGATATAAACAGAAAATGGAATTTTTTTAAAAAGAAAATACCAGAAAAGAAATCAATGTGGCATAAAATCACATGATCAAAAAAAAAGCCTTTGGCAACAAGCCAAAAAAACAACAACATAAAAAATACAAACAAAAAAACAAAGCAAAACCAAAAAAATAAGCAACAAACATAAGTCAGTAATGGCAACCTGAGTCATTAAGCACATATAAGGTAGTATATAGTAATCATATCGAGGCAAAGGAACCAGAGGAAAAACACAATAAGCATCTTGGTAACTATATATTTGATAATTACTGAGCAGACCTATTACTAGTCGGGGAAAAAACCAGCATCGTAACTATACCAAGTACGACATACATGTAATTTATCATCATTGGTTATGCTACAATATAGCCAGGGGGTTAATTATCACAAAATAACCCAGTTAAACCCGTCAGATCAGATGGACTCATCAAAATACCTTATGGTTATAACAGATACATCATATGATGGTAAAATAATAATAATTACAATAAGGCAAAATAAACAGGTGGTAGTAATAGCTCTAACTTAGACAAACAAGACAAATATAAAAATTCTTCAATTGAGCAGGAGAAATCGTTTAAGTGAGTTTTTAAACAGACCAAAAGACAGTAAGCTAGTAATGTCACCAGGCAATCCATTCCATAGCGAAGGACCCAAATATTTAATTGAGAACTGCTTGATTCTTAAGTGAGCAAATTCACTTCTATATGAGTGCGAGTGCCTGGTGAAATGACTATGAATATCAGAGCCCTTAGTAAAATAATGTTTAAAAGACATAGGCAATAAGTGTAAATGAAAACGAAACATGAATAAACAGATCTGAAATTTATTTATCTTAGGTAAAATTAACAAATTATTATTTTTGAACAGGGGAGCAGTGTGAGCTCTCCAATGAGAACCACAGATTATTCTTATTGCTCGTTTTTGTAATGTGATCAAATGATGAAGACGCGAGGGATAATTCGAGCACCAGGAAATATTACAATATGAGAGATATGGAAAAATGAGTGAATAGTATAGGTTGATTAGAATGGACTTTGGAAGGCAGTGCTTAATCCTAAGTAAAACCCCAATATTTTTTGCAATCTTTTTGGAAATCGCCATTATGTGTTCCTTCCAAGTAAGATGTTGATCAACTATAACTCCAAGGAACTTAGAGGAGGTTGTTTGGGCAATGGGGGCATTATTAATTAAGAGTCTGTTGTCACCGTACGTAATTTTCTTTATAGAGTGAAATAATATAAAATTTGTTTTTTCAAGGTTCAATGAAAGTCTGTTTATTTTAAACCAGTCAGCAATTACTGTTAGTTCCTCATTAGCTATTTTAAAAAGGTGATCTATGGATGAGTGGGAAATAAAAACATTCGTATCATCAGCGAATAAGATGAATTTTAAAACTGAGGAAGTCATTGATAGATCGTTTATATATAGCAAAAATAAAAGCGGACCCAGTATCGATCCCTGTGGCACACCGCAGGAAATGCACAGAGATCGAGACTGTACACCTTTAAAGTACACATACTGGGTTCTGTCACTGAGATAGTCAATAAACCAGTTTTTAGTAGTTCCTCTAAGTCCATAATATTCAAGTTTTTCTACTAATATTTTATGATTAACCGTATCGAAAGCTTTAGAAAGGTCAAAAAAAATACCTAGCGAAAATTTATTGCTATCCATCGCATCAACAATATTGGATTGCATGTCCAATAGAGCCATGTATGTAGAAAGACCCCTCTGGAATCCATACTGTGTGGATGATAATAGGCTATATTTATTCAGATATTCAATAACTCTATTAGACATTAGCTTTTCAAGAATTTTTGAGAAGAAAGATAAGACAGATATAGGTCGGTAGTTATTTAACTTATCCCTCTCTCCCGCTTTGTAGATAGGTATGATCTTAGCCATTTTTAATAAAGTTGGAACTTCACCTGTATTAAATGAAGAATTAATTATGCTACAGAGTGGGGCTGCAATGGCTGTTATAGACAATTTGGCAACTGATGGACTAATGTCATCCGGGCCTGTGGAAAACGAGGCTCTCAATAGGTTAGTAGCTTGAATAATCTCATTTGCAGACGTTGGGACAATTCCAAAAGAAAATCTGGGTGGCGTAGGCATGAAATACTCATATGTGGTGGAGGAATTCGGGATTTTATCAGCCAAAGTCGTACCAATAGTAGTGAAGTACCTGTTAAATGCATTAGCAATTTCCCCTGCATCTCGAACCATATCAGATCCAATACGGAAGGTGTCAGGGAGACAAGACTCTTCCTTAGAGTTCATGATTTGTTTAATTATTTTCCAGGTCTGGTTGAGGTTATTACCACATTGAAGGAAACAATCAGCATAGTAACGAGATTCGCTCTCATTTCTAATAGTTTTAAATATATTACGATATTGTGTAAATACACGTTTATTATCAACAGAAGGATTCTGTAAATATTTCTTATATAGTCTATTTTTATTAGCCTATGTTGACCTGGCGTGTAGGCTAACTGGTGTCTGCTGTCGTATCTTCTTCAGATAATTATATAGGCCTACTTCGGTTACGTTTTAAATCAATGCCGCAAAGTTTAAACTTCGATCACATCATAAAATTCTGACTAAAGTGTCATTTGATGGTAATTTAATATTCATGAATAATTTTTTCAAGGCGTTACGTAACGTTCAGCTCCCCCCACCCACCCACCCCCGTAACGTTTCGTAACATTTTCAATGACCCCACCCACCCACCCTCGAGCGTTACGTAATTATGCAATGACCCCTTAACCGAATTCTGAGCGCCAGGGTATAGTACACCAGGGTCGTCGCTCTTCAGCGTCGCCTGGCTGACGGCGGCGGTGGGACCGGCGTACGCCCCTGGTCTATCGGTCGGTCGGTCGGTCGGTCGCCTGCCAGATCAATAATGCTATTGAACTGGACTTGGTCCCTGGCTCGTGCAGCGAGCAGTCTGTCGGCTCTTGGACCTTTCTGCTCTTATGTACCTGGTACAGCCAGCTGTTTTTGACCAGTTGGGCGTCGCCCGGTTTATGATAATGGATACCATTAATTTTGTGGGCATTTGTTTTGATTGTTTGGCGGCCATAGTGATAGCAATAACACTAATAAATAAATAAATAAATAATAATAATAATAATAATGACAACGATAATAATAATTGAACAAATGGGGTTTAATAATGACAATAATGATGATAATAATTGTATTAATAGGGTCTAATAATGACAATAATGATGATAACATCGTCATTTTATGTTAAAAAAGTAACAATGATAATAATAATCACAATAATATCAACATTAATAATGATAATAATAATAATCACAATAATAACAGTATTAATAATATTAATAATAATAATGATAATAATAATCACAATAATAGCAATATTAATAATAATGATAATAATAGCGATGATTTATATGATGCAATAACACAATTCATCAGTTTCCATAGCAATTTTGTGCATAAAATTATTTAATGTTTTTTTGTTGATTTTGTCATTGATTGCCAATGGTTTCATTGGAACTTAGGATTGGCTTGCAATGAATGCTGTTGAAATTAGATATTACGGTAAGGTTGTCATAGTAATTCTTGCTGAGTTTTGGTGTTTAGTATTTTTTCGTGGGCTGTGTAAATTATGTCATATGATGATTTTGTTAATCATGTAAACTGTCATGGTATAGCCTATCTAACGTAGGCTTTAGTTTCTTCGAATTTATTTCTTTGAAGCTTTCGTAATATTTTCATGGTTCTCATAATATAATTTCGCTGAACATGAGCTTCTATTGGTCACCATTGGTTGCCATTGGTTACCATTGGTTACCTTTGATTTGTGTTGTTTTTATCTTTATATTGCCAAAACTTTCCGTCTACATCTGTTTTTTCTCTGTTCTCCATTGTTTCCAAATTGTTTCTTTGTCTTCATGTTGCCATAATTTTCAGCTAGTCTATGGTTAGTTAGCTGCTGATGATGATGTGTTTCATCTAGATTTTTCTTTGTTTGTATTGGTTGCCATGGTTTCCTAGATGAAGAGCTATTGGTTGCCACTGACTTACTCAGTGTTTACTGATTTGTTGATAAGAGATCCTGCATGAAGGTTCGTTGCCATTGGCAACTAGTATCAGTGCGTCTCATGGGTTCATTTGCACCAGCTTGTTTCCATTAGTTGCCTGTATTGGTTGCCATGGATTCATTTGGTCACCTCCACTGGTTGCCATGGATTCATTTGGTCACCTCCACTGGTTGCCATGGATTCATTTGGTCACCTCCACTGGTTGCCATGGATTCATTTGATTACATCCACTGGTTGCCATGGATTCATTTGATTACATCCACTGGTTGCCATGAAGTCATATGGTCACCTCCATTAGTTACCATGGATTCCATTGACCCAGTTTGTTACCATTTGTTCACTCTGTCCGTTGTTTTGGGCTCTTTACTTCCAGTCTGTTGCCATTGGTCAACTGTGCTGGTTGCCATGGCTTCGTTTGTTCCATTCTGTTGCCATTGGTAATCTCCATTGGTTGTCATGGTTTCCTTTATACAATTTGATTGCCATGTTCTTGCCTCTACAAAGATGCATTGCCACTACTGTTTTTTTCTGTACTGGAGAGTAATTACTGATCTTTGTGAACTTTGTAATTTTACAGTGTGTTAGTTACATTGCCATTCTCTGTAATATTTCGGCTATTTTAAAATTATTTTTTGAGATTTTAAAACTATCATTTTATGAGCAATTAATTCATTGAAATCACGATTTGGAGAAATTTATCAAAGTCAGCCCTAAATTTGATGTTTAGGTACAATTTGTACTTGAATTTTTTTACTAATGCTATATGGTGAGAATGAATACAAAGACATGTTTTAACACTCGTTCAGTTCACATTCCAACACATAAAAATCCGTTTATGTTACAAGTTGCAGCATGTCTGCTGCTTATTCATTCTCGTCCTTATAATAACATTCCATTTCAATGCAAGTCAAAGACTGTCTGCTTGGCGTGAGACGAAATCATCTTGAGACAGCGCTACATAAATCATGCTACGTCACTTTCAATGGCATCACGGCGTTTCACATAAAAATCTGTCACTTAAAAATCTGTCGCGTAAAAATCTGTCACACAAAAACCTATCACATAACAGCAGTTGAACATGAAAATACGTGACATTACACAGGGGGCAGCATTGGAGTGGCCCTCAACCTGTCGGCCGTACAAGTCCCCCTCCTCCGATCATACCCCCCCCCCCTGCGAAAATAATTGCGCGTGGAGACTTTGATCGCCGTGGTCTCGACTGTAAATACTAAACAATCCGATGTTTTCAAGTCTCCTTGGCGAACGGCTGCTGCCCTGGTTCGCCGTGGACGTCTATGTAAACGTGAGTTGAACCGTAAGCTTTCGTTAAAGCTAATACATGGCTGCGGCGTCGTCGCGCTGCGGCAACTCGCGTCCACAAACTATTACGTAGAACGCCATGCGCGTATTATCTGCGCTTGCTGACGCCAGGCATGCGGTGGGCGGGGCTTGGCGGATCAAGTGGGTTGGCCAAATATTTCGAGCGCCTCGCAGCTGATGTCATTCATATGGTTATGCCTCGATTACTCAGCCGCTATTCATATCGTCCGCTGCTGATCGAAGCGTGGGCGACGAACACACGTAGGCATACAGACGAAGATATGCAGGCATACAGACACACTCACACATCCTCACGGGCGCACGCATGCAATCGTACGCAAGCGTACACACGGATGATTATTGTTACAAGTCGGCTAATTTCGGAAATTTGGCGAAATGTCGTAATCGCTTCGTGAATATTCATGACGTCGTGGGACTGCGGCGTGGTTGTAGGCCTATGCAAAGCGGACAACCTGTTTGTTGTTGCTGGTTGTTGGAGTCGATTCGTGTTGTGGACTTGTAGTATAATATCGAGTATGCGTGTGACATGTGATATTCTTACCTACGCGGAAACTATACACGAAGTTGCTCATTCTTTATGTTATGTTACTCGCTGTAGTATTATTTTAAATAGTCATTTGTTTAGACCGTACGAAAAAACTAGTGTTGCCGGTTTGTGAATCTTTATTCTGTTTTTCTTATCAGGTGAGCAACGTGTTATTTTGAATTTATTTTCCTCTTATTACCGTAATCATAAACTCCATATTTCTAAAGCGCCACTCGAAAACCAAGCGCGGGGCACCAGCTTATTCACGAGCGCTGCGTTGAGTCAGAAGGGTTGTCCGAGAGAGTAGTCCGTGGTGGTCCGGGTCGAGGACCAGTAAATTAGTAAAATCACTGTACTTATTTTATAATGATTTAATTAGGAATTTTTACCAGTTTTTATTTACACATTCATTATCATATTTGTCACTATCGGGGCCACGCACGTATTTACATAGGCTAATGCATATGACACTGTATGGCTCTATAAATGTATACTGTGTAGTGCATGTTCGTACGTGTTTGGACATCTGTTACAGTAGGCCTACGACACATTTTCTGCAACACTTATTATTATCCAGCCGTCAAAGAAGGTTGCCGTGACCTAATCGTCACAATGCCATTGTCTTGAGACTTGTAGAGCCGTCATTGTGAATTTGTGATTGTGAACTGACCTGAAAGACATCTGTGGAAGATGTTCCGTATTTTTTAAAATTTCCGTCAATGTTTTTCCTGTTTCAAATCATTCATCTGTTAAAAGAGGGAACTGGTTTCTATATGTCTCACAATCCTGTCTGTCTCTTTGTGCTTGGCTGTGTGTCTCCCTGTCTGCCTCTCTTTCTGTGCCCGTATTTCTGTCAGTGTGTCTGTCTGTCTATGTTGTCTGTCTGTGTGTTGGCTTGTTCACTACCTATATCTGAGCTGTGCCTGTCATTTGTGTGCATACTTTTTTGTCTGTATGTATAGAACATGCATCTTTAGTGCTTGTGTCTGTATGTCTGCTTGTTTGTCCCGCTGTCTGTCTCTGTTTGAGATTATTATGTGCCTTAATTAATATCTGTACCGTGGCATCCGTGCTCGTGTCTGTGTGTTTATCTCTCCAACTGAGAAGGTGTATGTCTCTCTCTCACTCTGCGCCTGCGTGTGTTTGCCTGCCTGGCTATGTGTCTGTTTGTCTACCTGTGTGTATGTTTCCGTTTGTCTGTCTGCTTGTCTGTGTGTGTATTTCGGGGCACGGTGTCCCCCCCCCCCCCCCCCACCAGTGGCTGATGTCTGAAGATCTTATACGCCGACAGCCTGGACTCCCGTCTGACGCGAGATCTCGAGAGCGAGAGAGAGCGACCGACCCATGCAGCTATAGGCGTACCTGGCCAAGTTATTTATGGTATTTTGTCATGTGAGTTCACCAACAGCGCCTTTATTCTTAGAAATCCTGAACGCCATTCAGCTGGCCAGCCAGGGAGAGGAGACGAGAGGTGAGGAGAGGAGGAGAGAGGAGAGGAAGGGAGGGGAGAGGAGAGGTGGGAAGAGGAGAGGTGGGGAGAGGAGAGGGGGAGAGGAGAAGAGGAAAGGAAAGGAAAGGAGAAGAAAGGAGAGGTGAGGGGAAGAGAGCGGAGGAGACGAGAAGTGAGGAGTCTAAGAGAGGAGAGGAGAAGGGAGGAGAGGAAAGGGGATGAGAGAAGAGGATGGGGAAGGAGAAGATATATAAAATACATGAGAGGAGAAGATATAGGAGAGGATTATAGGAGATGATAGAGCAGAGGGGAGGATGGATGAGGGGTATAGAAAGAAAGGTGATAGTATATGGGCCTCGTTGCAGATCTGAGGCCATGCACAGGATGAACTTTAATATTGACCCCACTCTTAGGCAATTGATCGCAATCTCGTTGAGGCCATAGTAATAATAATAATTAGGAATACTGACGATGCATTTTATACGTACGTCGACCTATAGAAATAACAAAAGATGCTGCGCTATAGAAGTGGCTTGAACAACAGCGACCATTATTATGAACGGTTCAGTGAAAGAAGAGCGTGAGACACGAACGCCAAATCGTGAACTTTGAACTTTGGAGATTGTCACCCATAATACCCAGTGCTTACGTCCTCGTGCCCCTCTGAAGATCCTCCTCCACCCCACCCCACTCCTCGGGTAGAAGCGACATGTGTAATATTCAAGATGACTTCATAACCCTGTGCGTGTATACTATTGTGTGGTAGGTCACACGGCACATGTACGTCGTACACACGAACTTCTGTATCAGTGTCAATTGAACGCGAACGCGTCTAGCGAGAACAAAATCGTCCCGCTTCGAGCAAGCTGTACTGGCCTGCACGGTTTACGCGTGTGTGCTAAGTTTCAGAAGTCTACGAGCCTGGCGATGCTTGGCAATGCTTATGTCAGCAAATCCTGTACCGTGGGCTGAGAGAGGCTGCTGGTCGAGAAGACCGACTGGCAATCTTGGGCAAGAGCAACAAAGAGAGGCGATCGAGGTTAGCGTAGGGATGCCTGGTCCAGTGGTCCAGGCTGTAGCCTATCAGCATTGCCGATAATTGTGAAGCGTTTCGTGTGGTATGGTATAATAGCCTACTCATAACAGGGTCATTTTACAAAGAGCAGTTGTAAGTGTAAAGTTTTTGGGATCAGATGTTGTCGGTATCTCGTTAATTCGTAGTCTTTGTTTACAATCAGGGAATGTTAAGCTGTTTGATTGTTGTTACTCATAATATATTGAAACCAACGAGGTAAGGTATCAATGAGTGTACACACACTTTGTTATTCCTACTGTTATTATTCACGTTATTGAATACATTGTTCTATACATTCTCTATACATTGTATACATTGTTTTGTTGTGTGTGTGCAATTATGCAGTTGTCAATGAGGTCATACGGGCTATACTTACTTACTTGTGCAACATACAAATGATTTGTATATTCATAATTATGCTCAATTATTCGCGTGTGTGTGTGTGTGTTTGTGCGTGCATACATGCATGTATTCATGTACTAGTTTGGTATTTCTGCATATGTGCATGTATCTGGACATTCAAGTATTGGAAGAAATGTTCTGGATAAAAATCAGCTATCATAACAAATGGATTTTATTCAGTGATTTCATTTGCTCCAACGTCTAAAGTGACATAGTATTGTGTACTCAAATATGACATTTTATACGCATTCTAACGTGACATATATTATGCATGCAGTCTAAAGTGACATATAGTATTATGTAGTCAAAATATGACATTGTATATGCATTCTAATGGGACATATATTATGCATGCATTCTGATGTGACATAGTACTACGCATTCTAATGTGACATAGTATGTGGTAAAGTTTTTGAGATTTTTCGTTGCACATGTCCGCATTTTTCTACCATTTTAGAAACCCTGATAGACACGATTGTTAAAGGATGAGGTGGCCTGTCAGAAGTCAGAAATGACTATTAAGGTTTATTATTAACGTCTCCTTGAGCTGTAGGGGTTGAACCCGTAAGACCACCCTCTAAATACGCCCATGGCTGTGAGCCTTGAGATTGTCACTCCTCGTCTTGAGCGCTCGTAGTCCCGGAAGTGTCTATAGTGTCAGCCCTGAATGGGAATTTGTCGTTTGTGCCATACGTGTCGTAGGGAGTTCGCCAGCGGTGACTCTTTCCAGTTATCTGATCTTTTTATTTGCTTCTTAATTGATTCATGAGTTTTTGTTGCTGATGACATTGCGTATAAGTTGCTACCGTCAGCAATTTTATGCGTCGCACGAGAGGCACTATAATTATACCATAGTAATAATGTCTAGTACTAATGTCTAGTACTAATATACATGTAGAAACATACACAGGTGAGTTCAGGTGTGTGTAATAGTTGATTTTGATGTGAAATCGAGATAGACCCGATTGTTGAAGGATGATAATGGCCTGTCAGAACACTGATGATTAAGTTTTATTATTAACGTCTCCTTGAGATGTTTGAACAATTCTCGTTAGGTTTACGCCTATTGTTCAAGGCTGATTAATTATGGCTGTGTGCACTTCTGCCATTGTCTGTCGATATGTCTTAGCCTTGACAAGTATTGTCCTGCCTTTCTGTCCACCTTAGTAATTGCGCCACTTTGTGCTGTCCATTCACCGGTTTTTCGCTTCTATCAGTAATATTCTTTGTGTCTGTTTGTCTGGATCAATGTATTTCAGTCTGTATGTAAGTGTATAGGCTGTAAAGCCTGTGTATGTAGGCCTATGTATGAATGTGTGTATCGTTGTGTGCAGGCCTATGTAGTATGTATGAATGTAAGCATGGGTACGTTGTATGTAGGCCTATGTAGTATGTATGAATGTAAGCATGGGTAGGAACGTATATCTGAGTGTCTGTCGGATTGTAATTATGTTTAAGTATAGGCCCTACATGTATGTATGTGTGTGTATTCGTCGCGTTGTTGAGAGCTTGATAAAACGTACTCGTCTACGTCTTGTACGTCGACTGCAGCAGGATTTTCGCGCCGCTTGTGTACGCCGAGCAGACGACATGCAGACGAACGGACGGAATGTGTGAATGCCGCATTCCTTTGGGCTTTTTGGGCGTGTTTTTTGTCGCGTCACGACGTTGGTCTTTGTCGTCTGTGGCTGTGAAATTCCGGCGAAATCTGCCTACCTCTAATAATGAATGGCGTCGTCGTTCTAAGGGGCGTTCACTTAATCCCACGTGTACTAGCCAACCCTTCTGTTTTGCACCCCTTTCTTTCTGTGTGGGTTAGTGGTTGTTTTTAACCCTGCATTGTACGTTTTACGTTTTATTTTCGGCCGTAATCGTTCCATTGAGGATAGCACAATGTCGGTATTTAACTGACTTTTGTGGAATTTTGATGTTTTCCGTGCTAGCGAGTGCTGTAAAATCTGTTGCATTATCGTGAATGTTGTAAGAGAAACAGCTCATTCACAGTTTCTTTTTTCGTGTAAACATTGGCACTTTCCAATTAAATTTGGCAGGAATTCTTTATTTTCATTTTCATTGGTGTCTATTTTGTCTTTAGGATGCTGTAAATAAACATTTAGGCTGCATTATGCTACGTTTAGGCTACTTTACATTACCCTTGCAGTCACGTGAGATGACACGCGAGGGCACCGGTCGCCCCCGTGTCCTTGATGCTCAAAAAGCCCTTGTCTTCCCACTCGCTCCATAGTCCAACGGCGCCTGATTGTATCGGTTTCCTTACCCCTCCGTCTCTCGACCATCACCACCCCCCCGCCCTTCTGGCGTCCGGGCCCTGGATCTGCCCTGGGCGTTGTATTATGTGGATGAGCCGACGTGTCTTCCATCCAGTCCATCCATCCATCCGTTTGTCGGTCGGCTTTGGTGGCGTCCAAAGTGCTTTTGTATAGGCGCGCCGAATGGTACGGGCGGTCGTGGCTGCGCCGGGACCCTGCCACCGTGGAGGGGTGGCCGGGAAGGGGGGGTGGGAAACCGAAGGTAGTGGTGGAATTCCCAGCCACGGCCGACGAGAGAAGGAGGATGCTTGCTGAGAGGGGATTAGCGAGCCTTGTCAACAGTAGGCAGATAAAGTAGGCGGTGCGTGCGTGCGCGCGGCGTGTGCATGTGTGTGTGTGTGTGTGCATGTGTCTGTGTGTGTGCGTGCGTGTGGATCGGAGTGTTTTGCCAACGTGTGTGATCGCAAGATTGCGGTAGTTGTTTACGAATTTATTGGTAGATTGATATCGGAATGAATCGAGTATTGATATTGTGTGTTCAGTTACACAATGCGTTTGCTAGAATCTGTTGTTCTGACTAAATTATGTTGCAATGCTTATCAGATGTGTGTGTGTGTGTGTGTGTGTGTGTGTGTGTGTGTGTGTGTCTGAATACCAACACGTATATGGTAGGGCGTAAAAAAATGTTGTGTTTCCGGTAACAGAGCTAAAAAAAATTGGGTAGGTAGGTCGGAAGATATTTTTATTTTGGTAAAATATTTTTATGCAGTGACTATCCGAAAAAGTATACCCCACTAGTCTTTTTTGCACAATGGTACACGCTGCAACAAAGTACGTGTTCTAAGCAAGTATAAACTGCCTATTTCCCGACTGTCTGCACCTAAAACTGCTCTAGAAAACAGTCCTATTAATTTCATTTTGTTGACGTCTTTTCTGTTATGTCAATAAAAATGTTTTTAAAAATGTTTTTTTTAAAATTAAATTTTTTCAAAAAAAAAATTTGTATTAAAATTTTTATTTTAAATTTAAAAAAAATTACAAAATTATTTGAGTCGCGGCCATAAAAGAGGGTCGGTCGGGTTACCGGAAACACAACATGTTTTTTAACGCCTAGTCTGTTGATAGTAGTGCAGTATAATATGAGAGATTTGTTAGTTGCCTAGAGCAGGGAATATGTGCTTTTCAAGGACTGATTCGTTGACAGAATTAGGCCTAACACTTGCTGCAGGTGTCGTTGTAAAGTGTAAAATTGTCGGTCCAAGGTTTTAGGATATAGGCAGAGTTTGATGCGAGTGAAGAGATACGACTTGACTAATTGTGCCAATATATTATATGATACAACAGTTACTATTAGCAGTTGTCACATGAGTTTCTATACTTCGATTTTATTATCGTAAAGAGAGGTCTGGACAATTATGCTGCTATGCAACTCTTTCTCCACACAAACACACCCACGCACATACAAATATATATACACACACACACACACACACACACACACACACGCATACACACACACACACACATACACTGAGTAGCATACATTAAGTCGTATATACACGGTGTCCCAAGTGAAGTGAGCCCCTTTTTGTTTTGACGATATACTTGTCAATTCTAAATGAAACTCAATAAAATTTCAGAGAGTGTAAGAGGGATAAATTATCAATGTTTCCTGAAAATTTTATCCAATTCTACAAACAGAGTCCGAAGTTATGCACATTCAAATTTGGACAAAGGAAAATGTAAGTTTCCAACATGTAAAAGATAGGATATTACTGCTTGCAACTGCACGTCTTACTTTCTAAATTAATAAATATTTCCGTCATATTTCCGTCATTTCCATGATGGGGGACAATAATAAAAATGGTTTCCGCAAAGAAGATTTGAGTTTAATAAAAAATTTAATAGGAGAAAAACATTACGGTGCAAAAGGTTTTTAATGGAATTTCCTAACATAAACTGGCCCATCGCAGCCTTATGAAACTCGCATGCGCGTCACGTTGACCAGAGACCACTTCAAACTGCGAAATGTGGAAGAATGGAATCGTTTTGATCAAAGGGATTGTTGACAATGCAATCAGTGAATGGCGAAAGCACGTTAGAGCATGCATTCGAGGCTTTCGAGCTAATGGACCGCATTTTGAACATCAGCTTTGAATAACAGCGCTAACACTAATTTCCTATCTTTTACATGTTGGAAACTTACATTTTTCGTTGCCCAAATTTGAACGTTCATAACTTCGGACACTGTTTGTAGTATTGGATGAAATTTTCAGGAAACATTGATAATTGATCCCTCTTACATTCTCTGAAATTCTATAGAGTTTCATTTAGAATTGACAAGTATATTGCCAAAACAAAAAGGGGCTCACTTCACTTGGGACACCGTGTACTTAAATGCTTATTCACACTGGCCCACTAACATAATAAATCTGAGCTCATGACGTGACATCCCAAGCTGTAAGGACCGTGCAATTAAAATGCTTGAAATACCTGTACGCCAATGCATATATATAAATTATATACATATAATATATATGTATATATCATATGTATGTATGAACTAACCTAGATCCCTCCGTGTACACAGTGTGTACCGTCATTTACTTCGCTCGACAAAATTAACGTTCGCTTTTTTCAAACTATACAGACTTACAGAGTCTGTTTTTCTTTTGTCAGGTTTGGTTATGGTAAGACGAGGCAAGCGAAAAGGCGCAAAACTGTCGGACTGCGACTTGGGCAAGTCGTCGCTGAAGATGGGCGAGCGGGATGCGGTTGCCAGTAGCAACGAGCGCCAGAAGCGACCTTCGCCGCAGACGGACTCTAGGAGCGCCGAGGCGAAGCGGAGGAAGGCGGGCGAAGACGCCGAGATCTCGAGACAGATCGTTACTAATGGTTTCCATGACAACCAGGTTGCTTTTCAATTTGGAAACTGTGTCGTCACTCCAAATTCAGCGGCTGGTGTTATGGCACAAAGTGCTGCTCCAGGTAGGACTAGTACTCCAGATGATACCACACCTGGTGGTAACTGCTCCTCTCAAGGTAATGCCGCCACTCCGACGGTCCTGAGCACATCGTGTCACTCGGATGGACGGCCGATCATGAAACCCCCGAAGAAGAGACACCACGACGTTGAATTCGAAACCCCGAAAGCGGCGACCCCGGAGCCGACGACCACAGTTCCGCCCGAGTCAACCACGTTCGAGGCTGAACCATCATCGACGACGGTGACCTTGGACCTGCACGAGTGGAAGAACCATCGGGTGCTCGCGCGTCAGGACAACATCTACCTGCCAGGTCTGATCAAGGCGATCCACAACGTCAACGTTGTCGAAGTTCTTTTCGACAATGACGGACACACCGGCAATTTCTTCGGATCGAATCGATCCGTCGATGTCATCAGCGATCACTCGCCAGCCGCGAGCGACGTCATCGTCGGCCTCGACGTCTGCGCTCGGATGAGCTCCGAGGCGATCGAGTTCTACGCGGGACGAATCGTCGACCGGAGGCAGCAGGGCTCCGCGTGGACGTACCTGGTTTCGGTGGGGGACGACGGGGCAAGGACCTGGGTGTCGCGGGCTAATGTTCGTCTCCTCCAGTCGCCGTGGTTCGAGGACTCCGAGGAGGCGGAGATCGTGCAGCTGACGTCGGTGCGACGTTGTAGCACCGTCCAGGGTGGGGTTGGAGATGATGTGGAAGCGAAGGACGCGTTCTTCCAGAAGAGTCCGGGCGCCGAGAGCCAGCTGAGCACGTCATCCTCCGTCGGCAACCAGGGCTCGGTCGACTCGAAAGGAAGTCCGGTTGACTCGACGAAGCCGTGGTTCGGCAACACGGACTACAGTCCGGGGGGTTCGTCGTCGCGCGGCAGCGTCGACGGCAACCCGAAAGACGCGGGATTTTCACGGGGCGCCCAGGAGAAGTTCCAGAAGGGCCAGGTGGTGGCGACGCCGAGCGGCGTTCGGAAGAAGTTCAACGGGAAGCAGTGGAGACGGCTGTGCTCGCGAGCCGGGTGCTCGAAGGAGTCGCAGCGACGTGGTTTCTGCTCGCGACATCTGTCACAGGGTCGAACACCGTGCGAATCGGACGGTCCGAGCAGAAACAGTCAACCGTTGAACCAGGAAGCCGCCGATCTCGTGGGGTCCGACCAACAGGAAGTCGCCACCATCCTCGTCTCCCTCTGCAACCCGAAGCCGCCTGTCGCCAACAACGATAAGCGCTACTCCCCGGTCTCCCCGTTCGTGGAAAGTCTATCGCCTACTCCGCCCGTTCCGTTTCTTCCCACCATGCACCCGTCCTCCACGTCTTTCGTTTCGCTCTCCTCCCTTCACCAACAACACCAGAGGTCAGGCGCAGCAAGCACCTCGTCCCTTGAGCGTGTTCTTCAACCGCTGCCACATCGGTCGCCGATCCTCGTCGCTCCTTCCAACCCAATGTTCCGCTTCAGTCCAGAGACCTTCTTGAACTACCACGGTGGCTCTTCCAACCGAGGCACTCTGGAGGCGCTGACTGTGGACCGAGGAGAGCGGAAGGTGGAACCTGTCGTGCCCCGGACTCCCCTCAACTACTCGTCAAGTGCGTCTTTCAGTCTCGGCTTCTCTGCGGCTTCGGGCACGAAAAGCGTTCCCGACTTCGCGCGCTTGGAGGCCAGTGCAGAGTATCAGCAGGGAGTCGCTCGGTTTGGTCCGGGTTTGGCGTTTCGACCGCTGATGACCCTTAAGACGCCAACAGACACGGGGAAAAGTGAAGTCCCGATGGCAACGTCATCAGGTTTGAGTTATTTCTTCTTTTATTTGAATCATTCATTCATTTTTATCATTCACTATTTAATTCTTCAACAATGTGATGATGATTATGATGATTATTATTATGATAATAATTAATATTTGTCTTTTAGTTGGCAGATTATTCAATATTTCATTCACTCAGCCTAGATTTTATCAATTGTTTTGTGATAAGCATGCGGTCATTCTTCTTTTCGTTAACTTTTCTTCTTTATTTGTTAATCCATTCCATCTATTGTGTGCTCTACTTGTATGTCTGTTCACACATACATACATACATATTACATACATACATGCATACATACGTACACACATACATACGCTCATACATATTACTTACATACATGCATACATACGTACACACATACATACGCTCATACATATTACTTACATACATACATACATACATACACACACACGCATACATACATTTGTACATGCATACATATTACATACATACATACATGCATACATACATGCATACACACTTACATGTACGTACGCACATGAATGCACGCTTCCATACATACACACACACACAGTGCCACACAAGCATATTATACATACTTGCACACAATACTGTACACTTAGATACATATACCCGCATACACATTTGCATGCTATATGTGTTTATGAAGTACATGTTTGTGTAGGAAGTAAACAAAATCCTGCTCAGTAATTAATATTGATTTTACTTCCCAGTTTCTGTTACTGATATATATGTTACGTCAATCAACATGTCTCAAGTTTACATTAACATGAATACATTAATCTTAGCATTAGAAAGAGCGTGGTAGAAATTCACAAACATGTTTCCATTTAAGTGATCTTATGTAACATAGTGTAGTTGGTTATCAATGTGGGCTCATAACAAGGCCACATTGCCAGGATTGTCAGGAGACGTATTGTCACAATACGTGTTGTATGAATGTTACACATGATCTGAATATGACTGAATGAGTGACGGAGTACGTATACGAAGGAGAGACTTCATTGTAGACATCGGGATTAGCCATAGACCAACCTATGCCAGGGTGTCTGGCTATGCCAGGGTGTATTGCTGTCGATGGGCTGGTTGGCTGGCTGCTTATTGGCAGGATAACTGATAGGATTGCTGACTGGCCTGAAAACTGGCTAGTTATTGACTGGCTGGTTGTTGCCTGGCCGCTGTAAGCCTCTCATGTCCTTGACTCGTTTTTCACTGTGCAGGACTTGGCGTCCTTTTTCGATGTCCGCCTTGTGCATCGTAAAGCGACTTTTTATGCCGACATAAGCGAAATCTTGCTGCGTCCCAGTATATTATGTGCGTGTCATCGCCTCTGTCTGCGTGTGTGTCTCTGCTCATCTGTATGCGTGTGTACGTAATAGCGTGGGCGTGCCTGTTGCTATGGCAACGTGGCTCGGGTTGCGTGCGTTTTGGCCCACTTGCGTTCCTGCTCTCTGGTTCCCTCCCTCCCTCCTCCCCTGCCCTCTCTATCTCTGTCTGCGTCTGTGTTGATCGGTGTCCCAGCCCCCCCACCCCCCCTAGTCGCTCTCTCCCTGCTCGTGTGACACGTGACGCCATCGTAGTGTTGCCTCTTGTTCATCATCCGTCGTCCATTTGTTTTTAACTTTCGAGCGACCCTCGTGATCACGACGATGACGATGAGTAATGACAAGATAAAACCTCAGAGTATGAGTTGTCTATGTCCATCTCATCCCAGTCACCCTACCCCATCCCCCTACCTACCACCATAATAATATCCACCAAAATGCTCCCACCCCAGAACGCTAAGAATCCTGTTTCTACCTTTTGCAAACGATACACGCCGGTCCGTTACCCACGCGTTTCTGACTCATGAATATTCACGAAATGCCTTATTAGGCGCTATGGTGAATTAGCATAAACAAATAATGGCTACTACTACGTACTACCATGAGTCCATGACTGATACTACTAGGGCACTAGGCCTACTATTTAACTATAACATTATAATAATGAGTTTTTCAACGCCCTGTAGCCTAGAGTGTAGACTGCATCCTTTGGGTAAAAATAATAAGCAAAATATTAATAACTTAGTGAATGTTTTAATGAAAAGGAAAGTGATTTATTTATTGTAAAATAAATATAGGCTACATGAAATAGTGAATTAGGCCTAGGCCATAATTATTCTAAAAAATTATTTTGTAGGAATAAGGCCTACATGCCTAATAAAAGCCTTCTGTTTCAATTAACCACCAGTGCTAAGTTAATTTTAAAAAATAGTAAGCCTAGTGGTGGGTTCATTACATTTTTTCTAAATTGCAGTTTAGAAATTTGGAGATTACGATTTAACCTACGACACTGAATTTGTCTTCAGTGGCTTTTTGTTGCCTCGTTCAATAAGATTCATATTGATTTGATTAGGCTATATTAGACTAATCAAACAGATTGTTTTGGTGCCTGCTAATATTTCAATGATTTGATTCGGGTGCTATCATAATGACATGTGACGTCAGAAGAAAAATTGGAGGAGAAAATGAAAAGGTTTTTATGGCACTAGATAAATTTTTCTTGCACCCATTCGAGTGTTGTCAACTTGTGTGCATTGACGGTTTTCTCGTTCCGTCGGGCGAAGGCATGTTGTTGCAAAAACCGGTGATCCGACCAAAGTCCCGCATTCTCTGTGTTTGAGTTCGTTCAGAGTACGGCCTGATGAATGCCGTGCCGCCGTGGTAGTAGATGGGTCAATCATTGCATCATGGTTATATAGTTCGCCGTCGAGGTTCGGTCGGTCGGTCGGTAGGCCCTTGACGTGCCACGGATGCCTTTGGCTGGGCAGAAACATCGCGGGGGTTGGGGGGCGGGCGTAGGAGGCGTCTAACCTGGGAATAATATCGAAGGGATATGAAGCCGCAACCTCTCATCCAATGAAAATCAGAGATTGTATTTTTTGATGCGTCATTGGCGATGTATGTGACGCATATCCGGGTAATCAGCATGGTAATTATTGAGAATTGAGCCGAATCGTTTCGACGTTTTTTAGTCGTCGTTCTATGGTCGCCCATAATTTCGCCTAATTTGTATCACTCCAATCTCAAAACTCTTAGTTCGCAAAGTTCTTCTTTTTATCATTAGTGATAAAGAGAAGAACTTTGCGATATGACATTGGTCAATAGCAAAAACATCCTGGAATGGCCGATTGAGGCCTACCCTGCAAAAATCCCGGATACAACCACAATCATAATATAGGTCAATGACCTAATTTTCGTCAGCTTTATTGTTAGTCCCGGGTCTAACTTCGATGTTAGTCCCGGGTCTAACTTTAAAATAATGGTAGAGCATTGCATGAATTCACATTTGCTACATTTATGCTATGAGTAGGGGATGTTCAGTAGTCAGATTGTTAGCGTGATAGACTGCCAACTCTGAGATGATGGGGTGGGAGAATCACTTCCCCAAAAGCAGGATTGGTGACAGAAATTCCGCCCCCTCACACAGAGCAATTGCGGGCTTCAAAACTATCTGTAGGCGTTATGGGAGAATTCAATTAAAAAACCAAATTGCTATTAATAAAAAAAGTATATGCTATTACCACTATACTGGACTTCACGCATAACCATTAAAAGTACAGCTACCAGATATATATGACCGTACAATAGTATTCATATATGTAACTGCGATTTTATTCAGTTAATTTAGCAGAAGGAGCTTCTTAGACAGAAGTGGGTGTTGTATAGTGAACAAATGAAAAATGGGGTAATATTAAGATGCTTGAAGTTTAAACAGTAATATTACATTTTTAAAAAGGCATTAATCATAGGCAATGTAACTAACCAGCCGTCTAGCCCATAACAGTACTGTTGATGGTTCCCCTGGGCATTGGTCCCTCTCTTGGCAGGCCCCCACCAGGGCAGAAGAATGTTTAGGTATGTTGATTCAGTAGTGTCCTCTTGTGAACTTGAGTATAAAATAACTGCAGGATGATATACTGCCGATGGGATGATCTGAGGGCAAGAGGGAGGGCTCTCATAATTATGCTGACGGTGAGAACATAAAACCGCTAACACTTCATGCCCATGGCTGATTAGGATAAAGGACCGCATTTCTTCTTCTATAAATAAGGGTATGATTGATTGAAAACCACCTCTTTCAGAAGGGGCTCTTAATTGATGTTTTTATTGCATGGTTCCCATCAATCAACAAGCGGCCACTGTTCGTACTTTGGCAGGTGGCAGTGCCAGTCCCAAGCCCGAAGAAAGAAGGAGGGTGTTGCTGATCATCTTTGTTATGGCGTGGTGTTATTAAACAGTGACTATCAACATGTCAATCAATGTCTTGTGTTGTTTGGAGTTAATTGTATTCGTACCAAAGAATGAAGTAGCATCGTTGTTGTGAATGAGAACCCTTTCTAACCCCCAAACCAAAGCACCGCTGTATGAAAGAACTCAAACTCGCTTGGACTAGATCTGCCGTTGCTTAAAACCTGAGTTCGCTAGAGGGGGCTAATTAATCAACAATGAGAATGCAGCGATGACAATATTCTAACCTCCAGCACCTTGTTCTGTGTATCACAAAGGCATTGCCGACATAGTAGCCATTTCTTTTCTTTTCATAATATTCTTATCACAGACCCCTCTCCTAGAGTGAAAGGCAATTCTAAATCAAGCTCAGATGAAACCTTCTCTTCCCTTTTCTAACCACAGACCTTCAGAATGAGGGCAGTTTTAATCTCCGCTGTGTCTGGGCACGTTTCTACTTCCCTACTTGAGCTACAGAGGCGTACTGTCGATCCAAGACCCTTTCAAACCACTTGTAAACTATGGTAAACGTGTATTTTAGCTTCGTAAGTTATTCGCTCGTTTCCGGCTTGCAGCATTATTATTTTCAAGCAATCCAACTTCTAGTTTGGCAAGAATCCTTCTCTTCCATCCAGCTTCTGTTTAGGCAAGAATTTGTTTAATCAATCCCGCATCTATTTTTCCATAGATTACTTTCGACAACATAACTTCTATTTAATTAAACAATGATTCTTCATCAGTCCAGCTAGATTTCAGCAAGACTGTTTTCATGAATCCCACTTCAATCTAAGCAAAAATTATTTTCGTCAGTCCGACTTCTATTTAGCAAGAATTCTTTTCGTCAATCAGGCTTTTACTGGACCAATGCTGAGACCTATGCAATGGCAAATCATTTACAGTACTAAAATACACATTTACCCAAAACCAGTTACTTGAATCCCAACACCCTATCTGAAGTCACGACTGTCACGCTCAACATAAAACAGTCCAAACATGCGTCAGTAGGATATGATTTTCAAGTGAATTATATTATAAATATCATTCTAATTAACATCCGTCTGGATTTTCGGTGTTTATCTGGCAGATGTTCAAAACGTCGTGACTAATCAGTTAATGGCCCTCGACTGACTGAGCAAAATATTTGAACAGTGACAGTTTGAGGAAAGGCTGAAAGACCACCCCTGAATTGGGAGAGTGTTCTTAGATTGGGAAGTGCACTCAAACATCATGTAACCTAAACATATCTGTCAGCTGTTAGTTAATGTGTTGATTTGTATGCATTTAAACATTTTAAATGGAGAAATTCCAATCGGCAAATTTTACCGTTGGTCCGTTTTTCGTCTGTGGTTTTAGGTGGTACTGTAGCGAATGGTGTCGTCTCGCAGTGGCACAGCCTCATACCATTTCTCAACCGAACTGGTAAAGCCGAAGAAATACCAGCACCAAAGGAACCTGTGGTACCACCACCAGTGCCACCTGGTATGTTGGGCTGGTGCTGGGGATTTAACTGATGAAAACCATATAATTACTTTTATTGGTTTTTGAATTAATTCTTTTAGTTTTTTGTGTGTTTATTTGCTCATTCATTCATTCATTCATTCATTCATTCAATGAATACATTGATTAATTCAATCAATCAATCATTATTTTGTTCATTCGTTCTTTTGTTCTTAATGTCAATGAGTTCCGGCACTATATCACTGTGCTACCAGCAACCTGTCCGTACCTTATAAAGGCCCACTAGATTGAGCTGGACTTGCGTCAGTAATGATTTATGGCTTGTCCAATGCAGTAGCCGCTCTGTATAGTATAGACAGAAGTCTTAAGACTAGATTTCACTGACCATTCTCTGCCTGTCTTCAGCAGTGGCGCAACTAGGGGGGTGCTGGGGGGTGCTTGAGCACCCCCCAGGCTAAAAAGGTGGCCCACGCAATTTTTCCAAATCCGATGAGTTTTTTGGTGCGTGGGGGGGGGGGGGGTAGGGGTCATTCGGTCTTTAAGATTACACAATCAAGCAAGTTCCTACTTCGCACCATCGGCGCTTACAATAATAATTTTGAGCACCCCCCAGGAAAATTTTCTGGTTGCGCCCCTGGTCTTCAGTGCTTCTATGGGGCAAATAAAGGGTGTAATATACAGTAGTTGCAGTGCGTGTGTGTATAGTGTATACCCTGTGGGCGCGGTGGTCTAGTGGTGGCGTCGTTGCCTTGGAGCCGGAAGGTCCGAGGTTCGAATCCACCTCCCCGCGTAAGGACCTTGGGCAAGTCCTTCACTTACAATTGCTCAGCGCTTCGGCGTGAAACTCCGATGCAGTGTCCGCTCTGCATCGGGAGCGCCTCTGAGTAGAGAGAGCTTGAAGGGGCGCTATAACAAGTGCACATACATACATACATACATACATACATACATACCCTGCGCGTGAAGAAACTTTTCAACCACTTTATCAAACTACCTTCAATGAAAACTATTGTCAACAGTGATGTAGATGAGTAAATTATCTTTCCTTGCCACATGATCCTTACCACTGCATTATGCAAAAGATCTAGCCTCTCCAATAAGTTCCGTGTACAATAACAATCTGCTCAGCACCATTGAGCTTCTGTCATACAATCATGTGTGCAGTTTGGATGGGAGGCAATATCATCAAATGCAGTTGTAGTCTACTGTATTATTTATTACGGATCAGGGCTGTTTTTTAGGGAATTTTTAGAACTACGCAACTCCTTCTTTCCTCGCCCATCATCCATGGTATTAAAATTACTTCCAATCGGAGGACAACGAGCTTTTTAAAATTAGTTTTAACTGTACAGAAGTGCTTCTACAACTGCGTAAATCCATTTAGAACTGCACATTTTGTGTACAACTGCACGTTGAAAAGCCCTGTTACGGATGTCCTGTTACGTTCAAATACCATAAATCGTTGTCATCGCACTCTTCTGTTTTCTGGCACGTTCGGTATTTTCTTGTCCCACTCGTTTCTCATTCCCATTGAACTTTCAACCGCCGAACTAATCGCAAACTTGTTTTCGCGACTATGATCAGTTTCAGTTTAGCTCTATCCACCGACGAATGACTGGTGATTTATGGAGTCGTACAGAGGGTAATTAAAATTCCTGGACTGATCTGAACTTGACAAGAACTTATCGATCACCAATGGCAATGCAAACAAAAAAATTAGTGTAAAGCTGTATATCAACGTCATAGCGACCTCCCACTGTTTTAGGCGAGTCAGTAGTAGGCAGACTGTCGATATGAGCTCAATCTAGGTCGCACTTGCTGCTACTAGAGTACCTTAATTTACAAACGCGTTTGTTACACTTGAGTTGCGTCGGTTGTAACATTCTTCGGTTTTTAAACGCGTGATTAAAAATTTGTCATATGAATCAGAGTCTGTTTCAAGAGATATCGTTGAACAATTTTTATTACAAATCATTTTCTACTTCAATAACAACAGGTGACACTAACGAAAATCATTTTGAAATTGGACAAAGTGGGTTGCTAAATAGTATGACATGGTATGCGTTTTGTGCAGATGTCTGGTCACAGTAATAGAAAATTTGTAATATATATTATATATAATATGCTCGGGCAAATTTTTTGGGATGATTCTAACCAGATCTATTTTGATGTTGTGAATTTCTGCATCAGTTCTGAAATAACTAAGAAAAAAACAACTACTGGATACAATTTAATCTTGTAGCAGGGGTACTTAGACAAACTAGTTTGCATTTGTTGTTATAAAGTTCAACTTCACAATGCATAGGTAATGAAAGATATCTTTTCAAAAGACAGCCTTGAGCACAGTCTACATGTACAACAATGCGCTGTTCAAAAACCGAATTGAAACTCTAAATATTTTCTGCAATGTTTCTTTTTTACGCTTTCAAGTTTACAGCTGTTCTCATTTGCATGCTGTTTTGTAAACCATTACACACACACACACACACACACACAACACACACGCAACACACACACACAACACACTCACAACACACACAACACAACACACACAACACACACCATTACCAAGGCAGTTTTGAGTGAACAGCATGTATTTCCACGGTTCATACACGTGATGTTGAAATTTTTTTTATTGTGGCTATTTTTAGATCTGTCATTGGCACCTAAAGACAATGGCACAGGTGGTCCAGGTGATGAAGATGATGATGATGCTGAACCTGCTGCTGCTGCTGATGGTGACGATGATGTGTTTGCATCAGGTGATGCGGAAGCCGGCCAGCTGTCGGATTTGGGCGGGAAACAGAATTCTCTGTCCCATGATGCAGTTCAACTGGATGTGAACGACAAGCAGAAAGCGGTTTGTGTTTTTCGTTTAAATACTATTTAAAAACATACTAAGCGTATATTGCTGTAATCAGCTGTTTGACTGTTGCTTTTAATTCTCAGTTTTGTTGTTGTTTTTTGTTGTTTTTGATAATATTACTGTTACTAGGCTATATGTACTCTCTTTTTACAGATACTACATCATCACAACTCTTACCTGTGTATTTAAAAACACATATCTAGCCTACACACGCTCGTTAGGCTAGTAGGATGCCAACTGGCTGGAATTTGAAGTATATTTCTAGGCCTTGAACCAATGACCTCTTAATCAATGACCTTTTTATCAATGACCTTTGACCTCTGAACCAATGAAATGAAAGCCAAGTATTGACACTTTAATTTATCTATTCCAGAATTTGTATAGTGCTTTTTAAAGGAGGCTACTCAGAAGCATTCACGACTCTAGCACGGCAAAAGCACAGTTTTAAGTTTAATAGTTAAAAATTGCTTCAGTTAGAACCCCAGGAAGCAGGTTACACAAATTTAACTGGCAAGGTGCAAAACTTGCTGTTTAGTAGGTAGCATAATTATTAAGTGTTCCCCATCAGTTCGCTCTGCCATCCTATCTGGTAGTGTATCCTCGTCTTTCTCTCGTCTAAAAACTTGCCTGTTTTCTAGGGGCTGAACGCACTGGGAGCGCTTCTGAAAGGCTCTTGCTGCGAGAAGCGCTTTATAAATGGTCAGATACAATACAATACTGTATGTAACTCTGAACAATTTTTGTTCCTCGTTCTTTACCGGGCTTTATCTTTCGCTTTTCAGTCGAAAAAGAAACCGAACATTCGCCGGCCGATGAACGCGTTCATGATCTTCAGCAAGCGCCATCGTGCTCGCGTTCACGAGAGCAACCCGAACCAGGACAATCGATCCGTGAGTAAGATCCTCGGTGAATGGTGGTACGCACTACCGCAGGAAAAGAAGAAGGAGTACTACGATCTAGCAAACCAGGTTTGTTGTTTTGGGGAATAAAATTCAGTCATGGTTATTATTGTTATTATTATTATTGTTATTATTATTATTGTTTTGTTTTTTTGCGAGTTTTTTTGCCCCAAGGTATTTAGGATCCCTCAGGGACTTCGTTGGTAACTACAGTATTAAAAGCCAGTCCAGAATGACCCTACTCTTCGTTATTATTGTTATTATTGTGTTTTTTCTTTTGGGTGGTTTCATATAGAACATCTCCAAAGCCGCTACTCAGAAGCGGCTTAATATGGCAATTTTTAAGTGCAAAAGATCGTAGAGCAGATGGACCTAGTACCTAGTACATCAGAGCCTTGAATTGTTTTGCAAGAGAGGGCAAAACACAATGGTCATGGTTAAAATTTGTAGCATGAACTTGAAAAATGCAAGACAGAAAATTAAGACCATGGGTGGGGTTTTTTTATATAGAGGTTTCTAAATATAAATTTAACACTTTCACTTTGTGTATCTCCTTATTTCCATTGTAAGCTACTTTTTACTGTATAAACTATAAACTATAAACTTTGTGTGTAGGTAAAGGAAGCCCATTTCCGGCGCCATCCAGACTGGAAATGGTGTTCGAAAGAGAAACGAAAGTCGGCAAAGAATGCGACGTTAAAAGCGGGAAAAGAGCAAAGCTCCTCGGAGAACAAAGAAGATCCAACGAAAGGTCAGCATTGTTCTTCGGAATCCGACAAGTGACGGGTTTTAAACTCCTGTGTCACAGTTAAGCTCATTTCCCACGCTTCCTAAATCCCATTGAACCCCAATTGCAGTTTTGTGTTTTAACCCTTCGGCGACAATGTGTACTAAAAGTGATGAATGAAACCAGTGCAACTTGCCGTTAAAGGGTTAAACTATTTAACTATGGGACAAGCTAAGTCACTGCGGAAATTATGTTATCTCAGGTCCCATGGTTTGACCAACTTGTGTTTAGCAATTTAACGTTGAAAGTGTTATCAACGAATCGGCCGTTAGATATATCTATTTATTCGGTCAAGTAATTAATTTCTCTGTTAATCTATTTAATTACGTCTAAAGTTCTATCGTTTCTACGTCCGGTCGTTTGTTTTCAGATGACGAGAAAGCCGACGAAGTGGCCGACCAAGAAACAAGCCACGTTGCTGTTCCCTGTGATACAATCAATCCTGCAGGACTCCCTTCTTCCTCAGACACTGGCTTCCCTCCCATCGAAGTCCCAGCTGGAGTCACCCATCGACCTCAGCCGATCCGTCTGGCAAAGCCCTTCGTCGACCTGGATGCGGCGGAAACAACTGGTAAAACCAATCACCTCCACGGTTCCGGTCTTTGGCCAGCCCATCCGAACAATCATCTACTGACCACCGTGACCTTTGTGTCAAACTCCGCGAAGTCATCTCTGCTGCAATCCACTGGTTCATCGCCTCAGCGCGACGTCGTCATGCACGGTCAGCAGGGAACCAGCGGCAGCACTTCAGACAGAAACGATAACGAACGTTCTGCGAAGGACATGCCCTTGAACTTCTCGAGGGCGGGCGGCTTGATTGCGTCGAGCTGCGGTGGCGACTCGGCCTTCAAGGTCATCGGTAGTAAGGTTCAGATCATTCCAAATGGTATTAGTGGCAGCCTTGGACAGCAGATGGCAGCAGGTGGACTTACACTGGGAATGTTCAGTCGAGCGGGTGGGAGGAGCCTAGAGATCGATGACAGACAGTTCAAGAACGCAGACGCTGCAGGGGAACCGAAAAGGAACTTTCTGGACGGTCAGGACGGGGGAGCGTATTCGAATATCGTGAAACTGACGAATGGTTTCACATCGTCACCGCAGTTTTTGCGAGTTCAACCATCAACGGTTCAGTCCGTGCCAACACCGGTTCACTCCGTTCAGAGGTCGGTTCAGTCATCGGCACAATCGGTTCAGGTGCCGGTTCACTCCGTGCAAGCACCGGTCCATTCACTCCAGTTGGGAGGAGTCCGATTTCCTGTCCAGTCCGTTGGCACCGACTCCAACCATGTTCTCGGCTTGGACTCTCCGGGATTCTTCCTCCGTAGTCCACTTCCAGTCCAGTACTTCGTCCCGTCGATCCTTCTCTCGCTTCCATCGTCCGGCTCCAAGCAGTCGGCGCCGAACACGCCGCTTCTGCCCTACTCCCCGATTCCCCGAACGATGCCGCCGTCAAACTCAGGAATGGCTGTCATGGACAACATGCCTACCTCCCCGTTCTTCGTTCTTCAGGGCCAGCCGAGACTTTCCACTTGGCTTGGTGGCAACCAGGGAACCAGCGCCATACCCCGTTCTCCACTCGTTGTGACGTCGTCGATGCATCTGAATGACTCGTTGAGGTAACAGAGAGCTCTCGTTAATATGCATTTAATTTGCTGATGAATATTCATTGTTGATTTAATTTAATTTGAATTTTAAGTAATTTTTAAATGTCTGTGGTAATTATTTCTGAAAATTTGAGCTGCCTCCGAATTGGTTACTTGTTAGAAACTGTGGTCAGATTGTTTGCATACGACAGTGTATTAAACGTTATCATTCAAGTGTGTCATGTCATCATTCAAGTGTGTGATGTTATCATTCAGGTGGTGTGTATTGGGAGGTGGCCAAATATCAATAGAAAATAATAATTGTTAATGGTAGTGATTATGTGATAATAGGCCTATTAATAAATCATAGTTGAAGTTATGAATGTAACGCCCAGGTGATAGTAATTATTAAAATTTTTGTGCTTTTTTCAGGACAACTGCACACTCTTTTATCGAGCGAGTTGGGTCACATTCTTCCGTTACAAAAGTATCATCAGGTATTGTGTCTTTCATTATTGTTATCATTACCATCATTTGCATTGTCAATTGTCATTCTCAGTTTTTGTTGACATCATCATCATCATCATCATCATCATCATCATCATCATCATCATCATCATCATCATCATCATCATCATCATCATCATCATCATCATCATCATCATCATCATCATCATCATCATCATCATCATCATCATCATCATCATCATCGTCATCATCATCGTTTTTTGCTGTTGGTCATTATTATCATTCTACTCTTCATCTTCATTTGTTGAACACTTTTGTTGAATAGCTCTCCTCGGGAAATTTCCTCAAAATATACTTCCTACTGAAAATCATCGCATTGTGTAGAGAATAGACTCTACCTGTTTGCAAACAGCTAGGTGATAAAGAAAAGGCTCAACATAAATGTGTATGCATCTAGAACGATTAGTAGAACATATCTGTCGATTATTTAGCTGAGCCCCGATGCAGAACAGTAATGGGCTCCTTGCCTCTGCATCCAGGGAAGCAAAATTGCTCTCACTTCGTGGCTCAAACCTCCTTCAAAAAGCGACTCAATGCTCACTATTTTCGCATTTTCCTTCAAGTACATGGATCTCTAAAGTCTGCATCTTCCTTAGTCGGCTGACTATCAACGGCACTCCGCACCTCAGATTCACATTTCTGGCATGATCTTGCACGCATTACAGATTTATTTAATAATAATTTCGTAATGATTGATTGTGTAGATATTTTACTGGATGATGTTGTCTTCAAAGTAAATGGGAATTTTTCAGATTCCTCCTCTGCTACGTCTTCCATCTTATCCAGTCGCATGTCGCTTCCTGTCCTGAAGGACTCGACTCCGATCCGTGTTGAATCCAATGAAGCGATCCAGATGAGGTTTTCCATTCCATCTGTGGTTGTCGATCAAGTCCCGGACGCTCCAGAGATGACGATGAGTGGCAGACTGGGACAGGATGCAAAGGACTGTGAGGGTGGAGTCAGGGGCGACGGTCAACCGAGTGTCAGGGCTTGCGTGGTAGGTCTCGTTTACCTGTCAACTGGGTTTCAGAATCGATGACATTAGAGATTATATAAACATTTGTAAGTAAGTATGTGAGTAAGTAGGTAACTGTTACTCTGTTTGCAAACGTAGAGTAGAATGGTACAGCAAAATTGAGAAGACAATTATTGATACGATACATTTGTTTAGCACTGATGCACATCGTTTACCATTGATGTGCAGCAGAATGTAAGGCACATTAAGATGTGCTATATATTGGTAGTTAAGTTTGCTCTCTTCCACTTTTTCGGGTTGGTGGCATTTCTCAGCTTCAAGGGACATCGTATCAGGAATTTTGAATGATTGATTGAATTAAATGTTGAATGATTGATTGAATTAAATGTTGAATGATTGATTGAGTTGATTGTTTTGTTGTTGGTAGGATGCGCCTTCCACGAAGATGAAGACTCTTCCTCCTCCTCTTCCAATTCCAAACCACGTCCGCAACACCGTAGATGCGTCTCTTTACAACTGCCAGAGTCCGAAGAAGTCACATCCGAAGCGGACTATCAGCGAAAACACCGAGATGTAAGGAATCACATTGTGAATGTTATAAAGTCTTTAACACACTTGCTATCTTGGGCTTATCCTACTTGTGTTAGCAGTTTCGCAAGGTGCCCTTGTAACAATGTTACAACGGTGCTGTATAAATTGTTGTAATTATTATTATTTTTACTAACTAGTTATAAATTTTTTTTCTGATTTTGACTTTACTCATCTTGTTCTGTTCTCTTATATCTATTTGGTTTCTCATTAGTTTCAGTTTGAGTGTTTTTTGGGGGGGGATTTGGTTCGAAAAGACTAAACGGTATGTAGTGTGTTTCAGTCTTGTCACTGTACTGTGTTACACAGTATTACATTATTTGTATGTGCACTTGTTATAGCGCCCCTTAAAGCTCTCCCTACTCAGAGGCGCTCCCGATGCAGAGCGGACACTGCATCGGAGTTTCACGCCGAAGCGCTGAACAATTGTGAGTGACTCAGAGAAGGACTTGCCCAAGGTTCTTACGCGGCCAGGTGGATTCGAACCTCGGACCTTCCGGCTCCAAGGCAACGACGCCACCACTAGACCACCGCGCCCCACGTTACATTACGTTATGTTACATTACGTTATGTTACATTACATTATGTTACATTACGTTATGTTACATTACGTTATGTTGAATTACGTTATGTTACATTACGTTGTGCTATGTTACATTACGTTATGTTACATTACGTTATGTTACACTACGTTATGTTACATTACGTTATGTTACGTCTGTTTCTGTCAGGGTGTTGAAGGCCGTGGATTTTCATAGAAGATTCGATGAGCTGCCGCAGTTCATCCCATCCACACTTTCCGAGTCGGGCACTCCTCTTCCCATGAGCCCGCGGGATATTGTCAGCACCTTTCGCAACAAACGCAAACAGTCGACAGGTATTTAAAATCGCAAAAATCGTCATTAAATTCCTAGTCGCAGGTTTCATTCTGTCTCAATATGCTGGTATTCACAAGTCTATAGGTGGATAAACGTGGATTTATGCACGGTTGCACATAAGAAATCTGCTCTTCAATAAATTTTGGCCATTAATATATTATATTAATGGCTCTACCATTAATATAATATATTAATGGCTACAATTTATTGAAGAGTAGTTATCTTATGTGCGACTGTAGATATAAAATCCACTTTATCCACCTACAGGTATATCATATAGTGCTCTTCAAGAAAGAAATTAGTTAGGACTGCTCTCTGCTCTTGCCTGCGATGGTTTGATTTGTTCACTAAAAGCGAAAGCAAGCATCGGGAGGTAGAATATTCTCCGATTATTTTTATTATTATTATTTAGCATATTTTGCAGTTGATGCTGTGCCAGTCCACAGCATGATGCTCTGATAATTAATTACTGGATGAGTCAACTACTTGAAGGACTCTGTGCATATATTCAGAGCCCAGCCCAAGGGTGTTCTCATCATGAGGTGACATTTACAAAAGGTTATTTATTGTTATCATTATTGTTGTTGTTGCTATCATTATTATTGTTATTATTATTATTATTATTATTGTTATTGTTATATTCCTCTAAGACAGAGAACTACGGCCTCGTCGAGCCCAGGCAATGCGATGGCGTTGAATCGCTGTACTGTTACAGATATTTTCTTGAACAGGAAGAAGGTTTCCTGAGGTTCTTCAGTATTATTATTATTATTATTATTATTATTATTATTTATGCCCTGAGGCTCTTCATTCCTCAGAGTCTTAGAAACTATCATTATTATTGTTATCATCATCGTCATTATTATCGTCATCATCATCATCATTATCATCACCTTTCATTGTCTTCATCCATCATCATCATCATCATCATCATCACCATCAGTTGATTGAATACCTGCTTTTCTATTGTCTTCACAGCAGACCTCAAGACCCCTTTGTCTGAGATGGACAGAGACGACGTCCCATCGCCAAAGGTCTCTCGTCCAAAGTTCATACTTGGATCCGAATGCAACACGCCGATGACACCAAAGAGCGCAAAACAGGACGATCGATATTTCTTCGGCAACAACTTCAGCATGGAGAACCTTGCAGATCTTGGCTTCGTTCAGAGATCAGCATTCGGTACAAGACAAGTCCTACTTTATTTTTATGTTTGTACTTTATGTATGTGTGTGTATGTGTGTATGTATGTATGTATGTATCTATGTATGTGTGTATGTCTGTGTAATTGTGTATGTATGTACATATGTATGTTTGCACGTATGTATGTGCGAATGTATATGTGTGTGTGTGCGTGCATGCATGTGTGTAATATATATGTGTAATATATATAATATATTTATATTATATATATATAATATTAGTATTACACACATTATAAATGCATGCGTATATTGGTAGGCCCTACATCCATGCATGCACATTTTCTCACACACACACACATCACTGTCAATGGTAGGGTAGAGTGGTGTAGGGTAGCATGTCTCAGCGCCATGGACATTTCGATTGAATTCGGTCGGGCAATACAATATGGGTGAATGTTATTGTTGTTTGCGTTTCCAGGTGACCTCGACGATGGGTTCAGCTCTCCACGAACTCCGAGGACCCCGAGTTCTCCGGGAATGTCGTCTCACCGCAGAGTGCTTGATCAGCAGCGCCAACTCGTGATGCAGCTCTTCGAGGAACAGCAAAACCTTTTCCCCACAGGTTAGAGATTCAAATCCTAATTGATAGCCATGTATAATTATATGGATTGATTACTTAATATGGGTTAATTACTTTTTATGGGTTAAATTACTTTATATGGGTTATTTACCTTATATGGGTTAATCACTTTATTTCCAGGTTAGTTACTTTATAATGGGTTAATAACTTTATATGGGTTAATTAATTACTTTATATGGGTTAATTACTTTATATGGGTTATTTACCTTATATTGGTTAATTAATTTATTATACTGGTTAGCTACTTTATACTAGTTAGTTACTTTTTATGGGTTGATTACAGTACTTTATATGGATTGATTACCTTACATTTCTTTGAGACAATCCTATCAGCCGAACGACCTCAATGTGCATCTCGTAATATTCTTTTCCAGATCAGGCGACGTCGATTTTCCAGCAGCGCTACAAGTCCGTCTTCACGAGCAAGAGCAAACTCCAGTTGAAGATACGCGAGGTGCGTCAGCGCATGATGGCCGAGATGCAGCCGACAAAGGAATCGGACGATGGATGTGCAAACGCCAGGGAACCAGGCGACGAATCTTCCACGCGCACCAGTGGAAGCGAGGTGGCTCAACCTGGACCGGCCAGTACCAGTGAGGTCACTGGCTCACGTGAAAACTGCACTGGCTTCCTGCCGCCTGTGTCTGTTCAGTCAAGTTCTATGCAAGTTGATGGAGAAAGTGTTGATCGAAGCAGCGTAGCAGGTCGAAGTACGATGTAGAGACATGGAACCATATGGAGAGGAAACCGACCAAGCGGGGTACCAGCTTGACCCAAACCCAACTGACTGCAATGAATATTTCTTCAGAGAAATCTGTAGATTTATGTTACGTTACTACAATTGTGATACGGACACTGGCTGTGTGTTGTTGTAAATAATTTTTAAGCCGATGCCTCTGACTGATTTATGTGTATAATATTCGGAAAGTGTTTCTAAGAGACCAAAACAATGACTGCTTGAAAATCTTGCAAAACGTGCGAATAGAAAATTTGCTCTCCCTGCGTTTGGAAATCCACCGTTTTTAGCGTTTTGTGTATCGACGATGATTTTTTTGTGATGAGTTTAATACACTGCATATAATTATGATATATCGCTAAGGACTATTACGAAATGTTAATATTTTATCAAGAAAATGAAACTGAGAATTGTAATTTAATTGCTGCAAACTATTTAATGAATAATAATATCTGCAATGGCGGTGCTGTATTTGACTGTGGGGGGACCACGTTGTCCAGACCGGGAGGGTGTTGTAGCTTCCTGGGGTCTGGAAATCACTTCAGATGTTTCTAGATCTGGCAAGTCTAATGAGATACTTTTAGTGTCGATGGAACATTATTAATTATATTTTAAAGATCATATTAATTGTTTAAAATTGCAACGGGTAGCTTTCAGTGCTCTCTTGATCACCGCTGCCAGAGGTTTTGCGCTTCCACCCTCCTTGAGATGTCAATCAGTTGCTGAAAATTTTCATAAACCAATGTGTCCAGAGTCATTGGCACCCACGAAATTTGTTGAGAGAGAAAGCAAAGCACAACGTTCACGATATTAAAATTAATGTTTTTAGCAAGAGCTGGAATTATGCAATTCAGGAAATTCAGAACATGGGCATTTTTCAGGAAGGTTTCTGTATGTGAATTTCCAAGTTTTACTTTGTGTATTATCATTAGTATCGTTGATGCTTGATTTCTAAGAAATGTGTTAAACACCAAAAAGTTGCAGTTTAACAAATTGGCCGCAATTTTTCTATGTGTGGCGCCCATCTTCAGAGCCGACATTAATGCACAGCATGTGGCTCTCCTCACTGTCGTTGATTGTTAACTTGTGCCGGATAAACATTTTATTTTTGGAAGACGTACGGACGTAAATTATTAATTTAATATATTTTTAGCACGCTATTCAATGGTTGTCCGTTTGTTGATTTCATGTCCTGATGTGCTTATACGCTTTGACCACATAACCTACCTCTGGCAAAACCCTCCATTGCAACTCCAAACTGTCTGTGCACAATGCTGTTTTACCTCTAATCTAATCTGTCTGCGTTTTTGATCTGACATGAAGATCAAGAAATTACAGATTAAGTTGACTGATGGCTGGCAAATAAGACATTTAAGACATAGCTTTATGTACAGTGCTGAGATAGTTGATAACCTAAACATTTGTTTTTGTGAGGCATGGCAGGGTATTGGTAGGTTCGGGGCCTTGGAGCTTTTCCAGTTTTGAATCCACCTCAATTCGCCGCGCAGGGACCTTGAGCAAGTCCTTTACTCGCAATTGCTCTTTGGCGTGAAATTATGATGCAGTGTCCGTGCAGTAGTCGGGAGTGCCTGTGGGTGAAGAGCTTGAAGGGTATGCAATAGCAAATGTGAGAAATAAATTTCATTGCCTGCTTTGTTATTTTTCTTTAACAAAGAATCGACTATACTTGGTGGCGGATCCAGAAGGAAGTCGAAACCCTAGACCGAAATTCATTGTGATGAAGGACGTCTTTGAGGTTTCATGATGTTGGAGACATCTCAAAATTACAGTTACTGGTTACAAACTTTTATTATACCAGAAGGTTTACACAAGTCCTTTTCAGCATCCAGATTTCTGTTAGGCCTAACCTTTTCTAAAGTCAAAGCTTTTGTGGTTTTTTGGGATTTCAATAAATTTCAATTCATTTCTCAGTTGTGTAGTATCCAGTTGGGGTAAAACTCCATACCGGAATGACATCCCAAACATCAAGACTCTGTCGTTGCATCATCTGGATCCGCCCTTGTTTGGGCTCTGGAGGCATTGTCTGGATTGTTAAATGCTAATCAAGGTTGTCGGAGATTATTCTATTATCTCGTAAAATAATAATTATTGTCTTTCGTGTCGTTAACCAAGATTCGGGAAAACCAGCTTTCCAAGTGAATGGATTTTGTTTAGAATGTTTAACAGTTCAGCTGTCGCTTCTGAGATTGTTGTTATCAAAGTTTGGAAATTGTACGAGCAAAAGAAACGTTGAAAGCATGATGTCTTTTTCATGTGAGGATGACCTTATGAATTGGTTTTATTAAATAAAAATATAATGTTTTTGTTAAGCATGCCCAATGCTCTGAAGCCGTGGAATGAATGAATGCTTGACTGTATGAATGAATGAATGCTTGACTGGATGAATGAATAAACAAACGAATGAATGACTCGGTTCCAGGCATGGCCATTATTGTACCATCCGCCTTTACACTTTTGCCTTCATACCATCAATAGTAGATTTAGACGCGTAATTCAGGACTCTGTTGTCCATTTAAGACGATTAGGAACGAATGCATAAACACCGGCTCCACACTGCGAATAGTACGACATTTATAACAGTAATGATTGTCTTCAGTTATGCCTACTGATTATTGCCGATTTTGGTGGTGGACACTGGTGGTCATGGTGGATTGGTGGTGGTGATTGGATAGTAGTTGTAGTAGTAGCAGCATAGTAGTAGAAGCAGGCTAATAGCAGCAGTAGCCACTGTAGCCTAATACTGTTATTGTTACTGGTGTTGGTCGTCGGTACGGCTAACGGTCCCATGGGCGGAGGTTGGTTTCCGGTCTTGGAGGGGGGGCTAATGCCTTCTTGGGGGGACTAAGCCCCGGAAAAATATCATTTTCATGGTAAAAAAGCAGAATTTGAGCCTTCTTGGAAGGCTTAGCCCCCTCCTAACCCCTGATAAACTCCGCCCAAGAACGGTCTTAGGTTGCGATTGCGGGTCGGGCAGTAAAAAGTACCCGCAGACGGCTGTGAACTTGTGAAGCTGTCGTGGAGCCCAAGGAAGCCATTATTATTCCAGATGGTCTCTTCACGGAAGACTTGGAGCCATCCTCATTTTTGCATGCCTTCCGCAGCCTCAGGTCGCAGGCTCACAGCATAGTTATGTATAAGTTGAAGCACGGTTCAAGACTAAGAACACGGTAAATTCTAACAGCCGAGGCTTAATTGCAACCCCACGTCGGCAAGCGCCGGTGGACGTTCTATATACCTTCCCTCTTGAACGAAGTGTCGGTTGTGTCTTGTCCAACGTGTCAGCGAATATCCGCTTCTGAACAGCTGTATCTAGCCTATATAGGCCTACAGAGAGCGCTTTTGCAATAATAATAAAGCTAATTACCATTAGGTTTTGATAACCACTTAGGCCCTACTGCTAGCTTCACTTGAAGCAAAAAAGGACAACCCACCCTTTCTGCGTAACTATTATACCGCGCAGCAGACGCCATTTTGTCTAAACTAGGTTAATTTTAGAAGGCCTATACCTCGATCGCGGCCTACTTCCCGTGCAGGTCTGCACATCGGGCAAAATTAACGCCTAAATTAGATCAGAAAATATTGCCTACCAGTCCAACTTCGAGCATGCATCTGTGCTAGCGGAACAGGATTCTAAAGCGTCTACTTAGTCTTAATTGATTGTAATTTGGCATGTGGTCGAGATAGGCTTGCTGCAAAAGCCTGCAATATTAGGCCCCTATAACCAATTAGCCTTCGAGATGCAGCAGCAGCACTGGCGTCTAGTAGACTAGCGTCGATAGGAAGTGTTGTTTTTTGACACTATAGGCCTAATTAGCTTTGGCTGTCGTATGTAGCCAGTCAAACTCATCCGACGCGTTCGGATAGTCTATAGAACCGTTCTATATAAACAGGACTTGTAACCTAACCGTCGTCTCGTAAACTACAGGAATCGCAGTGCTAGGCTTCTGCGAATAGTTTACTCTGCAGGAGGAAATTTGTTCAGAGATTTCAAACTATACACAACCGAGTAGTTAGCATTGTGTGGCCAACATGCGATCAACTACAGTTAGAAATTATGTTCGGTCGGTTAAAGGAAATCGCGCTGCAGGTGAACGGCGTTTTCCGTTCGTTCCGTGGTTTGTGTTTGTGTTTGTAGCGATTCAGTTGTGCATCGTGTCCGGTCTTCCTTCCGCGGTTGAGTTGGAAGTCGAGACGAGAACATCACATTCGCAATGCGAAGAACTTACGATTCCATTGTGCAAAGGTCTCTCAAACAGCACGCTGTTTCCGAACAGCCTAGGACACAATAGACAGGACGATGCCGGCCTAGAGGTGCATCAGTTTTTTCCCCTTGTGAAGGTACAATTAATGCAGTCCGCACCTGGCGTCTTTCCTCTGTACGGTGTACGCTCCGCCATGCACGAGTTCCATTGATGCACGCCTGCTTCCGTGTCGCTCCCTGTGCGTTGCGGCCCGAGATGGTTGCGTAGGGCTGATGAATAAATATGGTTTCGAGTGGCCCGAGAATTTAAACTGCTCAAAATTTCCCCAATCGGACCCGTGCATCAGTGAAACACTGTCACCATCACCATCGCCACCGCCATCATCCCGACGGCCATCATCACCAGTTTACGTGAAGGAGACATCCCCGACCGCGACGGTTCCTCCATCAACACCACCATCGCCAGAATCATCACCACCATTTGAATTGGAAGTCGAGAAGAGCACATCACATTCGCAATGCGAAGAACTTACAATTCCGATGTGCAAAGGTCTCCACCTCTACAACAGCACGCTGTTTCCGAACATCATAGGACACCAAACACAGGACGATGCCGGCCTAGAGGTGCATCAGTTTTTTCCCCTTGTGAAGGTACAATGCAGTCCGCACCTGCAGTCTTTCCTTTGCACGGTCTACGCTCCGCCGTGCACCAGTTCCATTGATGCACGCCTGCTCCCTTGTCGCTCCCTGTGCGTTGCGGCTCGAAACGGGTGCGTAGGGCTGATGAATAAATTTGGTTTCGAGTGGCCCGAGAATTTAAACTGCTCAAAATTTCCCCAATCGGATCCGTGCATCAGTGAAACACTGTCACCATCACCATCGCCACCACCACCATCCCGACGACCATCACCACCAGTTTACGTGAAGGAGACATCCCCGACCGCGACGGTTCCTCCATCAACACCACCATCGCCAGAATCATCCCCACCATTTGAATTGGAAGTCGAGAAGAGCACATCACAGTCGCAATGCGAAGAACTTACGATTCCGATGTGCAAAGGCCTGCACCTCTACAACAGCACGCTGTTTCCGAACAGCCTAGGTCACCAAACGCAAGAACATGCCGGCCGAGAGCTGCCTCAGTTTTTTCCCCTCGTGCAGGTGCAATGTAGTCCGCACTTAGCGTCTCTCCTCTGCACTCTCTACGCTCCGCCGTGCACGAGTTCCATTGATTCACGTCTGTTACCGTGTCGCTCCTTGTGCGTTGAGGCCCGAAACGGGTGCATCGGGCTGATGAATAAATTTGGTTTCGAGTGGCCCGAGATTTTAAACTGCTCAAAATTTCCCCAATCGGATCCGTGCATCAGTGAAACACTGTCACCATCACCATCGCCACCACCATCATCATCCCGACGACCATCATCACCAATTCACGTGAAGGAGACATTCCCGACAGCGACGGTTCCTCCATCAACGCCACGGTCGCCACCACAACAAGGTCGATGCCAGGCAGTTACCGTTCCACAGTGTCGAGACCTTCGGTACGGGGCAACGATTACACCGAATCTTCTCGGTCATAGAACCCAGGCGCAGGCTGAACGAGCGATGGCTCGCTTCGACCCGTTTATCAAGGTCAACTGCAGCCCCTACTTGCGCTACTTCCTTTGCGCCGCTCTGGTACCGCCATGCACCTCGGCACTCCATACTCCGCTGCCACCCTGTAGATCCCTGTGCCTCCAGTCTAAGCGCGGATGTGGCCCATTCTTCGCTATACGCGGACAGGAGTGGCCAGACGTTCTCGACTGTTCTCGGTTCCCTGTCGACGGTCTGTGCGTCGGTAAGGAAGCTTTTCTCGAGCTGCAGATCCAAGAGGCCAGCGATAACGAACCAAGGATCTTCAAGTGCGAGACTAAAGTCGTCAACATTCTTGCGAAACGCGAGAAAAACGGAAGGCTTGTAGAAGCTGAGGCTCTAAATAACTATTGAAACTTTGGTATACGAAACCTAGCATAGTAGCCTAGCAGGTCCTTATAGGATATATATAAAATTATTATTATACTGTCGTAGAATTGATTCTGCTTTGCACAAGAAATGTAATGTGTCGATATATTTTGCTAGTCAATGTCTAGCCATACGATACGTGCGCGAGTTCATCGACTTTTATAGACTATAGGCTAATAGGCCAATATCTTATATATAAATAGATGCTATAGATCAGAGTCCTGTTCGTTAGCCTGTTGTTCTCTCAATTATGACCTATTTTAAATTGTAGTTGTTTTAATAAAATTGGCAATGGATTAGTCCTATCACAGCGCAATGTTGTCTGCCTATATTTGCCTAAATTCGCTTCTATTCCCTTCACAAGCTATAGGCCTAGTCCTACATGCAATTAGCCTATAAGCTTACGACGCCTAGAGGCAAGGCACAAATAAAAAATGTCTCAGATCGAGTAGGCTATAGCTGTCTGTATCTAACGGCATATAAAGAACAGTTGTCTCCCTGATTACCACAAAATTAGCCTAGATCTGTCACTCTGCCAATCTATAAAGAACAATCGCGAAAAAATTAATGAAACACGGCCAAATAGGCGTATTTTTTGTAAAACGTCAGAATGTCACGGGTTTCCACAAATATGCTACATGTAGCGTAAGCATAAAATAAAGGCGTGTCGAATTTTTCTGGTAGGATTGTTGAGTAGGCCTATAGGATTTTTTATGGGGTGTAGGTAGGCTATTAATTATAACCTATGTAACATACATGTCAACAACAGCTCAAGATTTTCGGGTAGATGTCATTATAAAAGCCTATTAGGCTACCCTACCCCTAACTCCACCCATCATGCCTGTCCAAATTAAGCACTGCAAATAGGATCTATTCACCAGCTACATCACTGCCTCAATTCTGAGGGGAGTCGAGGTCGCTTTAACCTCTGATAACTGAAGATCCACTTGCCGGATATGATAATAATAATGGCATAATAATGTTGTCGACCATAACATCTGCCACTGCTAATTCCTTTGGTTGTTTACAAGCACTTCGATTCCTATTTTTTGCAATTCGCTGTATCACTCGATTTGGCCTATGTACAGTAACTTCCGCCTGTACAGTTCGCCCATAATTGCGACGATTAGGCCTAACTGGTGAGTCTAATTTGAGCTCTTGACGCACATGAATTAATGGTCGAACCACTGACAAAAATACGCCCATTAGAAATGTTATTAACTTATTGGGGTAGCTTCAATTACTTGCCCCAATACTGCACGGGAGCGATTGCCTACTTTAATATTTAGCAAAATGATCATTTAAAAAATAAAATCATGCTTCTGTTAGCGCCAACATTAATGAACGACAGAAAACAATAGGGAAGGAACCAGAAGTCAATGAGCATAATTATAGCCTATAGATAGGCCTACCACTGACTTAAACTAGAGTACGATTAGTCTACATTTCAAAAAGTGAGCAAGGAAAAACACTAATGTTTCACTTTCAAGTTAACGCTCTATGATTATTCAGTAATACATTTATTATATTCCGCTTCAAGTGCAGTTACAGCTAATCAAATTTTTCAGTTAAAGTTATAGCTACAGTTAATTGCCAGACATTTTCCAATTATTTTGCTATTTCAGTTAGGCCTACAGTTTAACTTAATAGAAAAAAATGGCCCGCAGGTAGCCTACGACTGCAGTGCATTGACCCTATAGTGCTTTAGCAGCATTTACTCCGCGTTCCAAAAACTAGCGTTCCATCAAAAGTGCCACATCATACAAAGAGGTTATTCTTTTATTTCTCACTCAGACTGCTACCTTTTCTAGCAAAATTAGCCGTGTCAGTGTGGTCCAGCTCATGATGGTTATTTTCATAGATGTAAAAAACGATGAAAACGAAATAAAAAACGGTAAAAAACGACGTTTTTTTCAAAATAATAAAAAACGACAAAAAACGGAAACGGAAAATAATTTGACTTTGCTACATCTAAAACCGCATTTTAACCATGAAAATCTTGATTATGAACCTACTACACGTAGGCTATCTCTTAAATGATGATGTTAAACGATGAAATAATGACTTTAGTTAGCTGGATCCTTGAGAGTTGGCGGAAAACGTAAGAAATATCAGAAAAAATTAAAATTAAGGAAAATAATAATAGAAAGTAAATGTTTAAATAAAGATAAAGAAAAAATAAACAACGATAAAAAACGATGGATAAAATAAAAAACGAAAAAAACGACGTTTTTTGGCAGAGAATAAAAAACGGAAAAAAAGTTTTTTACAACTATGGTTATTTTGACTGAAGCACAGTATGAGAATTGTGGAAAAATAACTGGGGGGTTGGCCTATGATAAACTTGAAATTGGGGTATGAAAAACATACTTTAACATGGGGCTCTAAAAATGACTGGGGGGGTTGAACCCCCCCCCGGCAATTCTCACCCTGCTGAAGCATCACTTAAACAAATGGACACCACGCGTGAAACCGTACAGTTTCGCGATGCAAAACAATTCTTAAACCTAATTAGATGTACGCTTAAGGTTTATCGCCTTTTTCTTCATTTCATGTGAGCCAAATATGGAAAGTCTGGCAATTTCTCCGAATGTCGTAATCAGAATGTCCTCTACTCCATTCGGTCGTTTTTTCTCTGGCCAGCCCCTGATCCACAGATGAATTGCGTAGAACTTTATCTGTCCACTTGTACCTACTACCTACCGTCGTAGATCTGAGCTCTCTCCCTCCATTTCGGTCTGAACAGAGTCGTCTCCTCGATATGAACTAGATGTAGATAGAGACGAGCAAGCTTATCGGCGTTCACAACAGACTTCACGGCCCATCCCTCCTCGGAACCCGAGTAGGAATGGTAGGCCTATTGCTCGAGAAGAAGTCGAAGGAAAGGAGCGCCTCTGTCGGCGAGCATTATTGCGTTACAAAGGCCTTGAGGGTGTGACGAAAGGAAACTTGCGAAGCGAAGTAAACGACTTGACAACGATGACGTCAGCATCGAAGTATATGCCACCATAACCTTTTAGTAAGAAAATAATTATTTTAAGATTAGTCTGCATCATAGATGTAAAAAAAACGACGGAAACGGAATAAAAAACGGAAAACGTCATTTTATTCCAAAAAAATAAAAACCGAAAAAACGACAAAAAAATTAAACCGAAAATAATTTCACTTTGTAAATGTAACATATATAAGGCGTCTGAGGGCTATTCGGCGTTCTGTTTCGCCTTCTGTTTTTACCACTCTGGTTCATGCTTTTGTTTGCTCCCGAATTGACTACTGTAACTCTCTTTTAATTGGTCTGTCTAAGGTTCGTCTTTCACCTTTACAGTCGGTCCTAAATGCTGCCGCCAGATTAATCGCACACCTTCCACGTTACTCGCATATTTCTACTTTCATGTTTGGACAGCTCCATTGGCTTCCTCTAACTGCGCGCATTCTTTAAAATCCTCATCTTGGTCTCCAAAGCACAACGGGGTCTTGCCCCGAAATATCTAGCCAATGAAATTCACCGCCCTCTTTCAGCATCCTCACATCGCCCACTCCGCTCTTCAAAAATAGATTTGATCTTTTAGTTCCTCATACTAGAACGGCTATGGCTCAGTCCCGATCCTTAATTTACATCAATCTCTTTGGAATACTCTGTCTCCATGCATCTACTCGGTCTCAACTTCTAACTGGTAATCCCTCCTTAATTCTCATTTTCTTTCCTCGAAACTTATTTCTTCTCTCGTGGCCTTGCGCACTGGGAGCGCCTCTGAACGGTTCACTCTGGTAGAGGCGCTTTATAAATGTTTCTGTACAATACAATATCCAACTGAACTTTAAACTTAAAAACCATCTTTTATTAGAAGAAGAAGAAGAAGAAGAAGAAGAAGAAGAAGAAGAAGAAGAAGAAGAAGAAGAAGAAGAAGAAGAAGAAGAAGAAGAAGAAGAAGAAGAAGAAGAAGAAGAAGAAGAAGAAGAAGAAGAAAAATAAGAAGAAGACGAAGAAGAGGGGAGGGGAGGGAAGGAGGAGGAGGAGGAGGAGGAGAAGGAGAAGAAGAAGGAGGAGGAGTAGAAGAAAGGAGAAGGAGGAGGAGGAGGAGAAGAAGAAGAAGAAGAAGCCCAACATCGAGATGAATGGCGACATCGGACATTCTACAAAAGAAGATGATAAAAAATATTGTTTCAGAAATTAAGGGTCAACTAATAACATAATATTATCTTCTAAAGTTCTGTCTTCTCTTATTCAAAAAGGCCAGTCAAAATTATTTTCCTGCATAATTTATGACGTCACCGTTGAAAGGTCACACTTGCAAAAGATAAAGCATTACAATAATTAATCAGAGCCGAATAAGTTCCTGCGATTTCAACCAATTTATAAACAGTTAATTCGAGATAATAAATCTGTTGTGTGGAAGAACTTTGGCAAAATTTCCTCAACTATGATATCGTAGCAAATGTATTAATGTTTCAGCATTCTACTTATACGGTACTGAAGAAATATATAATTGCTCAAAAGTGCGGACCCCAAAACTGCGGGCCCGCGGGTGACGCAGGACCATGCATTAGCACCTACTTTAATGCAAGCCTGAATTTACATCAATAATATTGACAGCTGTTGCTTTACTTACTCAGTAATGTTTCTGATCGCATGTAGTCTGATAGGTTGGCCATATACCTGTAAGGTTGGCCACTTGGTGCTTTGTTCGTGTATGTTCTTTTGACATGGTAGATGTTCTTGACTTCTTCAATGGTGCGATTCCACCATATACCGTCTGGTGTATGGTCACCATGGACAAATATCTGGTCCGGTTTTATGAATCTCTCTACGCTGCGATAGCTGAGGTAGTTGGCGAAAGTGAATTTCAGATCTGATCCTAGAATTAAAGACGTATAGTGAACCACGTTGGGAACTCTAAGAGTTTTCGTCGAGTTCACCTGAAGACATTGGATATTGGTAGAATTTATGTCGATAGATTTGTTAGAAACAACATCTGATAGGTTTTTGCTGAGCGCTGGTAGCCTGTTTGACCGGCTGCGATGTAGTGGAACAAGGAATCGTAGATTCTGGAGGAGGAGCAGATCTGTACACTAGCTCTGAAATGGCTACTGGTGTGTAGCCATCTCGTTTCAAGGCTTCGAGAACACTCAAATGAATAGTGGGATACGCAGAATCTGTTTCAAAATCGGCAGACAGGTCTCGAAAAGTCCTGCAGTGCTGTGACTGAATTATTGAGATTGTTAGATTACTGTAAAACAACAGTAAGCCTGCGCAGTCATCGTGAATAGTATAGGCCTATCAATGCCACAAAGACTACCTTCATGGAGGTGAAGATGCATAGGCTATGGCATGCCGCTAGATGTTCCAGATCAAACGATGTTCTCTTCTGTGGCAGGTCAGGTGATGTTCCAAATTTGTTTATTTCTTCCGTGATAATCAAACCATTGTCCCATAACGGTATCGAATAATACGGAAGGTCGGGTGCATTACGAATGTGAGGACTTGGCAGAGTCGGCTTGTGCAGTAGCCTACCCGGGAACTGTTTTGCTTGTGATGATACTTCGAATCTTCTACAATGCAACAGAGTACCAACTGTTAGGCCTACTTGTTATGTGAAGCTCAGACAACAGACAAACGCCGACTTAATATCACCAAGCTCTATATTAATAATCATTAGCATGGTCTCGCAAAAATCGATAATCGATTTCGGGAATAGGGCCTACAGGGCCACAGAGTGGGCTACAGCTGATATTTATTTTTGGGAAATCTGAGCTTTTAGAATTGGTCTGCACCCAAGATTTTCGAAAAACTTATAAAGACTTAATAATAAAGTTTTATTATATAATTATACGCTTCAGCAAATAAGCTGATTAAAGGACACGTATTAATGGCAATAAAATGATAGTAAAGCGGCATTCTTGAATTTCTTCGCCGATTTACCAGCGTTAACGTTTATAGGCTACGTGGCCGCACTTAACATCTTCTAATATCGGTCACCGAACAGTTTCTTTAAATTTACACAAAAAGCTTCATTTTCTGATTACTCTGCATTTCAACTGCTAGCCTAATGCGTACTAAAAGTATTAACCTTTCCAGCAAAAGAATTAAATTAATGCTAAATAAGTTAATTGGTCCGTCAATAAAAAAGTTTAATAACCTAAGACGCTGCGCAAATTAAACAAGGTCACTGTTTGTCAGATCCGCCAGAAGAAAAAAACTAGAAAAAGCTAGATGGAAAAATTTCTGAAAATACATTGAATTTTCGGACTCGAAATTTCTGACGAGTGACGATCTATATCGAGTCTGTCTCGTGTCATCTCGCGGGCCAGTTTCTACCGGCTAGCAGGTCTACTCCATACCATTAGCCTATATCTTGAAGCAGCTGGACCGCCTTGTCTGCTTGAATAGAATGTTAGGAAAGAGGCATGAAAGGACAACCAGTGGGACATTAAGCCCGTTTTGTGTCCAATGCCTCCACCGACTCTTTCCAACAGTCAGGACAGACTGATCGCGACCTGTTAGTGTAGTAGAATAAAGTGAATATTTTCGAAACCCGGGCAAAATTGTAACAAGCACCGTTTCGCGATAAAACTGTGGTAAAGGTAATTTTTTAATGTTTGTTGAAAATCCCCATCTTAATCTTTAATATTTATGAAGTTATTTTATAAAACGATCCAAGTGAGCGATAATGCAGGTTGTTACCCTTTGCGCGATTATATTTTTTCGCTCAAATGATGCCAATGCATAACGTAACTTGTCACTTGCTGGCAAAACTGAATAAAAATCACATAATATTTTCGTTTATTTAACCGACAAGGGTCTGAGAATGTTTTATGACAGTTTATGAGCACAAGGACATAATTTATGATGGTCCTGCTAGTAGATACTCTGCAAGGGTGTGACCCGAATCGCCGAAACTCGATCGAATCACTAAAACGCATTTCGGCCGGATCACTGAAGTCGATTTTCACAAAGCTAACGATTTTGAGACACTAGACTGTGTTGCAGCAACACTTAAATAGATCGATTGCGCTATATATTCAGTTCAACTCTGAACAATTTTCTGGGGTTGACCGTTTTCTGTTATAAAACAGTATTCAGGGATCCGGGCGTTTGTGTGTATTCGGCATATTCGATGATTCGGGTTAGGATTATTCGAGTTGACACCCTCTGCAAGGAGTGTAGGGCATTAACCCCTGAAAATAACCTTCCCCCTCCGGACGTAAGGCAGCATAGCTCTCGGAGAGATAAATTGGGACAAGGCCTGAGAACATCGCCATACCAATGCAGCTACCATAAAGTCTATACGTTAGCGAGTAGGGAGTCAGTGAAGCACCTCCAGCATATAGTTTGATACGCGACCATATTTAGGGATTTGCCCAATAAGGCGCGCAGCAGAGCGCAGCACCCGGTCAAGACAAGTCATTCTGCTGGATGGGAGGCCAATGTAGAGCGAAGAGCAATAGTCAAATGCGAGATGTAATGAAGGTATGCACTAAAGTAAGAGTTTCAGCAGTCGTAAGAGAACGGATGACAGTGCGAAGCTGGCACAGCTGATTGTAGCAGTCTCTAGCAAGACGGCAAAGTTGAGGAGCAAAAGTGAGTCCTTGGTCAAGTTGGACACTAAGGTCATGAGCCGTGGTTGCAAAGACAAAGCCAGGAAATTCAGATGCTAAGAAGAGAGTTCAAGTTTGGCAAGTTGCTGCCATGTGCCCAACCAAATAAATTTTTCTTAGATCGGGTTCAAGTGGGGTCTATTGGACGACATCTATGCTTCTAGAGCATCCAAAGTCCCGCTCATTATCCGAACCGCTGAGATAACATTAGAAGGGAAGCAATGGTTGTAAGCCTGGACGTTGTCAGCATACTGCTGACCAAAAACCTGTTAGGAGTGTGGCAAGACCTGAGGCGTAGACAATATAAAGTATGGGACCAAGGACTGAACCCTGGGGTAGACCATATTGTGCTGGCACCCATGAGGACCTAGTAGAGTCACGGGCCACACAGAGAAAAACTTAATGAAGAAAAAAATCTATCCGTTTGTAAAAAATGCACCAGACAGACCAAAAGAAACACTCAGCTATGAATTGATAAAGTGCTTCTGACAGTTCACACTAATAGAAGAATTCCTTCAGCACAAAGAAAAACAGAAAGAAAGTGGTTTCAGACAGCAGAGAAGTTGCACTTTTGTCACCAGTTAATTGCAAAGAACATGTCAATAGAAAGAGCTTGATCCAAAGTGCAGGAATGGCGAATTCAAAAGCTCGAGTTTTGACCATAGCAATGCTTGCTCGCAGGACAAGGAGACCATGCCTGTCCTGTCACATGGGCTTAGTGGGAAAAAGAGAGAAAGCTGGGTCACCAAGCGGATAAGATCTTGAAGATACTTTTAGTTTGTTTCAATACGTTTCCTTGACCTTTAGTATATCTCATAGATTTTAGAGCAGACCATGGTTTCCTTGGTATTGATGTTTATTTTAAGGTTCCTTGCTTTCCAGTGCCACTTGCTAATCAGTGAAATGTGTTTACACCCATGCCACCTATTTGTCTGTTACAATAAGATCATCTGGGTACTAGGTAACATATCCCATGCGTCTCCCGTCTTACATGGCTGATATAGTAGGTACTAGGTAGTCACAATAGTCACTTCAAGTGTTCGAAGTTGATAGTGTCTAGTAACAGGAGCTGGTCAGGAGAGATAGGTGTTCAGTAAACGTCAAATCCCTATCGAGTGTGACACCCAGTTCACTGGAGGAAAAGGTTAGATCAGGGAATAATGAAGCCAATAATTAGATTTCAAGCTTTTGCAACTGTTGCTTGGTTCCAAACCAGATCAATTGACTCTTTGAAGGATTAAAGTTAAGTCAGTGAAACCAGGGCAAATTGCACTGAGTTGATATCCGATATTCTTTCTTCAACATGGCCGCCTATTTTTAACGGTTCTCAGTTTCCACCATTAGCACAAAGTATAGCTCCACGACCTTGCTCATAATGTGCATGTGTATTTTTTCTGTCCTTGACACCTTATTCATTTTCATTTGTGATATGACTTAATAAAATCGTTTTTGGTGCATTACACGTGTTTGGACCATAAAAAGACAGTGGGTGGACCCACTAAAAGTGATATAACTTTTGTTACTTGTGATTTTTTTAATTTGGCAGTTGTGTGTAGATATGAATTACTTTTGATTCTATGCAAACTGATTATGAATGTCTTACGTTTGGCCGAAATATTAGCAAAAAACCGGTTTGGGGTTACTTTTTGACCGCCCTGTAAATCCCTGACATGGGATTTATAAGGATTTTCACTCAAATGATCAGCTTTAAATTCTGAATCCAATGATACCAAACTGATTAAGAATATCTTACGTTTGGCCGAAATATTAGCAAAAAAAACGCTTTGGGGTTTCTTTTTTTGGCCACCCTGTAAATCCCTGACATGGGATTGATGGGGATTTTCACTCAAATGATCGGCTTTAAATTCTGAATCCAATGATACCAAACTGATTAAGAATACCTTACGTTTGGCCGAAATATTAGCAAAAAACCGCTTTGGGGTTTCTTTTTTTGGCCACCCTGTAAATCCCTGACATGGGATTGATGGGGATTTTCACTCAAATGATCAGCTTCAAATTCTGAATCCAATGATACCAAATTTATGCTTGTTACAATTTTGCCCCGGTTTTTTTCTAGTCTACCCGACTATGTGCATGTCGACGACAACTCGCTATGTCACTTGTGTCTTGGTTTTTGCGTATTTCAATCGTCTTGGCCTTCTATAGCCAACTGCCAGAGTATCGCCACCCATCTTGCAAACCTTCCAGGCCTTTATCGGGGCTTAGTAGACCTGGGAGTCGACCCCAATAAGTCGACCCCAGTCGACTTGGTCATCCCAAGTCGGGTCGGGTCGTTTCTGGTCACCGCAACTGACCCCAAGTCGAATTTTGTAAAGGAAAGTCACTTGAAGTTGTTTTTACCCCAAGTCGACTTAAGCCGACTTGAGACACAAACATAGTTGAAATTGTCACTTTTGCTAAACAGGGACTTAGCCTATTATATTGATTATTCTATCGGTAGGCTATCGTGCAAACTGCCATCTGCCGATCTATTAATAGAATTTGTTATTCTATGCCAAAACGTCACGCTTATGCATGTGCTTAATAATATTAAAATGGTGAAACAAAATGTTACTAAAATATTAGCGCGTATGCTTATCAAGACATGAACATGAGCAAGTCAGTGAACTTATACAGGCATAATACAGCTGTAGGCTAGTTGTCAGTGAATTCGGCGCAAAGAAAGCTGGATCTACAAGGCCTAGTAATATGTTTGTCGCTATAAGCTTACTTTGGCACGCTGTTGTCTGCAGAGGGAAAAGCTATTGTATACGGGCCAATTGGACAATGAAAGACTTTACTGTCAGTGAGTAGGCCTAGGCTACAGACTATAAATTAATAGCAGCCTACTGCCGAATGATGCGTTTGCAATGCTATTTGCTAAGTTGTGGAATGATGTTAGCGGCCGATCAATATTTATGAAAATAGAATGAGGCCTATAGATGAAGCCTATCATAACACGCCATTCAGTGCAACCAACCCGCGGTCCCCCATTTTATCTTAGACCTTGCGCGTTTTGCAAATTTATTTAATATTAATATTAATATAAAAAAAATAATAATGAATGCAATCTGAATAATCACAGACAATGGATAAGGTAAAATTCGTAGGCCTAAGAATTTGTCGTCGCATGGTATAGGCTACTAGATTGGCCCAAAGGATCACAAAACTACTCAAACTGAAACACAAAAGGCTGAAATGGGCTTAATAAAACTTTAACAAATTCATGCATCAATTAGGCCTAAGAGTTGAGGCCTCATTACTCACTGGTAGGTTTAGGCTTATATGAAATTTATGCTTGCCAGGAAACATTGGCTTGACCTCTGCCATTAGTAGCCGTGCATAGACCTAGGCTAATGGCTATTACCATGTCAAAAGTCGACTTCAAGTCGGAAGTCGGTTGTTTTTCTGCCAAGTCGGGTCAAGTCGTTTTGACTCCAAGAAGTCGACTTCAAGTCGACCTCAAGTCACTTTAGGGTCAAGTGGGGTCAGATTAGCTGACCAAAGTCACTCCCAGGTCTAGGGCTTAGGACCGGCACAGGGAAGTTGATGGTCCCCTGTGGCGGAGGTCGCCGGAGGATGTATGCAGGGCCGGATTAAGCAATGTGGGGGTCCTGTTCGGAAGAATTTTGTGGGGGCCCTGTTCGGGAAAATTTTTTTTTTGTCATTTGGCGAAATTTTCGGGAAAATTCTACCATTTCATCGGCCAAAAAAGTTTATGACATTTTTTTTAGTCATCTGGCGAAATTTTCGGGAAAATAGTCGTTTCGTCGAAATTTGCTCAAATTTTTTTAAAACATTTTGTGGGGCCCCCTAAAGTGTGGGGGCCCCTGTTCGGCCGAACATGTTGAACATGCCTTAATCCGGCCCTGGATGTATGCAGTTTAACGTCATGCCCAGGACAAAAATTGTGTTATTATTATAATTTTTTAATTTTTTTAATTTAAAATTGTGTATAAAAAATAATAATAATGTACATGTATATAATAATTATTATAAGGTCGTTGTTTTCAACCAACTGGGCCGACCTTAATTATTTATACTGTGACCTTACTCTTTTCAATGAACATTAAATTTTTTATTCTTTTTTGGGTCAAGTGAGGAAGTTTGTGAGTTAAATCGTACCCAATCTAGTGCGATTTTCTGCTGTTATTGCAGCCATGTTGGAAATTTGATACAATGGAGCGAGTGGTTGTGTCGCTACGATCGGTTATTATGTTTAGATTTTAATTATGTTCTACAGCTAGCGGGTGAAAATATTACACCGAAAATGCCTGCTGTTTGTTTAAAGTTGTGTTTAATCGTTGGATGGGCATGGTTTTGTTTTTTGGACGTTTCGTTCGGTCAAGCGTTTACAAGTGACCATGGAAAATGCCAAGCGATCACGGTTCCTATGTGCCAAGACATTCAGTACAACGAGACGATTATGCCAAATATTCTAGGTCACCAAAACCAGGAGGACGCCGGATTAGAGGTCCATCAGTTCTTTCCACTCGTAAAGGTTAAGTGCAGTCCGTATTTGAAGTTCTTTCTTTGTAGTGTCTACGTACCGGTGTGTACGGTACTAGAGGATGCGCTCGCCCCTTGTCGCGCTCTCTGCCTCGAGTCGCAGCGAGGCTGCGTGGAGCTGATGACGCGTTTTGGGTTCCAGTGGCCAGAGAATCTGGACTGTTCAAGGTTTCCGGTTGACGGACTGTGTGTTGGGCAAAACGAGACCGACACCTCAAATACGTTTGAGGAACACATGCCTCTTGACAAATCAACATTTGCACCAGACTGGAAGGATCATGATTTCGAATGCCCGCTGCAGCTACAAGTCGCCCCAATGAACGGCTACCGATTGTACTTTGGTCAGAAGGCGGTACTGAATTGCGGAATGGCGTGCAACGCGACCGAAAACTACCTCTTCGGACCGCAGCGAAGGAAATTTGCGCGCTACATGATCGGAGTTGCGTCGGTGATATGTCTGATTTCTACGCTGCTGACCGTTCTCACGTTCCTAGTCGATATGAAACGATTCCGGTATCCGGAACGTCCGATCATCTTCCTGTCCGGCTGTTACTGTTTCGTCGCGATAACTTATCTCGTTGGATTTGCGATTGGCGACCGGGCTGCTTGCACTTCGGTCGGACTGGTTGCCACCAACGGCGACAACGAACACTACATGGCACCGGAGCGAAAGATCGTGACGCAGGGAGCGAAGACGGAGATCTGCACGATTCTTTTCATCGTTCTCTACTATTTCAGCGTCGCCAGCGCCATCTGGTGGGTGGTTCTGGCGCTGACGTGGTTCCTCTCGGCCGCGCTCAAGTGGGGCTACGAGGCGATCGAGTCCAAGTCGCACTTCTTCCACCTGATGGCCTGGGCGATTCCCGCGGTCATGACGATCGCAATCGTCGCGTGGGGCGAGATCGACGGTGACCCCGTCAGCGGCGTCTGCTTCACCGGTCTCACGAACACGGACGCCCTGCGCTGGTTCGTGCTGGCGCCGTTGGCATTGTGCCTTGTGCTCGGCGTGTGCTTCCTCATCAGCGGATTCGTCGCGCTCTTCCGAATCCGAACCGTGATGCGCCACGACGGGACCCAGACGAGCAAGCTCGAGAAGCTGATGGTTCGCATCGGAATCTTCGGGGTTCTCTACACCATCCCGACGGTTGTCATCATCGCCTGCCTCGTCTACGAAAACATGCTCCGGTCCGCTTGGATGCGGACCTGGCACTTCGAGCAGTGCCAGCACTTTAAGATCCGCTGCCCTGCCGCGTCGTCGGCCCACGGTAAACCCGACTTTGCCGTCTTCATGATGAAGTACCTCATGACGCTCGTCATTGGGATTACGTCCGGATTCTGGATCTGGACTGGCAAAACCGTTTCCTCGTGGGCGCAGTTCTGCCAGCGCATATGTGGTGGTGAGCGCCGTGTTCCTGAACCGGCAAAGGTCATGACCTAGTCGAGGAGGTCCGTGAACAGTTTGCCATGTGTTTTTTTACCTCCCTATTTATATGAAGCGACTTGGGAGCAATAAAAATGCACCGTATGCTGTAATGTCTAGAATTATGATCTGCATACATGTACGTTTGCTTTAACACCAATACTAAGTTATGATAAGCCAGACTGAACACAGCTACACACATCATCATTTCAGCACAAATTCCAATATTTTAATTTACTGTTGAGGCATGGATCTCAAATTGAGTCATTCTTTTGAAAAAATGACATGATGCAGCTAAATTTTGTTTACTGTAGGTTCCAGAATTTTCAGTTTAAGGCGGCTGTATGTGTAGTTGCAGTTTAACGTCACTGTGTGGTAACAAAGACCATTAGCGAAGCCCTCCTTTATCCAGGCTTGGGACTGGCACTGGCAGAGTGCAGCCAGTGGCGGCTGTATTAGTTTCTGTCGGGTTAAGGTGTTGCGTACAATGTTTTGAACATGTTGGATTCCTAATTCCTTTCATTTGCGGACTGATTCTGATCTCACTCGGTGCTCTTTATTGTTCCGCTTTGACCTTCTTGCCCTGCTTGATTGTGTGCTTAATGAGGAATTGAAATTGGCGGAGTCATGCCAGATATTTCGGGGTGTATAAATTTCCATATTTTAGAGCAGTGTGGCCTCTGCAGAGTTCCATTTTACAATTGTACCTAAGCCTTGTGTTATCATTTTTTTTATATTAATATAACTTTGCCTTACATGTAAGCATCATATGTGTAGTTTCATTTCCATGTGGCCCAGTTCAAAGTGTGTTGAGTCATTTTCACATTGTAGATATGGTGCCTGCTTTTGTCTGAAACGTGACTGTAACACTTGCGCTTTAAAACAATGCAATGTTTTTATCTTCCTCTTACCTGGAATCTGCTATTGGGTGTGCTAGATATTTGAACAGGGTGGCAGAACAAAGAAAACCGAGGACGCACGATGTTTGTGCGGGGAATGAATGTGATTTCCATTGTTTTGCATCAAGGATGGGATTGTGGGATGAAGTCAAGTGCTGTATTTGTGTAATTAAGTAACAAATGATGTTTTGCAAGTAATATTGGCTTATTTACCAGAGTGTGCAAATTTTTAACTTGTCGACTGAATCCCAAACACCTCTGCTGCAACCCAATTTGCTTTGATTTGATGACTTTTGTTGTGTTGACAGAACTTTATAAAAAAAAATTGATGGTTTCTTGAACATAATGACATTATGATGCATGTGCCCGTTGTGCTCAGTTTTATCTAACTTTCAACATGTTGTTTATGTTTGTTTGGTGTAAATCAGATTGACAAGCCGCAACACAGTAACAGGTGGATGTGAAATGTTTTTTATGGTATGGTACAGTGGATTAATTGTTCATGTGTTATTTTTGAGCAGGCTCCTGTAGAGTACCCTTGGAATTTAGCTTTTTTTTCCTTTGTTGGTAACTCAGAATCATGAGTTCTGGCTCTGTAACTGTAACATGCGTTACATCATGTTGCACTGTAGTTGAGGTTGCATATATTAGAAAAGTGTTTCTTGTATTATTTTGTGGCAATTATGCTTGCAAATTACATTTCTATAAGTCTACAATTTTTTCGGCATGGTGAACATACCAAGTCCAGGGTAACCTGTCCAAAGACTGACTGAGGTCAGCATTGCCTGCTTGTTTCTCTGTGCATGCTGGTGTTGCTTACAAACAGTGAACTGAGATTATTGCATTGGGCTGCAGACTAATTGTGACTTACTGCTAATTAATGTGTCTGCCATTCTTCTTTGTGTTTCATTGTGGAATCATGCTGAATAAGAATCTGGAATGTTTTTGTCAGCACAAGTGACCTATGAGTTCTTATTATTTTGAGGTTCATGTTACGTTTCAAACCTCGCTTTGATGCAGCGAACAATACTTTAAGGTATGAAGGTTTACTTTAATGTACCAGACCTTACTTTAAGGTAGGAACCTTACTTTGATGTAGTGAATTACTTTTAAGTATCTTACTTTAGTGTATCAAATTTTACAGCAATACACTGATACTTACTGCAGGGTACTTTAATATGTCAAGCCTTGCATTAATATACCGAATCTTACTTTTTGTAGTGCTTAACGCTGATATTACCTGATATTACATTCAATTCTTCATACTCTGAGTGTTGATAAAGGCCTTAGCCACATTGTATTAGTGTCTGCAGCTATGTATTACAAACGTAATGTATTTGTAAGCACTTTTAAAAGAGAATGAGTTTTATGGTTTATAATTATACTGCAGTGTGGTGTTTTGTTTTAAACCAAGATAGTTTACCAGATGAGTTTTATGATTGAGATTCAGACCACAGTTGCATCTTTTCTGTAAGCCGTAATTGTTTAAGAAAATTAGTTAAATAATTTTTTTATTAGGAGAATTAGTTAAATTATGGTTTGTATTGAGACTACAGTGCACGCACTGCACGGTCTGCTTTGCATTTTACTCTGTAAATGTAAAAGGCTGTTAAGGAATGAGTTTTTTTATCAAGTTTGCCATACTTTAATATTTATCTTGATTGACCATGTTGTTTTTCCTTCTATGCATTCATTTGTCAGTATTTTTACTATGCAAGAATATTTAGCAAAGAATATATTTATCAGGCGTGTATAGGTTTTATTATGTGTTTGTGAACATGTTTGTAGAATCTTTTTCAACCTCTGACAGTACCGAGTAGTGTTTATATGTTTGATTTATGAACTTCATACTTATTTAATATATATAAATTTAATTCAATTCTGAACATGGTTGCTAAAGAATCTTGCATTCCAAAGTTATTGGAAACTTTAAATGCATTTTTCTCGGGATTGTAATTCGAACGGTTGAACCATAGTTCTACTAAAAACTTTGGACAGGAACATGGTAGAAAACTAAGACTTGTGTCATTTTAAAGAAGAGACTTTATTCTTGTAAAAGATGCCTGACACTCGAATTGTACAGAATGCGACATTTTGAACCTGGTTTTGGTCAGACGGGTCACATACAATGGCGTGTAACTCGACCCCACCATCTCTCATCTTCCCGCCAACAGTGTACCCATTATGGGGAGTTGGCTTTGGGTTCAGATATCTCAGGACAAATTTCTGTCCTAGCAGGGATTTGAACCTAGAACAGTCGAGCACACTACAACTGGACTATCGTGCACATGGTTGTATTGCAGCAAGTGTACAGGGTTGGCCAAAAAATGTACGCTTTAGTGTTTTACCGATATCTTGGTCAGAAGTAGGCATTTTTAAATCCAGTTTAACAGACTTTAAGGGTATACTTTTTGGCTGGCCCACCTTGGAATACAGTGTAAACAGGTGGGAGGTTATGGATTGCTGTTGTAAAACTGAGGAATGATTGTCCGCTTAAATATTTGTGCTTTGCCCTTAACCCTTTGAACCCGACGGGCACCGGGCACTGTTATCCCTAGAGTTACGGGAGCTCCAGGTTCAAAGGGTTAATGTCCTTCCAACCAAAAACCACTCGTCAGGTTGCAAGCGTGTAACTTACGTTTTGTAAATGTATCGTGTCTTTTAATTGAACGCGTGCAAATGTCTGCTTTTGCTTAAGTGTGTATTTGGACAATGTGTGTGAGGCGCATTTCACGAAACTCTCAGGTTTGTGTGTTTTCATGTTGCGAATCAAAACCTTTTAATAATTATTTTGCTTTTAAATCAATGTGAGATAAGTTATTAGATTGGAGTACTGTGCTCGTAAGACTTTTTTTGTTTACGTGTGCATTTGTTTGCTCTCTCTAGTGCAAGGTAACAACAGTTGCTAATTGCTAGAACTAACTAACGCTATAACGAAGGCCGTAGCCAGGATTTTATTTCGGGGGGTGTTTCTTCCCCGGAAAATGTTTGATGACCTTTTTTGTTCCATTTTCATCGCCAAAATTTCTTACGACCTTTTTTCTTAAATTCATTTTTTTCGTTATGTGCTAGTGAATGCATTCTATATTATTTAATTTCGTCGGAGTGGTGTTTTCATGGTTTTATTTTATGGTTTTTGCATCATGAGCTAGTAAATGCAATAGATTTTTTCTGCATTTTCCATTTCGGGGGTGTTCAAGCACCCAAAACACCCCCTGTCTACGGCCTTGGCTATAACGGATTTTTTTTACTCATGAATATTAAAAGCAAGCTAACTTTTATATTTTAACTGGCCATGTAAATGGTGCTTTCTGCATAGCTGCAAAGATGTGACTGAGTTAGTTATAGGGTCTGTTTATACTAATTAATGGTGTGAGCATGCTCAGCTTCTTTTATGCTGCATTTGTGTGTTTCCCAGAAACCAAACCGGATATTAGTTTCTCTGGTCAATTGAGTATCTGCTTGCTCTTATCTTGGTGGCTGGCCGTAGAACCTGGAATGGGCTCCATGTTGCACTCCGCTTTGTGCCTAAAGCTCACACCGCTACATGAACTCCTTTCAAACGTAGAAACTTCCTTATTTAATCGTGGTTGGACTGGGAGCACTTCTGAGTAGATATCTTGAAGGTGTGCTATAGAAAAGCTGATTAATAATATTAATATTGATTTTTGTGTGTGTAAATGATTATGATTGAGGTTGCAGCAAGTGATGTGTATAGGTGTTTGTGTGTGTGTGTGCGTGTGAGTGCATAAGTCACATAGCTTTACATATGCATTCATGTATATATTTGTGATATAGTATGATGAGGTTGTTCCTGGGATGTCCAAATTTTTGCATGCTCTCAGAGTGTATCGAAATTATGGAGCGAAAATTTATTTTTTAGTTGCTGCAGAATTTGATTCGTGTGATTTCTTTGACCAGTGCAGTGTGCCCAGACTTCAAAGCTCTGATGTATTTGCTGCTCGACCATTGTACCTTCTGTTTTGTCGGGGTCTTCTCTGAGCAGTTGAAGCGCTCATGCGATATCATCATCATTCGCTCAAGAGGTGCTCCCATGTGTATATAGTCCAGAATGCGTATAATTTAAAATACACCCAGAGTTGCTTTTCCTGAGTCCAATCATGTTGACTGTCTTTTTGCTTTTAGAGTGTTTTTTTTGTGTTGAACTGTGTTCAGTGTTTGTTTAGAGCTAATAAAATGCTATTTATTTTGCAGCTGGTAAATAAATAAATAAAGCTAACGTGTTTGAAAGCTGTGAACTGCGTGTTTATCTTCGATTATTTAGCTCCTTTTGAGTGCCTCTTCAGTGTGCTGGCTGCAGAGATCAGAGATGTTTGGCCTTGGCAATAGATAAGCTGACAGTTGTGTTTATACACTGAGGTCCATCCTTTACCGGATGAGATTTGGCCTTTTATCATCTGGCAGGTCTGATCCTGCATGCAATCCAATGGGGCTGTTATTAAATAGATGATGTGTCAGTGCTTTTCATGAGCTAAGTTAGATGGCGAAGACTATTTGTAAGTCATTAGTGTGCAAATGTTGCAAGCAGGCAGGGCCGCGACAACAGAAAAATTCTGGGTCAGGCATAGAAGTGCGGACCACAAATTTTAAGGCTTTATGAAAGTCTAAACTTTCTGAAGTCTTTAAGAATTTTCTGGAGAAATAGTTTAGGATAATAAAAGTGTGGATGTAGGCTACAATATTATATATATATAATTATATATATATATATATATATATATATATATACATATATATATACATATATATATTAGTGTGGTTCACAGATACATGGTAAAAAATAAAGTTCAAGCCAGAAACCAAGACTACCTCTTAGTTTGTTAGACCTATCAATAGTATCATTGAGACAAAATTTCAGCTTCCTATTCCAACTAGAAGGCGGTGCTAAGCGACTGTGTTACTTTGCATGGGCCAGTGTATAGACGTTAATTGTACAAAAATAATGTGTCGAGCATACATTCCTATACAATCGCAGTTTCTTTCAATATAAATCAAATATTGCTGTAATATGACAATATGTGTGGTACTTAAGCAATTGGCCAGTATTAAATCTAAAATTTGAGTTGGTTTGAAAAATTAGAAATGTTAAAAATTGTCAAAAAACATCGTTAAGTCCATGAATGTCGATAGTTCTCGTTTTCTTACTTCAACATCCGATAAAGTCTTTATAATACAGAAGTCTAAGCACTGTAAGCACTAAGCAGGCACTGTGTCAACGGCAGATTTCTTTAATGAGTGAGTGGGGACAGCTTTCCTACTTCCCCCGACCACTTGGCTTTTCAACAACATCAGTGATAAGCCAATTGAATTCCTCAAACAACTTCACATGTCTCTCAGACATGCTGTTCAACACTCTGTTGTTGAATTCAGTCTCTGCCTTTTTTGTAATCCTCTTTCTCGATCTATTTTTCTGGTGGAAGTGTAAAAAGAAATCACCAATCTTCAGGCGTGATGGCAGCGTCCTCATTTGCTGAGATGCAAAATCACCCATGCAATCTCCTTTTTCAGCGCCATATCACTAAGTCTCACCTTCCTTTCACCAAGCTTCACAGTTATTCTGTGGAATATTTAACCTTGTCTGTTATGGGCAAATAGCCACATAACAGACCTTCAACCTCATCTGAAAGGTACTACTGGTGATTTTCTAGGACCTTCATGGAAGCAAAGCTGATCCCTTGCATGGGCAACTGACTCGTATTTTCTATATAATGTCCATATTGAAAGACCTTGTCCTGCAGCTACATCAGCAAGTCTTTTAGCCATGCCCTTGTGTGACGAAGGCCACCAAATTACATAGCCTAAGTTGATGAATCCGAGTTTTTTCTTCTTAATTAGATTGATTACATCATGTTGACTTTGTTGAGCACTAAAAGGTATATTTTGATGTCATACAGTAACCTGGCCATCCAATGTGCATTTTTATTATTGGACTCCAGTTTCTTATTGAAGACTGACTTCCAATGTCAACCATTGATATCTGAATGAGTTCTTGTTAATTTATCTAAAACTGACTTTATTTCAGCAAAGTACTTGAGAAAACTGAATACTCTTGCATGGAGGGCTTCAGTACCGGATGTGACTTCCAGTCCTAAGATGTTGTCATGTGTCACACCTTCCCAAGCAGCATTAAATCTCTTAAACATTGGAATATATGGTTAATTCGATAAATCACAGGAACTTGCAGAAGGCTTATGGCCAAAATCAATTCCATCACATGAAGGTCAGCCACAGGAACTCTTGACCTATCTTGATTTCATGCAAAATCGTGCACTCTATTGAAAATTCCGGTGCTGGCATAATGATGTATCAAAGTTCTGGGCCTGCATATTATCAGTGAGTTTCCATAACTCCAGAAAATAACGAACTGCTTTGGATTTGAATTGCATCCTGCCACTGAAGCTAATTTGGGCCTAAGAGTTTATACACACCATCACCTGAAACCAGCACTGGCAGGCGGTTAACATTTCCTGCTCTGAAGATCTCGGGTAGGAATTTCCCATCCAGTGTGCTACCACTGGATAATCTGGTGGTACAAAATCAGATCTTTCAACTTCGGCACGCTCCATCCTGGTCTTCTGAAGCATTCCTTGTTAATGGTACTCAATAAAAGCGCAGGACAGAAGGATAGTAGGCTACACAAGTGCTGCAGAAATTGGCACCAAAAATCTCAATCCTTCATGATCAAATCACCAGAAGTTTCATTTCCATAAAATACACTTGTCACTTAATGGCTTAACAACAGTTACTAACTGTGTAGTGTTGATTCTGGTAAGTGTGATAACACAACGTGGGGCGCGGTGGTGTAGTGGTGGCGTCATTGCCTTGAAGGCAGAGGTTCGAATCCATCTCAAGCTGCAAGCCCTTCACTCGCAATTGCTAAGCGCTTCGGCATGAAACTCTGATGCAGTGTCCGCTCTGCAGTCGGGAGCGCCTCTGAGTAGGGGGCTTGAAGGGGCGCTATAACAAGTGCACATACAAATAAACAACAGAAACTATTTCAAGTTCATCTACATGACATTTGTTGAGTTTTTGACCAAAGAAGAAAGGTATCAAGATTTCTAGCTAATACTACTACGTGGTAATTTTTGTGTGTCATCAAGCACCGCCTTCTAGTCCGAATCTGGGGCTGAAATTTGGTCTCAATAATACTAATAACAAGTCTAACAAACTGGGACTTAGTCTTGGATTCTAGCTTGAATTTAATTTTTTTGGACCACACTAATATATATATTTATAATTTTTTCCAGTTGTTAATTTGAAGTTTAAACTGATATAAGTTAAGTGTCATTAATAATGTTAAGTTAAGTGTCAGTAATACTATGGTATATTTGAAAAGGCTTAAATCATAAGCCTTTTGTAACTACTCAGCTTAACCCCTATTAGTCGCCTGCATGCATGTAGAGTTGTAGACCTACGTGATTCAGGGAGCAGGCTTTGAGGAAATTTAACCGGGTTTGAGGGAAGTTGCAGAAAGACAAGCATGCATCAAATATCGGGACATATACAGAAATTCTGAAGACAATGTCATGTGGAGAACAATGCATTATGTCATGTGCCAATTATTCTGTTCTGTTCAGACATATTTTGTTTGTATGTATGACCTGCTGTTTGTCAGTCTACGTATATATGTATGTCTGTATAAGTCCATTTCTTTGTTACATACCTTCATCTATGGTGTTACAAGTGGCAGTTACCTGCCAGTTGGTCATTGTACACCTGTATTATGATTAACGGCTAATTACCTGTATGATGCGACCTGATGGGGTCAGTCTGTGACCTTATAGGTGTTGGACTGCCAATGATCATGTAGTTTCCTTACAGTGGCGCATCCTCCACTCTGCCCCTCAGCTATTGACTCCAGGCCAGCAGACTCGTGAGATGGTCATTTGTTGTCAAAGTTCTGGTAGAGCTGTCACTTAAAACGTTTAATAAATGACCACCTCTGTCATGCCATACATGTATGTGTGTGTAGATGTGTGTGTTTGTATATATATATATATACACACACCAGGTATATATATATAATATATATATATATATGTCGTCCTGTATTTGCGTGTGGCAGCGTGTCTGTGATGGTATGTTAGCATGTTTCTGTATGCATAATGTATGAATCATGAGCATGCGCCTACTACTGCACAAAGAACAGCTAGAACAATGGATAAAGGCTGGTATACCCTGGACAATTAATTCACTGCCACTGGTCGGCTTGGCATACCCATGCTTTAATTGACTTTGTTGCAACGTAGCCGCTTTGCACGTCAGTGGTGCTTGATGCCAGTTAATTAGGACTAGAATTCGTTTCGGAATAGTTGTTGCAGTGCCGGCGCTAGGGTACCGGAGGCCCCCCCCCCAAAAAAAAAACTTGGGGCCCCCATACCTTGAGCTGTCATTTCAGCAAAAAATTTCATAATATAAGTGCTGAAATACATAGCCTAAGACTTCAATAAAATAATGTCCCCTCCCAATTGTTAATTTTTTTGGAATTTCCATGCTGTAATGGTAGAATTTTAAGCTGTCATCTTTACAAAATTGCTCATTTTTCAATGTTGTTAGTCGTGGTTTAGGACTTCAGAGGGTCCCATCTCCATTTTTAAAATTTGTCCGATTTGCCAGTAACTGTTGACTGTAATGGTAGCATTGATAGGCTGTCATTTTAAAAAAATTGATCATTATTGATGGACAGTGGATGATGCTGTCTTATCACTCTTATAATATGAAATATTTCTGAAATATTGAGGATACAAGGACTCCGTCCCAACCACAAATTGTGGAGCCGTGTCCCTGTCCACACCCCAAAGTCTCTCTTTTGGTGATCGAAGGACAATCATGCTCTATTGGTTTGCGAAATATTATTTTGTATGCTTTACATTAAAACATAATTTATTCGGTGCGTGGTTTCCGCAATGAATAGTCATGAAAGGTATTCAGCTACATTTGAGGCCCCTTGCAAACTTGAGACCAGACACCTACAGTCTACAAAGGACAACTGGGACTCTACACAGGCTTTAATGTTTGGTCCTCACGCAGGTTTTATTTTGAGGTCTCATCCCATTATAGTTGGTTTTCTTAGTGTAGAATTGTTCAAATTTGATGTACAAGCAAAAGAAATACATATTTGGAATCAGGAAACAAAACTGATCAAAACCTGATATACGAACACCTTGAGAAATAGAAAAAATAAATCCACTTTTTCCAGCTCAGAGGTCACTCCAGCTCATAGTCGGGTCAATCAACGAAATACCTTCGGTGAACCCCAACAAATTGCAAGAAAATGTTTTATGATAATTTTCTGGAGTATTAGGTCTGTTGAAGAACATACCAAAAGTTGCCCGAAATCGGACAACGGCGAGTGGTCTAATTTTGGCGGGAAAAAAAGATGGCCGCCAATTGAATCAGGCTTGGAATCTGAAAATTACACTATTAGAAGCCAAGCATAAAACAATATGCTAACATACGTTTCTAGACTAATTTGACCCTTCTGAAAACGAAAATCGCGGTTAGAAAGCTAAATTGTTAGCGATTGCATGAGAAAAACAAGATGGCGGACAAATGGCGACCAATTACTCAAATGGCTGTAAGTAAACTACTGTATGCGATAGTAACACGATTTCACACTCATAAATGAGATTTTAGGGTTATATGCATGCAATGGAATTAAAGACACATATGTGGCACTGCCAGAAAACCAAAATGGTGGACAAAATGGCGGCCAGAATGTTGAAATGGCTATAAGTGAAGTCATGCCTGCAATGGAAACATGATTTCAGAGTCTATAATAACATTTTCGGGGTTAAGGAATGCGACAGAAATAAAGTCACAAATGTGGCACTGCCAGAAAACCATAATGGCGACCAAAATGGCGGCCAGAATGTTGAAATGGCTATAAGGGAAGTCAAGCCTCTCAATGTAAACATTATTTCAGAGTCTAAGATAACATTTTCGGGGGCAAGGAATATGATGGAACTAAAGACAAATATGCGGCATTGCAAGAAAACTCAATTGGTGGACAAAATGGCGGCCAGATTTTTTAAATGGCTATATGTGTTGTCCTGTATGCAATGGAAACATGATTTCAGACTAATTCAGCGTATATAGCCTAAAGGAAAAATGTTGGACTATAGAATATGATGAAACTATAAATAAACACGTGACACTGCCAGAAGGCCATAAGCCAAAATGGAGGTACAAAGGCATCAAATGGCTAAAAATGGTGTCATGTATGTGACGAAGACATGATTTCAGATGGAATATTGTTCCTTGGTCAAATAATTCCAAGAAAGCAACATTCCATGTGCAGCGTTGAACATAATGAAGTGAAATCGTTGTGTTAAGAGGAAATGTTTAGTAGCCTATCACTGCAGTTGCTTTGTTGCTCTTAATGTAGGTGCACATAGCCTAAGTGTGCAGTATGTAGTGTATGGCAAGTTCACACTCTGATAGCAGCGGGCTTGGCCACGGCCTCCGCCTGATGCTATACTTGTTAACTTCGCATGATTTGAAATAGACAAATAGAATAATATATATGACTGTGGAACAGGACCAATGGCAGGCCACACTGATTAAAGAACACTTTGCTGATGTTCCCGCCATCACCTAAACCCTGTTAGATGCAAGGCAGACACATCAGACCCAGCGGTAGACAGCACCTGATCTCCTTCCATGGAACCACAAGCTACAAGAACAACTATGTCGTCATACGAGGCTGTTGAGAGCTGAATGAACACATTAGACAGGAATGTAGCTAGATCAGCCTTGTTGTCAGGCAAAGCAAGAATGTTCAGCCAATTTTCCGACAACGGAGCACTTCCAGACTCTATACAGTGACTAAGTGGTCTTGTACCTTTTCTGTATGGTTCTAATTTTCAAAAGCAATGTCCAGTATTTGTCGAAGGCAATATTAACCATTTTGTTGCCAATCGAAAGTACTTTAATACGTGTAACCACTGTATCTGCCAGGTCACCAAATGTCTTTGCTTTCAGAGCTGTCCAATTGCTTGCAGTATTGCTTGTCCACATAGGCGCAACCACCCTATGGGACCCACGGGACGCATCCCCCCCCAACTTTTGAGTGGTCCCATAACTTTATTGTTATGGTCCCCCAACTTTTAGGACGTGATTCATTATGGTCCCCCCAACTTTTAGGACGTGATTGCACCTATGCTTGTCCACCAATAACTAAATGCTATACTTCTGCTAGAGAAATGCTGACTGGACATTGTGGACAAGTTACTTTTTCAGAGAATGTCCTCATTAAATGATGCTTAATGACACTTTCTCATCATCCACCAATGCCAATCTACTTGAATCTAGGCTTTGTAGGCTGCAACTGCCTTTTCTGGCAAACTTGATACTGTGTCACCTCATGTAAAACAGGAGAAGACTTGCAGCAATAACCACTTATCAGGATTTACAACTAAGGAAATTTAACAAATCATGAACTTCAATCAGGCAACAACATTGATATCATAGTTTATTTATTCCGAGTGCTACAACTAAATTTTTATGAAGAGTTAAACGAGAATTTTGACCATGCCTAACAGCAAGCAGATCTGGAAAGTTTAATAGCAAACGATTCTTAAGCCGAGTAGCATTCAGGTTTGCTTATCCAAAAATACATGGACACTAGGTTGCTACAGTTGATCTGCATAAAGTTGGCTAAGTTGAGCAAGTTTGCATACTGGAGGCAAAATATTGTTGGCTCTGGCTTCTTCCAAGTACATTCAGCTAATGCAATTTAGTCTGCATTTAACCCAGTTGTACACTTCGCATTGCCTTCACATGGCATTGGCTGATCAAATTAAACAGGCTGGTTTATTAGCCTCAATTGCAATCATATCATCACATAACAACTTTAGTAGCATCAAGTTATCTTTAATTATATTTGCACATGAGAGACCTTCTGCATCAACATCGATAGTCATGACTTTTCAGACCCACTTTAAACAAAATTTTACAAAAACCCACTGGTTCTTGTATGTGTACTGCAGAAAACAGACATGTAGGTGCAATGCCATGGCAAACGGACATAATCCCCAGGGACATAAAAAAATCTATCAGAATATGTAAAAATGTATAATATTAGTATGCTAGGCATTAAGACTATTCGTAAAAAAACATCCATAAGAATATATTATTAATTTAGTACACAAGTGCTGTCCACAGTTCCTGACAGCTGTCGTTCATGGGAAATAATTTGTTGGTCGGGCGTGGGGAGAGGTAATGTCCTACAATCCAGTGTCATCACCCTCATCCAAGTGGTTCCACAGTTCCAAACTGTCCAGGTGGTAGGCCTAACTCGTATATTTCAAGATCCATCATAGGGAAATTGGGCAAGTCCTTCACTCGCAATTGCTCAGCGCTTCGGCATGAAATCCGATTTAGCGTCCGCGCTGTAGTCTGGAGCGCTTCTGAGTAGCACTTTGAAGGGGCGCTATAACAAGTGCATATGAATACATACACACATACTAACAGGGTGAGAATTGCCGGGGGTTGGGGGTTTCAACCCCCCCCAGTCTTTCTTAGAGCCCCATGTTAAAGTCTGTTTTTCACACCCCGATTCCAAGTGGATAATGGTACAACCCCCAGGTTATTTTTCCACAATTCTTACACTGCATACTAACACTAACCGACCCTCACGCATAGCTTGATCCTAACCGACATTTGTGCACGACGTCTACACCTGACCCTAACAGGCTTAGTTAAAGTAAGCGGGTCCCTATGTATTGGTTAGGTTCGAGTTTAGGGGTCGTGAGGGTCAGTTAAGGTAATGTTAGGCATCGTGAGGGTCGGTTAGGGTTAGTGCAGGGTTAGTGCAGTCATTCATTAACATAGGGACCCGCTTACTATAACTAGGCCTATGCCACTCTAACATACCCTCACAACGCCTACACTGACTCTAACGATATTCGCGGTCCCCGATACTGCAATTACGCCGTAATTAGAAGAACTTGTCTAAGAATAGGACTACCGTGCAGCCTGCAGGGGAGAGTTGAATTGCGGAGTTCGTATATTGCACACTTCGATACAGTGTTATAATATTGACGAGAGTAAGCAGACATCACCGCTAATAGAACGATTTGCTCGCAAATGATAATATTATTATTATTATCATTAATAAAATTGCAAAATAATTATATTACAACAATTATTATTATTATTAAGAAATAACGCGCAAGCGGAACTAGAAAACAGCCGGTAACCCGTATCAACGATATGCTCGCGAAAAACACGCTAATTTGTACCACGTTTAGCCCAATTATGAACAATGTAGCCCAAAAGACGGCGTTGTGGTCTTTTACAAAGTTAGCCAAATTTAAGTATTTGCAAATATATTTATAGGTGTTCGTATACCCAGTTATTTTTTAAATTGCTCAACCTTTAAAAATGGAAAGTTTGTTGCTTGTACATATAAGTTGAACAATCCGGGAGCTTTCTGTCTTTTATTGCCTGCACTATTAGCAATTAATAATAATTTACAATTTACAAACGTTGTGCTTGAGAAAGTGGACAAAACTGCCTGAGTTAGTTTAAATGGCTTTACTTACGCCAAAAATCAGTATGATAGCCTACTTGCATTAAGTCTGGTATGGCAGTGCCATTATTTTGGTTACTTGAGGCATGCAACAGACCGGATCTGGAGCCTCAAGTAAATGCGCCAGTTTAATAAAATATGCAGTCACAAATAGGCATAATGACCAGCTAAATTTGGAGGCCCCTTTCAAACTCGGAGGCCCCTCAAACTCGGAGGCCCCCCCGGCCGGGGGGCGTGGGGGGTGCTAGCGCCGGCACTGAGTTGTTGGGATGCCGCGGTTAAACGAGGTTAGCTCTCGACCCACTGGGTTCTACATCCGACTTCAACGAGGAAATATCATCCACCCCAGTGCCTATCTGTGACCTTGAGAGGCTGAACTGTAGCTACTCTATAGCCTACTCACCCTACAATAGAAACAGTAGCTGTCACTACTGCTGCTTCTGTTGCACTGCTGCTACTACTACTACTACTACTACTACTACTACTACTACTACTACTACTACTACTACTACTACTACTACTACTACTACTACTACTACTACTACTACTACTACTACTACTACTACTACTACTACTACTACTACTATCACTACTACTACTACTACTACTACTACTACTACTACTACTACTACTACTACTACTACTACTACTACTAGGTTGGCGTTCCACAGGCTTCAACGACTTCTGCAGTTATAGTGCGCTATAGAATTAGTGTGGGAACAACTTAATCGCACAGTGTGTAGTGCTGAATGACATCGTCATTTTAATATCCAACTAACACAGCACAGTATGATTATCCTAAGCCTACATTGACTAGACTACCGCCGCACGCTTATAATATTATTATTATGTATGCTAAAAATAAATGTAACTCAAATTCTAACGGCGATGCCAATAAAATGTCAATGTCTCTAACTCTTCTCAATCATCTTAGTGTACCCGATGCAATATCATGTTCATCTGAAGCCATGTTTACAAATGGCTGCCTGACGACCAAGGAAACATACTTTCCAGCCAAAACATAAATAATTTTATGTGATTCTTATATGTAAGACTCCTGTTTTATTGGATATTTGCTAAAGTGGTAGGAGGACTCGTTTCAAGGTGAATGAAATCATAGGAAAGGTTCTTCGCGTGTGCTTCTCATAATACTTGAAATGCATGGAATTGTTTGGATTATGTAAAGTGCTAGGCATTTTATAGCTCCAACTTAAAGTTGTGTATGCTAGACGGAAGAATTAGAATGTAAACAACCGAGAGGGTACCAAGCACTATGTTCAGGGCGATGAACAGCGTGAAACAGAGCCATTGGGAATTGGAATTGTTTATCGAGGAATAGATCGAGTGCCATGGTGCCTAAGTAAGTAAGCCACGGATAGGCCTAGACGCAACAGATAAAATGCCAAGGATAATATTGCGGTCATTGCATGTTGTGGTCTACTGCTAATACTGCCGTTGCACCTTCTTTTCTGCTCATTTTTTATTTTATTTTTTTCATTCTCTCTTGTTCTCTATATTTTATTGTGCACGTGAAAGTAAATTTTTACCATTACACATATTCTTATGTTGTTTTATTTTAAAAGTCCACTTATACTATTCAGGTGAACTTGACAGATCAGCTGATTAATTGGGTTTTTTTCAGGGTTTAGTTAGGCCACATCAAGATGCCGTCAGCCGGTGCAGTCTTTCCTCCTGTCATCACCCCTCTCCGAAAATCCTTTCCAGGAAAACCTGGGAACTTCATTTCCACTTCAACGTACATTGAAATTGAGACAGGTTGAGAACATTAATTTTATAATTAATTGCATACCTTATGAATTTTTTGCCGCTGTTTTAGGAGTTTATGATGACAGAGACAGAATGATGGTGCTGACAGTGGCGGTGGCAATGGCAGTGGCAGTAGTGGCAGTGGTGGCCACGATGATGATGATAAAAAAGATAACTGATGTTGATAATAGTGACGTTAATGATGGTGATGACTGGTGATGATGATGACAGAAGCGATAATTGAAAATTACGATGATACAATGATTACGATGGTAGTGATGATGCCAATGATGATGGTGAGGGTCGGATGGTAGGATGAAGAGGATGATTACAATAGGATGAAGAAAATAATGATGACACTTAAAATGAGAATGATGAATTGATGATGATGATTACCACAGCCACATCAATGTTATAAACATTTGAGATTTAATCAATTTAATTTAATTTGATTTTATATATGTACAAAATCTTTGGCTGTTAGTGAAAATCTTCGAAAGCCATTGTATTTCTTTATCCATTTTTTTAGAGACTCCAGATTGTCGGATATATTTTACCACCGACGGATCAAAACCAAATCCTTTCCAGCCGAAGTCTGGTGGAAGGGAGTCGACATTCCAGTACAAAGGTCCATTTACGCTTCGCAATGGAAAGAGAACGGTCAAGACCATTGCTGTTAGCAGGTAAGGAAGTGTTGTGGACGGATTGGTTTGAGGAGTTTGAGAGAGGTGCTATGTAAAAGTCCATATACTTGGAAATAACTCGGTGGTGGTGGTGGTGGTGGTGTTGGTGGTGGTGGCGATGACAACGATGATGATTACAACAACGGCGACATTACTACCTGTTTGTAAATGTACACATACATGTCTGTTGATTTACATTAGTCTGAATCTTCACCAGTTTTTGGATAATTTTGTGGCTTCTTCTTAATATGCGTCATATGAGGATTTATTTGTTGCCTTTCTGTGCTAGAATTTCATTGCAAAGTACTTGTTTTGAAACTTGATAAGTCCTAGACAACCGGACAGTTCTTTGCAAAGGTGATTGGCATATGTCAAAACAGCCTGACTTGTTTACAGCCAGATTCAGTTCAGCAGCTCTGGCAGGAAGTGGTACATGCAGTACCTAAGATAACTCTTATATGCAGTACCTGGGACAACTCTGTTAGATGTAGTACCTGAGACAGCTCTTTGGAATACACTGGCTCCATCTACTCGGTTTTAACTTCTAACTGGTAATCCCTCCTCCTCATTTTCTTTCCTCAAAACTTATTTCTTCTCTCGTGGCCTTGCGCACTGGGAGCGCCTCTGAACGGTTCACCCTAGTAGAGGCGCTTTATAAATGTTTTAATACGATACGATGCGATGCGATAGATGCAGCACCTGATATAACTCTGTTCTTATTGCATCAAATCGAAGGTCCTCATTCTTGCCCAGTCTTCATTGAATGGTCCAACACAACACATACGAAAGCTATTTGTGCCATCTCCAACCCAGTCAGACGTCTGTGCTGAAGTTGCTTTCTCCTCTATTTCAAGATGAACTTATTTAGATCCCTTCACTGTCCACCTGCGTGGTGCATTATTGCGATTCTTAATAAATTTAAAGAAATCCAGATACATATGACTCAGGGTTTAAAGCGGGTGGGAATGCATGGGAACGGCGAAATTCCTTGCTTGCGTTCCCACTGCTCACCATGCTGGAACCCTGGAAATACATGCATTCCAATAAAACTCTTCATTCAACTATTTATATAGCACCTCTTCATGGAAACTACTCAGAAGTGCTCCTGACTCAAATTGGCATTCCCACTCCTCACCCAAACCACTTTAACCACTGTGTGTACGTTGATGTGAATGGTGATTTCAGGAATGGATTGAAGATGAGCAATGTAGTGACGAAGGCATTTCAAGTGGAGGATGTCGGACTTCCATCGGAGCAGGAATTCGATAGCCAGATTGACAGGGATGCTGGTGACACCTACAGGAGCGAAAATGACTTTCGACCAAAATATTTAAACCGCCCATCGTCGTCGGCCAACATCTCTAAGGCATGGTCATCTTGTATTCGTGTTTGCCTGTTGTTGTGATATCTTGCCAAAATTTAATTAATATTTTGTGTTTTATGTTACCTTATATAGAGTCTTTTTTAAAGTAAGTAAGTGAGTATATTCTTTATATAGCCAGCTGCCAAACATTACTCTGGTGAACAAGTACATGTATGATAATATAAACACATAAAACATAAAGAAAGCTAACATGACTAGGCAGGACTTTCTTAGCTTGCAGTTCCTGACAAAACGTGCAGTTCTAAATGGATTTGTGCAGCTGTAGAAGCACGTCTGTGCAGCTAGAAATAGTTTTTAAAAAGTCATTGTATTCCGATTGGGAGTAATTTACGATGGAGAATGGGAAGGGAAAAGAAGAGGTTGTGCAGTTAAAAAAATTCTTTAAAAAGCCCTGATATTGTATTTCATAGCAGCATCAGCATTGAAATACAAAGAGTCTGTTTAGTGTAGCAAAATGTTGACTTCGCTACTCGGTGGCATTTCTCTTTGTTTATTCGTTTATATTACGTTGCTCGTTTGTTACTGTAGAGACGGGTTTATGGTTCCACAAACAGTCTCGTTCCAAAAGCATTGCCAGCGCAGGCGTGGGCTGATACGTCTCGAACGGATACGGCTCGAACAGACAATTCTAATTACTTATACGATGGTCAGAAGATGTATGATGGTCACAACAAGGCAACAGGTTATAATCTAATCATCTAATGTGTCAGAAAGTAATAGTCATCATCATCATCATCATCATCATCATCATCATCATCATCATCATCATCATCATCATCATCATCATCATGTAGAGATGATTATGTTGCATTGCATGCAATACACTTTTTTGACGTGCAGTTGTTCACAAAATGTGCAGTTCTAAATGGATTTGTGCAGTTGTAGAAGCACTTCTGTACAGTTAAAACTAGTAAAAAAGGTCATTGTCCTCCGATTGGAAATAATTTACCATGGAGGATAGGAAAGGAAAGAAGGAGTTGTGCAGTTCTAAAAATTCCTTTAAAACATCCATGCACATTATGCACATAATATTATATTATGTAGATATTTTATATTCCTTCTATCTAATTCATGCATTGCTTTGATTCAAAAATCATTATCGCTGTATTCTTATACTGAAAGAATGGCATTGTTGTTATAACTTATAATCAATCTCTATTTCAGGACGTTCTTCTGCTAACAACGTGCGAATTCCTGACGGTCCATTCAACCCAACCAACTACTCTGGGACCCAGGTCAACTTCTGGGGCGTTGCCCCTAACAATATTCCCGCATGGGCCAATGGTGTTGCTGGTGGTGGCGGATATTCTCTCCCTTATGCCAACACGGAAACACAGCTCGGATACATGACGAACAATATGCTTACGGTACGTGCTCTCATTCGGGCAGGTTTAGGGAAATTCATCACTGCCAGAAAAAAGCTTTACCGTATTTTTTTCTGAGATTATTGAGATCTTCTTCTTCTCTCTTCTCCTCCGTCATCGATATGACGATGAGGCCTTTATGAAATTTCTCCAAACTTCTCTGCTTCTGATTTGTACTCCGATCTCGGCTAAGCTGGTGCTCTTCTCTTTCAGGTCTTCTTTGATGTTATCTATCCAGGTCTTCCGCTGTCTACCTCTGCTTCTTTCTCCTTCTAAATGTCCATGTAGTGCAGCATTTGGTAGTCTTTATTCCTCCATTCTTCTCACATGACCGAACCATCTGAGTCTTCTCTTTCTGATTTTTTCCTATTATTGTTTCATCGACTCCTAGTTTCTGATCTTCTCTCTTCTGCTTCTGCCTATGATTCTCCTCAGCCAGCTCATTTCTGCCACTAACAATCTTCGTTCGTCCTCTTTTCTTAAAGTTCAGCACTCTGATCCATACATGTATATCAATACCGGTTCCACTAAGGTATGGTATAGCTTCATCTTAGTTTTGATGGATATGTTAAGATTGAGATCTTAACAGAAGGCGAAACTGAATATAAGATCTAATCATAAGTTTGCTGACATCTTGCTTTATCATTATCAGTCTTATCACAGATAGCATTTTTATGACCTCATAGTCTTTTCACAATTTCGTTAACTAATTCCAAGTTCATTTTACTGATAATCTTACTGCCACCTTATAGTCTTTTAAAAATTGTCTTCATGCTTCTAGAGTATGGATCAGCCTAAGGTCAGCATGGATGACCTTCGGAGACTCATCCAGGAAGAGGCTGGAAGACTGACGATGCAGATGCGTCAACCAGTCGTGGAATATGTAACGAAGGAGCCGGAGTTAAGGGCGGAGAGCAGAGGAAATGGTGGGACCATCCACTTGATTTTATCTTCTTATTAAAGCTAAACATACGTAGCAGAGGTTATCGCCAGGCTATATAAATTGTCTTGATTACAATTGCAATTTCTCTTCTCATGCTGCGCTATATTTTTGCTGTGCAGGTACCAGTGATAGTCTTCAAAGACATACATTTCATTACCCATCGGTGCCTCTTAATTGACCTGACCGTTATCTTTCGAACAAAGGAGCTTTGATTTTTTCCAAATGTAGCCTTACAATATTAGCAATAATCTGCATTTCCTCATATTAATTGTAACGTATTATGTTTATATGTAATTAATTGTAACATGTTATGTTTATATGTAATTAATTGTAACGTATTATGTTTATATGTAATTAATTGTAACATGTTATGTTTATATGTAATTAATTGTAACGTATTATGTTTATATGTAATTAATTGTAACATGTTATGTTTATATGTAATTAATTGTAACGTATTATGTTTATATGTAATTAATTGTAACGTATTATGTTTATATGTAATTAATTGTAACGTATTATGTTTATATGTAATTAATTGTAGCGTATTATGTTTATATGTAATTAATTGTAACATGTTAATTGAGTGTAGCCTGTGTGATTGACAGGTGATTGGAAAGGTCAGCTTGAGCACATCTATGCACATCTTGTCGAGGGATGTCAGTCGAATCCTACGTTTCGAAATAAGATTGGTCATCCACAGCTTGGCAACGTGAGGAGACTTACTATTTAGATAAATCTATGAAAAATCTGTATGCGCATGATTTGTTGTATATAAATTTGTTGTATATAAATTTGATTAAGCATGATTTGTTGTATATAAATTTGTTGTATATAAATTTGTTGTATATAAATTCGATTAAGCATGATTTGTTGTATATAATTTTTAAGTTAAAAGTTATGGTGGAGGAAGTGTATGCATTGCATTGTTACTTAACATACATTATAGTTACCATGACAACATTACTCAAACTAAGCAATCATTCATCAGTAGGGTCATTGTTTAATTTAATCAGTAAGTCAGTCAAATTCCATTGTTAATATTCATCCATCCAATCATCTATCGATCCTTCCATCTATCCATCCATCCTTCTATCCATCCATCATTCCATCCTTCTATCCCTCCATCCATCCTTCCATCCATCCTTCTATCCATCCATCCATCCATCCATCATTCAACCCACTCATCCATCCATCATCTACCCACTCATCCATTGTGAGAATGAACAATGTTATGTTTAATTAATCATAACATTGACACCTGGAGACCAAATCGTAATCGATATAATTATATCTTAACTGAATTTAATCATAATTATTTTCTGTCTTCAGATTCTGCACGCTGACTTTGATGAAGAGGATGACTCATACTTGCTGACCCTTGCCATCGCTAAAGCAGGTCATGTTGCGGCAAAACCAAAACCCCAACCAGCCCCAGTGAGAACCCCTCCAGCTCCAGAGCCTCCTGTCAAACATCCTCCCGCAAAGCCTCCAATAGACTTAAGGACTGTTGCTAAGGCAGCACTGGTCAAACCGCCTGTGAAGCCAGCACCAAAGCCCAAAGAAACACTGAAAGAAGAGAAGCTGAAGAAAAGAGATGCTTTCTTTGAGACAGAAGAATATCAGGTCTCAAGATATCCTCCTCTTCCTCATCATCATCACCATCTCTCACTTCATTCTTCTCCTCCTCTTCCTCCTCCTTCTCGTCCTCCGCATCCTCCTCTTCCTCATCATCATCTCTCTCCTCATTCTTCTCCTCTCTTCCTCCTACTTGTCCTCCTTTTCCTCCTCCTCTTCCTCATCATCTTCCTCCTCTTCTTCCTCCTCCTCGTCCTCCTCCTCTTCCTCATCATCATCTCTCTCCTCATTCTTCTCCTCTCTTCCTCCTACTTGTCCTCCTTTTCCTCCTCCTCTTCCTCATCATCTTCCTCCTCTTCTTCCTCCTCCTCGTCCTCCTCCTCTTCCTCATCATCATCTCTCTTCTCTCTTCTTCCTCCTCCTTCTCATCCAATTCTTCGTCCTCCACCTCCTCCTCCTCCTCTTCATCGAGTAGTTTAGTGTAGTATAGTATAGTGTTAGTATAGTTTAGTGTAGGATACATACAGTGCGGTACAGTATTGCACTTTAGTGTGGTGTTGTATTGTGTACTGTGTTTTGTGTAGCTGTGATTTAGTGTATAATGTAGGCATACTGTAGCAGTAAATGTATTGTTTTTCAGCATCCTGTATTGTTGTGTAGTGTTATTGTAGTGTGAATTGTATTGTACTATTACATGTATGTTGTGTAGTGCAGTGTAACGTTATGTAGTGTAATACAGTGTGGCTTAGTGCATCACAATGCAGTATATTCTACTAATCTAGTCCATTGCAGTCTGGTCTCATCTAGTCTAATTCACAGGCTATGATCATAATTTTACCTCTTGACTTACCGGTACTGTACCATAATCATTAACTTAACCCTTGTCCTTCCATATTCTTAATATTAACCTTTTTCTTGCCATAATCTCTATCTTGTTTTTTAAAATATAATTATGTTGTTTAATTTAAAAAATGTAAATGCTTTGGTGTTAGGCTGAGGGAACTCTGAAGCCCTGGCCAGCATTCAACGCTGAATATGATTGTGAAAAGTTACGAAAAGCCATGAAGGGCATTGGTGAGTGAACAACCAATCCTCATACATTTTAGCATCTACCTATCGGTAGTTTCATTCACAGCACCTATATTGCGTTGATCTCTGAAAATGGTACACTTCGAGAGGTTAGAGACTTTGAAAACTTTTTACCAACATAAGAAATGAATTTAAGTGCTCGAAAAGATAATATTTTTAATCATCGGTTTGATCACCACTGCAAATTACTGGGAATGAATTAACATTACCAGTCCTGCTATCTCCTTGTTAAAAGCTGTAACAAGATATTAACGGACACTTTTTATATATGACAGACAATTAGAATTAATGTAGACACTTCTTGTGTGCAGGTACGAACGAGAAATCGATTGTCGATGTTCTTGGATATCGAACGTCAAACCAGAGACAAGAAGTCGTCTTGTCGTTCAAGACGATGTTTGGGAAAGTAAGTAAGACAGTCTCATCTGCATTCTGAACTTTGTGTGTGGTCGCAGCAGGACCCAGGCAGCCTTGTTCAGTAGAACCATATCAGGTCCACTGGTGGCCAGCCATGAGTCCAATCTGGGTCTTATGAACATTGTCTTGCCCTTCAGATTTACTGCCAATAGAGAGGTTTATCATTCAGATTCAAAGTGGTAGAAATATTTTTGAAAGTTTTATTTTGCATGCCAATATGAAAAATGAAAATGAAGTGAATACGAAACTCTTTTCAATTAATCAGACAAGCAACTAATTGTCTGATAGATCAAACGGTTCACTAAAGTTATCAGTTGCTTAGACTTGTAACCAATCAGTTCACAAACAGTTGATTCATGAATCACAGGTTCAAACGTTTGTGGCGATGGCGATTTCTCTTATCAGTGTGGATTAACTGGTCAGTCAGTGAGTCAGTCAGTTTTCGGGAAGTTGACAAGTACTTGTTGGATATTATTCTTTGTCGTAACCATGTGAAATTAAATGTCCTTATCATTTTCAAAATTAACTTTCAAAATTAAGTGTCCAGCATGTCCTTGTTGGATATTATTCCTTGTCGTAACCATGCGGTCTATAATTATGTCTTTTTAGGACCTGGTCAAAGAGCTAGAGGGAGAGCTGAGTGGCAACTTTCGATCATGCTGTAAGGCGCTGTGTCTACCACCAGATGTTTACGATGCATCAGAAGTCAAGCGAGCCATTAAGGTCAGTAGTGTCTGGTAACACTAGATACGTTTATCTACACTCAGCTGTAGCATACACCATAATTGTTATAATTATAATGCGTTGGAGATTCTATTGCTCTCCAATCCTTTGCATTCAAAATGTAGCATGGTGAATTTTCTTCAATTATTCTTCATTCTGAAACAATTTCTTGTCCTCAATTTTGCCAGTGGTTGAAGACTGTTCTTCTATTCGATTGGGGGTCGTATAAAATATAAATATACATATTTTTATAGGGGTTTCTACACTTTTAATATATCATTGAATTTATTGGGTGAGTTCCTTCACCCGCATTTATCTATTTGCCACACCGTGTTGATATCCCTGTTCTAAGTGTTCTTGTATTACCGTTGGGTTGGGAATATCTGCAGTTGACTTTTATCGATGGTGCTAGATAAATTTTTCATTTATGATTAGAGTATATTATATTAGAATTTTGACAGACATGATGGTAAAGATCTGAAGTTCTGTTTTCCGGTGCTGTGGTTCATTACATAGCTATTGCACTCTTATCCACGTGAAAATGAATTTAATGACTTAGGCCAAAAAAAATCTTGTGTTTCCGGTAACAGAGCTAAAAAAAAATTGGGTAGGTAGGTCGGAAAATATTTTTATTTTGGTAAAATATTTTTATGCAGTGACTATCCGAAAAAGTATACCCCACTAGTCTTTTTTGCACGCTGCAACAAAGTACGTGTTCTAAGCAAGTATAAACTGCCTATTTCCCGACTGTCTGCACCTAAAACTGCTTTAGAAACAGTCCGATTAATTTCATTTTGCTGACGTCTTTTCTGTTATGTCAATACAAATGTGTTTTTTTTAAGTTTTAAAAAAATTAAAATTTTTAGAATTTTTATTTTTTATTTAAAAAAAACATTTTTTAAAAAAATTACAAAAATATTTGGGTCGCGGCCGTAAAATGGGTCGGTCGGGTTACCGGAAACACAACATTTTTTTTACGCCTTATCTTATTTATTCCTACAGAAGATTTATATAGCACCCCTTGAAGGTTATCTGCCCAGGAGTGCTCCTCTTTGCACTAGCCTATAATATGATGTCAGTATGAATAAAAATATTACTTGAGATAGCAGAACAATGCACCTGTAGAAAACTGGAAGAGTCGACAGTGGTGGTCTCTCACACACACGTAGAACCAGCCAATTGTTTCCTGCTGACATCTGACAGATGTGACTCACTGTCAATGCACTTGTGCGATAGTCTTGTTAATGCACACGAATTTATGTGCATTTCAGGGACTGGGAACAGATGAAGACGCACTGATCGAGATTCTGTGCACTCGAACGAACGCACAGATCAAAGCGATCAATGCAGCATATCGCAGAGGTAGAAGGACTAATTATTGGTTAAAGTCTGAGAATTAATTTATTTAATTTCTTGTTGATACTGAATTTGCTGACTTGTCTATCTTTTTCACTTGTCTGCTTTGTGTAAGTCGCCAACATCCTACTTTTTAGCTTTGGCTCGGCCTGGAGCACCTCTGAGTAGCTCTCTTGAAGAGGCGCTATATAGATTCTCGGGATGAGTGAATGAATGATAATTGTGGATGTTATGTTTGCCATTTCTATTTGATACCATATTTATGTTGCTATGAATGTACTCTTATTTATACTGTCACTGTTTATTTGCATTAAATGGACTTCCCCATTAGTTCACTCTGTCATCCTTTCTGGTAGTCTTTCCTCATCTTTCTCTCGTCTCAAAAACCTGCCTTTTCTTTTGGAGTTACTTGCATTGAGATTGTTTCTGAAGGCTCAATACAGTGCTATTAATTTGTTGCTGTTTGCTATTAATATTTTAGCTTTGTTTTATTGTGTATATTATTCTCTATTTTCTAATGATTATTTTATATTTTTATGACTTTTTATAGCGTACAGCAAAGAGATGGAAAAGGATGTAGTAGACGACACGTCGGGCAACTTCAAGAAACTTCTTGTTTCCCAGATTCAAGGCAATCGTGACGAAAGTCGAACCTTTGACCGAACCGCAGCTCAGGATGACGCCCAGGCGCTCTTCAAGGCAGGAGAAGGCAAATGGGGCACTGAGGAATCAGTGTAAGTTGAACTTTCCTTTTTGGGCTTGTATTTTTATGAAATTGAATTAAAGAATCAATCTGAAAGAACTGAACAGGTTAATTGAAAAAATTTCAGAGCAGTTTCTGTCTGGACTGCTTGGGATTATTAATATAATTACTTTTTTAAATTATTATTTTTATTACTATTATTATTATTGTTTAGTATTGAGTAGTAAAGGTTTTAATTTAACGCCCATACAAATGGACTTTCTCCCTAATGTAGAGACATTTAAAGAAAAGTTGCAGTGAATTTGTCATTTTAGGTTCAACATGATTCTATGCCAGCGAAGTTTTGCTCACCTTCGAGCGGTTTTCGAAGAGTACACAAAGATATCGAAGAAGACGATTGAAGACGCGATCAAAAGCGAATTCTCTGGAGACATCAAGGATGGATTGATCACCGTCGGTATGTGTGCACTTGTTATGTTTGTATGTGCACTTGTTATGTTTGTATGTGCGCTTGTTATGTTAGTATGTGCACTTGTTATGTCGGTATGCAACTTTTGCTGTTTGTATGTGCATTTGTTATGTTTGTATGTGCACTTTTTATGTTTGTATGTGCACTTGTTATGTTTGTATGTGCACTTGTTATGCTTGTATGTGCACTTGTTATGTTTGTACGTGCAATTGTTATGTTTGTACGTGCACTTGTTATGTTTGTATGGGCACTTGTTATGTTTGTATGTGCACTTGTTATGTTTGTATGTGCACTTGTTATGCTTGTATGTGCACTTGTTACGCTTGTATGTGCACTTGTTATGTGTGTATGTGCACTTGCTATGTTTGTATGTGCACTTGTTATGTTTGTATGTGCACTTGTTATGTTTGTATGTGTGCACTTGTTATGTTTGTATGTGCACTTGTTATGTTTGTATGTGTGCACTTGTTATGTTTGTATGTGCCCTTGTTATGTTTGTATGTACACTTGTCATGTTTGTATGTGCACTTGTCATGTTTGTATGTGCACTTGTTATGTTTGTATGTGCACTTGTTATGTTTGTATGTGCCCTTGTTATGTTTGTATGTACACTTGTCATGTTTGTATGTGCACTTGTCATGTTTGTATGTGCACTTCTTATGTTTGTGTGTGCACTTGTTATGTTTGTATGTGCCCTTGTTATGTTTGTATGTACACTTGTCATGTTTGTATGTGCACTTGTCATGTTCGTATGTGCACTTCTTATTTTTGTATGTGCACTTGTTATGTTTGAATGTGCACTTGTTATGTTTGTATGTGCACTTGTTATGTTTGTATTTGCACTTGTTATGTTTGTATGTGCACTTGTTATGTTTGTATGTGCACTTGTTATGTTTGAGATCAGAAGGCAAAAAGTGGGTAAGCATTGTTATTGTGCTACGGTGTAGTTCACTGTAGCATTTGACAGGAAGTGGTCAAGTTAATTTCTATTTAACAACACTATGCCCTCCTCCTTTATCAAGGCTTGGGACTGGCACTGTCAGAGTGCAAGCAGTTGGCAGAGTAAAATCGGGGAAGTGGAAATAGCGAAGAAATCCAGCATTGATCGTATTATTTTGTTGGAAAATATTTCTAGATTTGACTTTGGCTATAATTATTTGTTTGTTTGTTTGTATGTGCAATTGTTATAGCGCCCCTAGAAGCTCTCTACTCAGAGGCGCTCCCGAATGCAGAGCGGACACTGCATCAGAGTTTCACACCGAAGCACTGAGCAATTGTGAGTGAAGGACTTGCCCAAGGTCCTTACGCGGCAAGGTGGATTCGAACCTCGGACCATCCGGCTCCAAGACAACGACGCCACCATTACACCACCGTGCCCCACCTTTTGTTATTCGGTGTAGCTGTTATTTCACTGTTTTCCAGTGAAGGTCATTCGTGACAAGCCGGGTTATTTCGCGGAGAAGTTGAAGAAGGCGATGAAGGGACTCGGAACGGACGACGATGCGGTCGTGCGACTTTTCGTGTCACGGTCGGAATGCGACATGGTCCAGATCAAGATCTCGTTCCAGTCGCAGTTCAAAGGAACACTGGCCGAGTGGATCAAGGTATCTATGTGGAACGAAGTGGTGTAACATCATGAATAGATTGATAAAATAAATGAATTGCTTGATTGATTGATTGCTTGATTGATTGCTTGATTGGTTGATTGCTTGAATGATTGATTGCTTGATTGATTGGTTGATTGATTGATTGGTTGGTTGGTTGATTGATTGATTTATTGATTGATTGTTTGCTTGCGTGAATGATTGATTGCATGCTTGATTGATTGTTTGCTTGATTGATTGATTGCTTGCCTGCTTGCTTGACTGATTGATTGATCATTCTTAATATTTCTGGGTGGTTTATAATTCTGTTGCTGATGTCATAGGGCGATACATCTGGTGACTACAAGGAGCTGCTTCTGGCGCTGATTGGGGAGCGTGCAGCCCCAGTTCCCTCTAGTGAAGAGGTTGAGGCGCAGGGAGAACCAGAACTAGAGGAAGTGGAGGAGGAGCATATTCAGGTGAGGTCACATCGGGTCAAATGGATTAAGGTCAGGTTATGAACTTTATTACAGTGGTGATATATATATATATGATTTGTAGATATCAGTGCATTCTGGTCATATGAAATAAGGTCAGATGGATTTGGACCAGGTCAGATTAGGGGAATTTAGGTCAGGTTGGATGATTTTTAGGTCAGATCGCATGAATTCATGCAGTCAAATTAGTTGGATTTATGTTGGGTCAGATTAAATTGGGTCAGAAGAATTTGGTCAGGTGATATCGTATGGATTAAGTTCAGGTCAGCTGATTCAGGTCAGGTCAGATGAATTCAGGTCAGATGAATTCAGGTCAGTTTAGCTTACATGGATTCACTTTATGGTTTGTCAGATAGATCTCAGGAGAGAGTGATAATAGATTATTCAGGTCAAGTCAGATGGGTTTAGCTGATGAGCATTCTTGTCAGGTCATGTGAATTCAGGTCAGGTCATGTGAATTCAGGGTCGGGTCAGGTCAGTGAAATCAGGTCAGTTCGTCATGTGAAGTCAGGTCACATCATGTGAAGTTAGGTCAGGTCATATTAATTCAGGTCAGGTCATATTACTTCAGGTCAGGTCGAGTGGAATCCAGTCTGATGGATACTTAGGAGATAAATCTATCGGATTTCACTTCGACTTTTCCAATGGATTTTATAGTTTTTGATTGAAATTTCATTTTATTTCATCCTCGATGAGGCCATTGGCTTATGATAATACCAATTATACATTATCATTAGATTAGATTATTTGTCGTCAGTTGGAGTCATGAGAATTTAGGTTGGCATCGGGTTGTATTAATGACGCTAGAATTGGTTTCTTGGACATTAAGCAATGTTATGGTTTGTAGCTATTGTACCATTACAAATTAAATTAAATGTTGGTTTTTGACAGAGAGATGGCACTCTGAAGTCGTTTGATAACTTCAACGTCAATGCGGATTGTGAGGCTCTAAAGAAGGCGATGAAAGGCCTTGGTAAATAGGATCTTGCATTTTAAAATGATCTTGCTTCTAAGGATTATGTAGGTTATAAAAATTGCCCATCTCTGGGACCTCCACTCCCCTTGGCTACCTAGAAAATGCGTCTGATTGAAGTATTGAAATGCAACTCCTAAATCTAATTATTCGTTTGCTCATTCAAGGATGATCTAACTTTCAAGGAAGCTCTTGCTTTAAATGAGGATCTTGATTCTAAAGACAGTCTCTTCTAAGAATGATCTTGCTTCTAAGACATCGAGATACTAAGGAGGAATGTTAATCTAAGACGATGTTTATAATTCTAAGGGATAATCTTGTTGTTAATAAAGATATTGATACTAACAATAATAATCTTCCCTGTAAGAATATTAAATTACTTGCACAGTAATTTATTCCAAATGTTTCTATTTGACTACATCGTAGGATTCAAAGTTAGCACAATTCATTCAGTCATTCATTCGTTTATTCATTCTTTCTGTGCATTTATATATATATATATATATAAAATTTTATATATATATATATATAATTATATATAAGTAATATTATATATATATACATTCATATAGCACCCATCAGTGCTAAAGTTGATCCTTAATCAGAGGATGATGGTGTTGTTAAAGGTGTGCCTGCCACTACAGGTGAACTTGATTCTAGGATTAGTCATGCATGCATTTAGCATTGGGATGATTTTTATCATGACTGTGTTTTTCTTTCTGCAGGCACTGATGAAGCGGCTATTATCGCTGTTTTTGGTCATCGTGCCACAGCACAGCGTCTCGATATTGTTAAAACGTACAAAACGATGTTTGGAAAGGTAAGCAGTAATATTATAAACATGAAATAATGCCAAGCAAATTTATTGCCTATATACCGGTTTTTATTGTATTACATGGAATGATGAAGATCCATTCTTTCATAGAATTTACATAATGACCCTCAAGCTAGAAAGATGGAGGGGAGCAGGAGTGAGAAAAAAGAGGAGGAGAATTGAGAAGCGATGGGATGTGGAGAAGGAATAGATGGAGGAGGAGAGATAGGAAGAGGATGAGGAGAGAGACGAGGGGGAAGGGCAAGAAGGAGGATGAGGATGTGGAGCAAGAAAAGAGGAGGATGAAATGGGAAAATGAAGAGGAGGATGTGGAGAGAAACGAGGAAGAAAGAAAGAGGAAGAGAGAAAGCGGAGGAGAGGTGATGAGGATGGCGAGTAGTGTTGTTTTCGTTAACGAGAACTGAAACAGATGCATTCTTTAACGTAACTCGAAGTTACAGTTAACTGAGACTAAAACTAAACGAAAACTAAAGAAAGGAGTGAGAAGGAAGAGGAGAATGTGGAGAAGGAAAATGAGGAGAGGGAGGAAGAGGAGGAGAATAATGTGGAATAGTGTTGTTTTCAGTAATTAAAACTAATAAAGAAAACTTCATTAATTAGAACTCAAGGTTATAGTTAACTGACGATAGAACTTAAATTAAACCTAAAGAAAAAATTATTACGAAATAAAAACTGAGACTCGTTACTGTTTACAACCAAAACTGTTGAAGTTAATATTAAAAAATATGTGTAACTAAAATCTACATGCTCATTGCACATCCAAACGCACATACGCACACAATCACATTATGAGCTTTTGATTCTTTAGGACCTCATCGCTGAACTGAAATCGGAAATTTCCGGCAACTTCTGTCACACGATCACAAGTCTTTGCAAGTCACCAGCCGAACGAGACGCAGATGAATTGCGAAAAGCCATGAAGGTATTGTCATAATATGTCATTGTCATAACATGTCATTGTGATTGTAACAATAATGATTTATGTAGCACCAATCGTAGGAAGTCTTCTTGACCTGTCAAACCAGCCCAGTACAAATCAAACGAGTTCAACAAACCAGCCTAATCCCAGAAAACGGCCCCATGATATCAACTCCCATCAAATTGGCTGTGACATGTCATGTCATAATGAACTATCTTCATGAACATTTAGACAGCGTTTTTTTAATGAAATAACGGAGTTGCATACTGTTAAAATGCTTGAATTCTTTCGCTTGTTAACTTTTTCCGGCCGGATGGGGTCACCCGTAACCCCATTAACAGCATAGGTATCAAAACAATTCCGGCTGGAATGAGTTAATAAGACCAATTCCACTTTAAATTGCAGGGCCTTGGAACTGACGAGGGATGTCTGATCGAGATCCTTTGCACACGATCGAATGCACAACTAGCGGAGATCGTTCAACAGTTCCAGACAAGTGAGCTGCGGATAACTTCCATTCTTTTCTATTCACACTGTCTTATGTGTACTGTAGCGTAACACTGTATGTGACCTTTTAGTGCTGCTGTTTTGGCGCCAGCCGTTCAAGGATTGCCGCCCATAGAATATTTCCCAAATATTGGGATATTCGGAAAGTGTGGTGTGTGGCCTCTGCCTGTGTGGCCTCTGCATGTGTCATGACCCTGCTGCCTATTTGACCGCTGCATATGTGGCCTCTGATGCTGTGACCTCTCACTCTCTGACCTCTTTCTGACATCATGACATATGTTGCTGTGACCTTTCACTCTGTGAACTCTGACTACGTGACCTGTTCCTGCAAGGTATCAAAGTACCTGCATCGTCCTGACTTACCTATGTGATAATTCCACACTGCTATGCACAAAATATGATCAATTACAGTAATATAAATATATAGAGTGACAGCAAAATCAGTAATAGTTTGATTACATTACCCTGTAATACACTTATTACCTTAGGTCACATCAATCACATAATTGACTAAACAGCATTAGGTGTAAAACAATCAATCAATCATAACATTATCCCTGAAATTTTTCTGCCCAGGGCATGGAAAGAAGTTGGAGGAGGCGATTATTTCGGAAACTTCTGGAAACTTGAAGCGCCTCCTGGTGTCGATGTTGCAAGCGAATCGTCCGGAAGGCAATACGATCGACCGACGCAAGGCGCGCAATGATGCGAAAGCGTTGTCAGATGCTGGAGAAAAGAAGTTTGGAACGGATGAATCACGATTCAATGTCATTCTTTGCTCCAGGTTCGATGTCTCTCTCTCTCTATGTATCTATGTGTGTTTGCCTTTCTATGTGTGTCTGTCTGTATTCCTATATGTTTATCTGTCTGTCTGTCTGTATGTGTCTCTGTCTGTCTGTCTGTCTGTTTTTGTCTGTCTCTGTCTGTTTAACTGTCTCTCACTCACTCTCTTTCTCACTTGCTCTCTCGCTCTCTGTCTCACTCACTCTTACTATCTCTAAGGTGTGTCTCGCTCTCTCTGTCACTCTCACTTTCTCATTTGCTCTCGCTCTTTTCTTTCTGTCACTCTTTCTCTCTGTCACTCACTTTCTCCCCACAGCTCAAGCTAACTTTTAATGAGTTATAGTACATTACAGTTTGCTACAATGTACAGTTTACACTTTACAGTACACAGTGGTTCATGTTAATGTTTAAAGGAGTTTTCCTCAGTTGAGAGCTACATTTGTCGAATATGAAAAGCTGACTGGCAAAGACATTGTCAAATCGATCGAGTCAGAAATGTCCGGTGATCTGAAGAAAGGATTCCTAACAATCGGTATGACTGGAAATTACCCTTAATAGAAAACTAAGAACTGCTGCCATTGCTGTAAAACAAACAATCAATCAGTCAATCAATCAATAGGCGGATTCGATATCTCGGTGCACGTGCGTGGTGGGTCAAGGTCAATTCTATCATAGATGACAAATTATATAAGAATTGCAAATTCACAATGCTCGAGTCCTAAAGTTTTCGAACTTTTGGTGAATCCATCATCTACAATGTATGATAGAATTGACCTATATCCACTGCGCACAGTGCGCAGCGTGTATATAGACATGCGTATAGTGCCGTCAAAGACTCGCTTGAAATCTCTACTCACAAATGTCAATGATGTTTAAATTTGATAAGAAGGAAGAAACTCATTTACAAATAAATGTCTGATAAGTTTCCACCAGCAAGCTAGGTGGAACCATGATGGATGGTTATTTTCAGAACTGTTGTTTGGTGCTATACAGAAGTTGAGAAATGACTATGTCTAAAAAGAAGGGCTCACCACCTTCTGGTGGGGTGGGGTGGGGTGGGGTGGGGTGAAGGTATGGGAATTTGAATCCTCAAATTTTTTCAAACACACTCTTTAAGGGCATATCTTTTCTCCCAAGTTTTTCGTGCTGAGAGCACCTCTGAATAGTGAAGTACGATCTAAGTTTATAGCTGATAATATGTATTATAGACTGTATCCTGTCCAATAGCGACTTGAACTGGCCAATGCAATGGAAAACAATAATATTTTATCTAAATTCAGGTACCAGATAATGAAACCAAATAGATCTGTAGAATGCTCTCTTTTTGTGCCAATCAAACACACTTCCCTTACGAAATTAATGGTTTGTGAATGTGTTCAGTTGGTTGCATAAGAAGTGAGGCAACTCAGTTCGCCAAAACTCTTTACGATTCGATGCATGGACTCGGAACAAACGACGACAGTTTGATTCGTACGGTTGTCAGTAGATGTGAAATCGACATGGTTCAAATCAAGCAGGAGTTTGAACGGAACTACCAACAACCTCTAGGAAAATACATCAAGGTGAGATTATATCTTCTAGTTTCTTTATCATCAGAAACTTTCTCTTATAACGTTTCTTTACATTGAAATATACGTGAATTGAGTTATCATTTTGCCATCAAAGTACGTGTGACGTACACGTTATTTTTCCATAATGTACATATCGTACGCACACGTGTGTTGTAAAATGCATAACGTTATGTACAACAAATGTCAGCAAATTCATAGAAACTTAGCTTGCTAGTACTAATGTACAAGTCTCTTGTTCTGGGTTCCAGCCACTACCTGCATTCTAAGATTGTCTATGTAGCCAATCACATTACAAAATAGCTTCTATGAAATCACAATACCATTGTCATAAGAGGTGACCATGACAACTTATAGTCTTTTTGAAAGCACAATGCAATTTATAAGAGGCAATTTATAGCTTCCATGAAATCACAATTCAATTATTATAAGAAGTAACTATGGCAATTTATGACCTTTGTGAAATCACTTTGAATCTATTCTTCACCGTGGCACTCCATACATGCCATGTCTATAAATTCTGTGAAATAACAATGCAATTATTATATGAAGTTATCATGGCAATTTATAGCTTCTATGAAATCACAATGCAATTATTATAAAAGGTTACTATAACAATTAATAGCTTAGAACTAAGAAATCACAATGCACTTATTATAAAAGGTTACTATGGCAATTTAGAGACTCTGATGTCACAATGCGATTGTGGTATAATGGTATTATTTATAAGAGGCCTTTATGGCACTCTATGGATTCCATGAAATCACAATACAATTATTATAAAAGGTTACTATGGCAATGATATGAATCATAATACAATAAACAGTATTATACAAGGTTACTATGGCAATGTACAGACCGAAATCTCAGTGTAATTATTATAAAAGATTTCTTTAGCAATTTATAGCCTCTATGAAATCACAATGCAATTATTATATAAAGTTGCTATGACAATTTATAGCCTCTACGTATAAAGTCAAAATGTAATTATTATTAAAAGAGGTTATGCTATGGCTATTCACAGTTTCTATGAAATCACAATGCAATTATGACAATGGGTTACTATAGCAACTCTATGAAATCACAATGCAATTATTACAATGGGTTACTATAGCAACTCTATGAAATCACAATGCAACTCAGATTTTACTCTATGAAGTCATATGCAATTTTTATGATGTTAGCCTCTATATTTTATATAATAATTTATATATGTGATAATGTGATATATTACTCAAGCCTATGGTTTATGATTTTTCGTTACATGCAGAAGGACTGCTTTAGGTAATTAGTCATATTTATAATACATTGGCTTTATATACATGGTACATGGTGTCAATTATAGTTGGAGACCATTAAACCAGTCATCTGTGGCTGTTCAGTGATCTCTACATCTAAACTTATCAAATTAAAAATTTACAAGATCCTAATATCCTGCGTAATGTATAATACGAAAAAATTCAGATTTTACGGCACACTTTATATAATGGTTGTATTAAAGTATTTCCTTGACAGTTTATATGATTGTCGGGCTGAACAGAATGCTTTGCGTAAATTGAACTTATCATTTAATTGAATAAGTTGACTGGATGCTTAAGTTCAACTTTTCAGTTGGGCATAGGTAGAACTTACAAGTTGGGTGAATTACGTGGTTAAGATTCACAAGTTAAAGTGGACGAGTGTTGATTCTTGTAGGATGATACATCTGGTGACTACTGCAAACTCTTGTTGACACTTGTCGCGGAAGAGGGTTACATCAAGAAATGAACTCCGACCTTTAAACTTTGACCTTTCCCGTAACCTCTGACTGTTCGTGTGGTCAAATAACGTGACAAATTATAATCCATAACTGTTTATTTATAGGGCAATCGGATCTATCTTCAAACTCTTATTTTAAACTTTAATTGAACCTTGTAATAATTGTGGATTTAATAATTATAGTTGTTTAATTGATTTTATTTCAGTAATATATTTGGTCATAAACGGTTTCTGCAAGTTATGATTGTGTACTTATTATTTTCTTTAAAGTATAATTATTGCCTGCTAGTTATTCTCATCAATTATGATTGAACACATATAATTGCACATTACAACTGCTTCGAAAATCTTAAGGCGGTTCTCTGTAAAAGAAAGTTGCCTATATAGGCTACCTGCCATTGATTGGTGCCAGCTCGTGACTCATTAGATTAGGAAATCTTTATAGATGCGCAATAAAAACACAAATGTCTATGGAAATCCACATGTGATATAGGCCAACACAGAAGCAAAATAACTTTTCTTTGTTCGCGTGGGCGATATATAAATTATTGAAGGCTTCATGACAGCGCCCACGCAACAAATGGTAGCCTTAGCCTATGACCTTTGATATTCTTGACCAAGTAAGTATACCTCCAGAGACATCTATATAGATTAAACACTGATCTAAAGAAATGACTCAGTAGCATATAAAAAAAATTATTTGGGAGGGTAATTTTTGGGGGAGGGGCATGATCACAAAATAAACAGAGTGTGCAATCCTCTATGCACCCTTGAAACGGCATGGCTGTTCTATGGCGCCATATAAATTGTCGTAATTATCATCAGTGTTTTTATCATGTAGCCTATTGGTATTTATTACTATTATTATTTTTATTATTATTTTTTAAAATCTTTTTAAAATCTTTTTGATAAAACAATCATTTATTTCCGTTTTAAACTGTGCAAACAAATGTGCAAATGTGCAAACGCCTGACAAACACAGGCACAATGTGCTAATTGTTTCCCACAACTAAAACTAAATTAAATGCATATTATTTATATGTGGAGTATCCAGTCCTGTGTATAAATTTAATGGTCCTTTTTCCGAGGATTGCTGCAAAGTCTGGTTTCGAATCTGATGCTGCGTAGGATTTTTCTGCGTCTGAACCAACAATGCAGTTGAGCCTTGCTTAGACACAATGAACCGAGCGCCAAGGGAATGTCGCGCTAACTATGGACAGCCGTTAAGTAAATAATTAATCGCGAGTCGCTTTGATGCGCACGAAGGCGTGGCCATTATGACGGAAGTGTAAATTTCACCCACAGGATAAGTCGCGCGTTTGTTTGTATATAACTACGGGCTTAAGAATGCTATATGCATAAGTATATTTTGTATGGTCACGGAGGCAATCTTTATACGCATACAAAAGCGAGAACACTGCGCATATTATCTTACAGAAGAACTACTTAAAGCTACAGAACTACAAACATAAGTATCGACATAAATCAACCAGACAGACACGGTCTACATGCATTTCTACCTCAATGCCCGTGTATATTTAGATGAAATTTTGTGACTATGCATGCATTATGCATGCCTTTATACATCTACATAAATGTTTATGCCACATCACAGTGGCGGATGCGGTATATATATTCAGTTCGAGTAACCTTTGCTCAAAGAATCCGAGAATTCTGTCGGCTTTCAAGGCTAACCTCGAACAGTTTTACCTGCAGTGCAGGCGCCGAAGTGTCTGCATCACGAATTATTAGAGAAGCAACATTATACAGAGGCGCTATATGAATGTTCAAGCTGCCCTCGAACGTTGGTTAAATTAAATTGAAAGTAAGATTTTGTTTGAACTTGAAATTAAAGTGATAGACATAAAAATAAATTAAGATTTCCGCTGAACTTGTCGTCTGCTACGATGATCAATTCAAAACCATGGAAAGTTTTCGTCTGCTTTGCACTGTCCGGTGAGTTGAAACTTCAAACTATATTATGCACGAGTTTAGGCCTAAATCTAAAACTGAACTGTAGGCCTAAATCGTGAGCTTGAAAGGTTTTGCAACGCGCTCCTTAATAAGCGTTTCGCACCAATTTGGCAATAATTTATCACGAGCGCTGCGTCAGGTCAGAAAGGCAGTTTGGAGATAGACGACAAAATCCGATCGCCAGAATGTTAAGCAGTTATAGTGGCGTGGACAGGACGTTTCATTTGGAGGGGGAACCTAAGCCTTGACTGCCCTTGAGAATTGTGAGTGCTGTAGCACGAGCGTATATAGTGGAGCTGAGGGGTTTAGGCATTATTGGAAGGCTTCAGCTTCGTTTGGGACTTAAGTCCCACAAGCTCAGCTAGGCCTACGCTTACAAGCAGGGAGAGAGAGTCAGACAGACAGACAGACAGACAGACAGACAGACAGACAGACAGACATAGATGGGGACAGAAGAATTGTGACGCTATAGGCCTATGATAGCCTTTACTTGAAACAACTATAGACTATAAATTTCGTGATGCCAGTACCAATACTGAATCAAGAGTGGGGCGATGCGAGCGGCTCTGACAACCATAAGATGCCGTTAAACACTTGAAACTAGGCCTACTAAATTTTAAATCAGTCTGACACTCTGACTCTAATGACTCTAATATCTTTGCTCAAATAGCCAGGATTCAGAAGATGCGCTATATGGCGCCGAACTCACGATTAGTGGGGAGGGGGCGCTTAAGTTTGCAAAGGCGCTTAGAAATTTAGCCTGACGTTTTGGTCTTTCTCGTTTCCAGTCTATTTTTGGTTATTGTGATAACTGGCCAACACCCGTTCGCTTATAAGAGGGTTCAAGATTCAAGTACATGTAGGCTACCATAATAATATCTTCCATTTGCTGTGGAATGGCCTTCCTGCTGTTATTCGTGCTCAGATTTTGTCTGGAAGCTTTAATTTTTTTCTGCCAGGTGTCTTAAGACTTTTCTTTTTCTATGAGTTCTTCGCACTGGTAGCGCCTCTGATTAGGTTGTACTGTGATAGGCGCTTTATAAATCCCAAAATAGAATAGAATAGAACTATAGGGCTGGAAATGCCAGGATAATTACCAGAGTTGGCGCCAGGCAATTGTGTGTAACCCGATTATTATATCCAGGAATGCAGTCATGCAAGTAACCTACGCAGATACATTCATGTAGAGGGCGATTTATGCTCTAAATAGATTCTAGGCATCGCAAAAAATCTGGAAGCTTGTGGCAGGGCAACGATCAAAGGAAACTTAAGGCTGCTGCATGCAGGACATAATTATTGCACCGTTAGGCCTAGACCTAATGAAACAATACTGTGACAAAAGCAGTGCTTGTGAACGGCTTTAGAGGCGCTGTTTTGTTGCTTAAAGAAGCGCATGCAGTATTTTGTGACGATTGTTCGCCGCTGTTCACAATCTCACAGTGCCACCCCAAGACTGGATAAAGGAGGAGGGCGACACTATAGGCCTAAATCAATCATCTTTGATATATGGCAGTGCATGGCATTAAAAGCAACAAGCGATTGTGGTGATAATGACGACGGCAATGATGATGATGATCAGGGGCGCAACCAGAAAATTTTCCTGAAGGGTGCTCAGAATTATTATTGTAAGCGCCGATGGTGCGAAGTAGCGAGTGCCAAAGGAACTTGCTTGATTGTGTAATCTTAAAGACCGAATGACCCCTACCCTCCCCCCACGCACCAAACAAACTCATCGGATTTGGAAAAATTGCGTGGGTCACCTTTTTAGCCTGGGGGGTGCTCAAGCACCCCCAGCACCCCCTAGTTGCGCCACTGATGATGATGATATTGGTGATGATCATGATGATGATGACGACGACGGCGACGACGGTGATGGTAATGATGACCATATTTTGTTGTATGTCTTTTTTCGTCACGTCGTGTAGGTCTTTTGTTTATGACTGAATGGCCTCTTCCGCCTTCATACCTCTCCCTCTCCTCCTCTCCCTCCTCCGCCTCCTCATCCTCCTCCACTTCCTCGTCGTTCGGAGTCTCTGCCCAGCTGACGCTCGAGAAGTGCCAGTGTGCCCGCTGCGGGACCTCGATGTGCCGAGCCGCTTGCCAGACAGACTGCAACCAGTGCTGCCGCTGTTGCATCTACTTCGAGACAAGGGTCGGAAGAAGAATGATAACCTCCCATTCATCCTCTCCCTCCTCAACCAACCTACTCCTCAGAGGCCTGCGACTTCGCTCTGGCATGCTTCAAGACCCAAATGAGGAGACGCCTTAGTAGAACGGAACACGCGTACGATGTCCATCCAAGTTTCCAAATCCCAGACGCACCACGCATCATGGTGTTAAAAAAACTAACTCGATAGAATCGGAACTCAATACCGCTTTAAACTGGAACAAACGGTTTATAAATTTCAGTTTTCTAGTTATGCAGGTCACAAAATACGATCACTATAATTTATAGTCCTTGGAAAAATGGCGAGGTAACCATCGACGTATATTGAGATAACGCTGAGTCACGTGACCTTCAGCTCCATATACCGTGACGTCATTGAAACGTGTGTACGGTCATCCTCTTATCGATGTATTCCCATCGTCTTCTTAAACAAATAATCGTCGAAGCTGAAATAAAAAGAATGGCAAGCTGTTCTTTGAAAAAATTCCGCAAAAAAGAAAACCATGGCTATTTTGTTAGCAGCAACGAAGCAAGATAAATTATAGGCCTACTTATTTATTCATTAATCCATTTCTGTAGCGCCCTTCAAGCTCTCTAGGCTACTCGAAGGCGCTCCGACTACAGCGCAGAAAGTAGGCCTATATATGTATATGTATATGTATATATATATATATATATATATATATATATATATATATATATATATATATATATATATATATATATATATTGGTCTAGCATTGGTGAAGTTTGACATATCGAATAAGATGTGAAGTAGGGCCTAGCCTATGAGTTGAATGAAACTTGATCAGTTAGGTCCTATATTTTGTCACAGCCTGTTAGCCTATACTAGCCAAGAAGCTGTAGAGAACCAACTGGATTATTACTGGAATAAAAATAAAATAAAGTCAATGACTTTTTATGTAGTTCAAATTTCCATTCCTTTTCAGACCAAGGCGTAAACCCAAGGACTCTAAAGTCTAAACCCTTGAATCTTTATCTGAAAAGGGATGGGACCTACTATCCATAGGTCTATTGCCTATAGCTAGGCCTAGGCTAGTTTAAAAAATAATGGCACGCCGTCGACATCTAAATATTCCATGGCCTGCGCTTAATCTCACACGTGCCGTTTCGAGGTTATGGCGTACGAGTTACGACTGAAGGATGCTGATGTCTGATACTGACCGGAAGTTGTCGAGGTCATCGCTGAACGGTCTGCTGGGTCTTTTCTCTGGCATTCGGACTTCACCGAAGTTGACAAGGGAGTGCTCCGGGCACCAATCAGGACAAAAGTCGTTCAGATCTTTACTGTTAAATCCACAACAGACCAATTGATCGAACCAGAAAGAGATCGAGAAGTTCAAGAATGGAATAATTAACGTTTACGAGATAAGGAAAGAAAGATGGAAGGTATACGCCTACATATAGGGAAAGAAAAGATCTAAATATGAAAGCGAAGAAGAAAGAAAAACTAAGAAAATAGGGAAGATGGAAGGTTAATATATTCCAATCGTAGTAATATGTACTTTACCGTTCTTTATTCATTCATTCATACCCTATAGGCTACTATAGAAGTAATAGGCTAGAACTAGGCCTATAGCATACACTGAACGCACCTTCAAGAAAGCTATTCAGAGGGGCTTCCAGTTCTATGCAGCATGGCTAAAAAAGACAGTCTTGAGGTGAGAAGTTAAGTTAGTTAACATATGAGAGAATGACCAGAGAAGGAAACGAAGCTCCAGAGTTCCAGGTTGAGCAACACTCCACTGAGAAAATTCGATTCTGCTTGGTACCATAGATACAGGCAAGAGGAACAAAGAGATGGTCCTGTTTAGATGAGCAGAGGGATAGCCTATATTAAGAGATGTCTGATCCAGGCGCGTCAATCGACCAGCAGGAATGCCTTATCTGATCAATGTTGTCATGGTTAGACTATAATAATAGTAGGCTACTGACCTGAAATCGCAGCCAAAGTGGCAGAGCAATCTCTCCTTTATCGACGTCTTATCCGGAGTCGAACTGACACCGGGAATCATCACAAAACCCAGCAGCAATGACAGCAACGCCAACAGTACTGAAGCGGGAATTGGGATGACTTCAAACACGATGGCATTGCAATTTTTCTGTTCAAAGAAATTCATTAAATGAGATTACGATTGCGGGTAATCATTATAACTGTAATCATTCTGCGGTTTGTCAGATTTAATGAGAATAAACGATTGCGATTAAGATTTTTTAACATTTCTTGGCTGGCTGCGCCTCTGAGCCAAACTGCATTGAACTGAATACGATTTCAAATCATCTGTCCATCAATAATAATAGTATAGAGTACACTACGTAACAAAATTTTACTTTTTGTTTGTTCCTGGGTATTAAGTGTTATTTCCTGATTGCTTCTGACTCAAAAGTATAGAAAATGGCCATTATACCCCAAAGACTTTGCTTTTCAGGCCAGGAGATTGATTATTCTGAAATGTAACTGTTTCTTCGGAACATTGAAATATAAAGCCAGTCATGTGTTAACTCTAAGTCGCTGTACAGCTTTTGTGAGCTTCCGGGAATATTCTAGAATGTGCGAGAACACACATAAAATAAATAAAGATGCCTTGAGCCCACCATGCACGATGACAAAAGAAAAACATTTTAGGCATACGTGGCAAACAACTCTGGTATGGGCATGACAAAAATCCGTACTGTCCAAACCAAAAAGACCTCAACGACTTGATCAGAGATCTTGGCTCCACCAAGTCCAATGCAGACCTTTTGACGTCTACACTGAAGAAGTGGAACCTGGATGGCAATGTCCAAATCGCAGATCAGAGGAAGCGTCATCAAGCATTTTCAAGAATTACCAGTCAAGATGGACTCTGCTTCTGTCACAACGTGACCAGTCTGTTTCAGGTATTTGGAATCGACTGAAACCCGACCGAGTGGCGTATCTACATTGATAGTTCATCTCGGAGCCTCAAAGATGTGATACTCCATAATGGGAACAAGTACCCGTCCCTTCCTCTGGCTCACTCGGTACACCTCAAAGAGGATTACAATAACGTGAAAACCTTGTTAGCCGCCTTGAAGTTCGATGGGTACGGCTGGGATGTCATAGGAGACTTCAAAAGTGTATCATTCCTGATGGGTCTGGACAAAGTTTCCTTGCTACCTTTGCCTTTGGGACAGCAGAGACAAAAAAGCACACTACCACAAGCGGGACTGGTCCCAACGGGCCGAGTTTAATGTGGGTAGCAAAAATGTCAAGTGGGAGCCACTGATCGATCCTCGGAAAGTGCTGATGCCACCACTGCACATTAAATCGGTCTAATGAAACAATTTGTCACAGTTAAGGCTATGGGTCAGGTGCTCATTGCCCTGAGAGCATGGATGGCATCAAACCGTCTTAGACTAAACCCTGCTAAAACCAAATTCATTTGGATGGGCTCCCGGCAGCAGCTGTCTAAGATTAATCTGATTGACCTCTCTGCTGAATTTCCTGACTGTACTTTCTCCACCTCGGTCCGTGACCTTGGCGTCTTGCTAGACCAGGAACTTACTTTTGTGCCTCACCTTAATTAATCGTCTCAGTCGCTCATGTTTCTGTCAGCTGCGCCAGCTTCGCACTGTCGCTCGCTCTCTCTCTCAACTGGCACTGCAACTACGCTTGTACATTCCTTTATCTCGGCTAGTCTTGACTACTGCCTATCCCTTTATGCTGGTTTACCATCTGGTCGGTTATCTTCTCTTGACCGTATTCTACGAGCTGCGGCGCGCCTCAGTGGTCAACAGTACTGCCGAAATTTGGTCACGTTACAAAATACATGCTGGAGGTTCTGCATTGGCTCCCTGTCCGTCAGCGCATCGAATACAGAATCTCTTCTTTGATATTGCGATGCCACCTAGGTCTTGCTCCAAATTACCTACTTGATCTTTGTCGGCCTGCGTCAAGTACTCGGACTGGCCGGTCCTTGCGCTTGGCTGATAGGGGAGTGCTCTTGGTTCCGTTTGCTCGTACCTCCATCATGCAGAGTCGTGTTTTTCTGGGGTTGGCCCGGTGGTATGGAATGCCATGCCACTTGAGCTTCGCCTGTTCCCTAGATCACTCTCTGACACATTCTATAAACACTTAAAAACTGTTCTGTTTGGTCGTACTGGAGTCGGGAGCGCCTCTGAGTAGTTTCCTTGAAGAGGCGCTATATAAATACTTGAATGAATGTTGCTTTAGAGTCATTTTGTCACATTTTTGTGGTTTCTTGTGACCTATAGGGTTTTCTTATGACTTTACACGAACAAAAGCAAGGAAATTCGCTCATTTTGGTGGAACCAGGGTTTTCTTGTTAAATATCGTTCTCCAGTCCACAAAAGCAAAGTTTAAACAGAATAACAACCATTTCCTATACTTTTGAGGCACAAATAACCAGGAAATCACACTCATTGCCCAGGAACAAAAATCGTGTTACATAGTGGTATAGACATAAGTCTGGTTTGCAATTTAGGCCATAATGCATTCTAATGATCAGCTTAGTAGGCTAGGCTACCTTATAGGCCTAGGCCCTAGGCCTGTAGTTATCTACACCGATATCACGGACACGACAACAATTTAAGTGTATAGGCCTATAGGCCTAATTATGGTGAGCCGATATGCAAATAATATATGGTTCATGGAATTTTATGCCCACTATTATAGAAAAACCTGCGCAAACGTAGGCCTATAGCTAATGCTCCAGCTTTCTGAAATCCTGCGCAGCTGTGGCAGTTTCATTAGATGCCAATAATGCTTAGGCCCTAATTAAAACTAATGCAAATATCCATTGAGGCTTCCTGTAGACTAGGCCTAGCTATACATTTTAGGTCTATTTGTAGGCCATTAGTTTTAAGCTTAGGCTTACTACAATATGATCTATTTAGCGCGTAAACTTCTTACCCGCAGTGTGTAGGCTATACAGAATCGTGTAAGATTTCGATAAACGCCGGTTAAGTTCGTACTAAAAAAAATCAACGAAGCAAACCGGAAATAAAAGTGACTTCTATTCTGACGTTTTTCTAACTAAAGAAAGAATAAAACACGGAAGAACGCTCTAGGGCCTGTCTAGTCCCGCAAGCTTACTTTCTCTCCAAAGGAAGAAAGTGAATTAAGGAGTTTATATTCGATCCTCGAAACCGAAACAGCTCATGACAGTTATTGATAGAAGCAAGGTTGCGAAATCACGTGATTTCCCGTCCGCGTTGAATTGCTATAGTAAAGCCATAGGGCCTATGTCCTAAGTTTTTTCATGGCTTCAACTCTTCGATCGTGTGCCGAATATGATTAGCAGAATAATGATGGTAATGATAACACATCACCAGACCATGCATACGATACCTTGGCTACATAGGCCTATTGAATTTGATGTTGCAATGAGAGCCATGCAGTAATCCTACATCACGTGACCCGCAAAACCTGATCTTTCGAAAAATCAGGGTCTCAGAGAGCCGTTTCGAGTGACGCCTCGCCCATCCATAGTTCATGATTTACACGCGCTTGTTTGTCGCTAGAGGGTCGTGTGCACACAGAGGATTCTGTCAGACAAGTTCTTCGCCGTGTCCAAAAAACGTTTTCTGCAGTGTCTATGGTGTCTAAAATAGTCAGTGGTCGAAGGGTTGTCGAGTGGTTGCGCAAAATGCACACTCGGGAAAACGATGGGCCCATAGGCGGAGACCTGGTCCGAACTTTGGGGGGGGGGACGGACGAGCGCCAAAAACATTGTGACGACTAAAAAATAAATTTTGACGACTAAAAAAGGTGTCTTCAGAAATTTTGACAGAGCTAAAAAAAGGTTTATTCAAAACAATTTATGACTCAATAGGTATACGCAAATAGATATTCAACATTAATATGAAAATCAAATCATTCAGCCATCATCTATAAGTTAAACAATAATAGCAAAAATCATTTTGACAGACCTAAAAACTGGTTTATTCAAAAATTTTGATGATTTAAAAAGGTGTCTTTAGAAATGCTCATAGCAAAAAAGTCCTGAAATTTTGAGGACAAAAACAAGTTGTATAGAATGACTAAAAAAGGTGTCTTCAGAAATTTGGACGAATAAAACAAGATGTAAAGAAATGTTGACGACTAAAAAAGGTGTCTTCAGAAATTCAGACGAATAAAACAAGATGTATAGAAATGTTGACGACTAAAAAAGGTGTCTTCAGAAATTTAGACGAATAAAACAAGATGTATAGAAATGTTGAAAAAAGGTGTCTTCAGAAATTTAGACGAATAAAACAAGATGTACAGAAATGTTAACGACTAAAAAAGGTGTCTTCAGAAATTTAGACGAATAAAACAAGATGTATAGAAATGTTCACTACTAAAAAAGGTGTCTTCAGAAATTTGGACGACTAAAAACTGTGAAAAGGTGTCTCCAAAAAATTGTGACAACTAATAGAGGTGTTTTCAGAAATTTGAACGACTACAACATGGTCGTTAACAATTCTACGCTGAAGAAACACTCCCGAAATCAAATCCTGGCTACAGCAATTGTGGGGGACGAACAAGATGGGTAGGATTTGATGGAAATTAGTGAGCGAATCGAAAATTAAATGGTTTCAATAATAATAATATTAATTGGTTGTGATTGAATTATAGATCTGAATTAAACCGATCTTATCTAGACTTGTCGAATCTACACTGGTTAAGCTGAAGTTAAATTCAATTCATGATTAGATCGAGAGGTTTCTCGAAGATTTGTTCAATGTTTTCTAATAATTTGATGGATAAAATTTAATTATTTGAATTATGTAAGATGTAAAGATTGTAAGCTTACTACGTTTATATAGCTTGACGAAGAAAGAATTTAAGGGTGTCCAAGAGAGGTGTTTTCAAAAAGGGACGATGCATTAATACCGTTTCTATTATGGCATCGCTCTTATTGCGTTGAACATGCTTTTTTAGTATATCTTTCGAAAATCTCTTCTTCTAAAATTGTAATGTCGTCAGTCGACTGCAGTGTGTTCATCAAGTGTCCATGTCCTGACACTTGACGATTGGGGGGGACGGATACATGGACCGTCCCCCCCACCACATTCATTGGGGGGACCGTCCCCCCCTGTCCCCCCCCCTAGGTCTCCGCCCATGGATGGGCCATAAATTATGAGGGATATCTGAGTAGCGAGAATGGGACGATCACACGGGTGTATGAAATTCGGCAAGACGTACTGTCCAGTTAGACTATAATTATTGTTTAAAGATTTCGAAGCAAACACGAGTAGCCTAGGAGCCGAAGGTTTACGTTGAATTCAGCACGCACATTTTAGCGACCTTCAATTCAGCGACCTCAATTCGCCGCCGCACATTTCAGCGCGTATTCAATTCGGCGACCTTCATTTCAGCGCCTACTCAATTCATTATTACGAACAATTTGGCTTTGAAGATCCACAACTGTTTTTGCTTTGATTTTGCTTTGATGTTATTATCAATAAAACGTGTTGTTTGCGCACGGTTTAGGCCTTTAGCAACGTCCTTTTGAAGCAGCGCTGAAATGAAGGTCGCCGAATTGAATAGGCCTAAGCGCTGAAATGTACGGCGGCGAATTGAGGTCGCTGAAATGAAGGTCGCTTAAATGTGCGCGCTGAATTCAACGGATACCGGAGCCGAAACAGGAGAGTACACTGATTACAGGTTGGGACAGTATAGATTTGGGGTCAGATTATGCAGTTTTGTACAGATTGCTTTCATCATGTGATTGCAACGTTCTGTTCCGCTTCCCAATAGCCACGTTTGATGATGATGATGATGATGATGATGATGATGAGGATGATGAGGATGATGATGATGATGGTGATGATGATGGGGATGGGGATGGTGATGGTGATGCTGATGGTGATGGTGATGGAGATGATGATGATGATGATGATGATGATGATGATGATGATGATGATGATGATGATGATGATGATGATGATGATGATGATGATGATGATGATGATGATGATGATGATGATGATGATGATGATGATGATGATGATGATGATGATGATGATGATGATGATGATGATGATGATGATGATGATGATGATGATGATGATGATGATGATGATGATGGTAATTATGATGATCATCATGATCATCGTCGTCGTCATCAAAATAGTAAAACTGAAAAATAATAATAAATGATACTGCTATGTTGCTAACGCAAGTCCTTGTTGCTGACGTAGGCCTAACCTTTAGGCCTACTGAGGGTGACAGGCTGACAGCCCTAGTAGGCCTAATTAACCATCTTCGTAATTCTGCGCTGAATCTAATCTTACTGCACAGCGTACGGTTTTCTCCATTCGCGCGCGCCGTTAGCGGACAATACACGTCAGGTTGAGAGGTCTCTTGTCGGAAGCCAGAATCGTTCGACTGCACACCAAACAGGAAGCAGACGCCCGTGCTTCCGGACTCTTGAGTAGGCCTATCACTTGCCGCGGGTCACTATGGACATGATGTAGGAATTAATAGGCCTATAGGCCTATGAGGAAACACTCTGCAGGGTAAGCCAGGGTTACTGGGGCAGTGGCGCTACAAAAGTGTAGTAGATTAACGAGAAAATTACAACTGAGTTGATGATGATCAATCCGTTCTCTGTCAGCGATAGGCTGTAACTAATTGAATGCATTTACATGTATTTTGTAAAAAGAGATGTGAAATTTTTCGGAACTTCGATTATCGTCCCAATTTTTTACAAGGCGATTATAGAAGAAGAAACCGGTCCTGTGTAGGCCTATACAGAGTCCTTTGTGATGGGCCTCCAACGCAGTAGAAGCGTAAGCGCAACCAGGGTGTGAATTGCCGGGGGTTGGGGTTTCAGCCCCCAGTCTTTCTTAGTTATTTTTCCACAATTCTTAGGCCTGCACTGAGCGCAACAGATGCTAGCACTAATAAGAATCATAATTATAAATTGTTCTAAAGTTCACTTTAAGAATTTAGTGTAGGCTTCTTTTTAGTCACTTCAATTATGCTTTTGAAGCAAGATTTCTTTTAAGAACCAATTTTTTGGGAACAATAACCAATTGTTACGTCACTTAGATTACGAAACATGGTTGTTATTTGCAATTATTGATTCATAGAATGAGAGTATTGTTACGTCACCACAATTGCGAAGCATGCTTGTCTATTTTGACGTTGAGAATGGGCCTATGGGTAATAGATTAGGTCGATTGTTACGTCATTTTGAATGTGAAAATAATAATTCCATTGCTTGATGAGTTCATTTGAGAATACAGATTTGGCCGGTTGTTACGTCACCTAGATTATGCAAATAATCCATTAGGCCTACTTAGCTAGACGAGTTCATTTAAGAATAAAGCCTATAGACCATTTATTGCTACGTCAGTCAGGGGCGCCGTTAGGCGTACGCACGTACGCAAGTGCGTACAGCGCGGAAAGGCAAATAAATTTTTTTTCACAAATTGCAAATTTATTATAAGCGATGAAATTCTATTGAAATTTTATAATCTATAGAATATACTTACTTCCTTACTTACTTACACTCTAGTAGAGAGCCATCTTGGCATTGAGCGTCTTATAGCCGCCTAGGCCCTAGACTGCCTAGAGGTCTATGGATCCTGGGATGTAAAACCGTTAAAACTTTTTTAAATTTAATTTTTGTTTGTATGTGTTTCTATGTGCACTTTTTATAGCCATGGGCGGATCCAGGGGGGGGGGCAATCCGGCCATGGCCCCCCATTTAAAACTGCCATGGGACGTGGCCCCTCATTTGGTATGAAATTAGCAATATGCATATGGGTGTAATGGCATATTGCCCCCCCCTATTCGAAAAATGGCATGGGACGTGGCCCCTTCCCAGTCGGTTTTCAAGTGGGGGAGTAAAAAAAAGGTCATCAACTTTTTGGGATTCCTGGATGTAAAACCGTTAAAACTTTTTTTAAATTTAATTTTTGTTTGTATGTGTTTTTATGTGCCCTTTTTATAGCCAGGGGCGGATCCAGGAGGGGCAATCCGGCCATGGCCCCCATTTAAAACTGCCATGGGACGTGGCCCCCCCATTTGGTATGAAATTAGCAATATGCATATGGGTGTAATGGCATATTGCCCCCCCCCCTATTCGGAAAATGGCATGGGACGTGGCCCCCCAGTCGGTTTTCAAGTGGAGGAGTAAAAAAAAAGTCATCAACTTTTTTGGCGGATGAAATGGTATGATTTTCTCAAAAAAAGTTGGCAGATGACTAAAAAAAAACCTCATCAACTTTTTTTGGCGGATGAAAAGTACTTCAGCCAAAGACTGATCCCTATTTATTTTCGACCAACAACCAAATTTCGAAATTTGTTTCACCTGTCCCATCCCAGGTTCTAAAATTTCCCCCCCCCCTTGGAGTTCTGGATCCGCCACTGGTTATAGCGCCCCTTCAAGTTCTCTACTCCGGCCGAAGCGCTGAGCAATTGTGAGTGAAGGACTTGCCCAAGGTGTCACGACAACTCGTCTACCGACAACTCGTCTAACGACAAGTGGTCTCCGGACAATTCGTCTAACGACAACTGGTCTACTGGCAACTGATCCAGCGCTTGAAAAATGGAAGCTGGATGACAGTTTTTAGAGGTGAAGTGGAGGTTGGATTGATGAAAAAGCGCAAGAGAAATGGAATCTGGATGATGGTTCTTTTCTGAAATAGAAGTTGGATTGACGAAAATAACGCATGATAAATAAAAGCCGGATGAAGGTATTTCTAGATCTCAAATAGAAGCTGGATTGATAAGAAAACCGCTTAGGTAATGGAAGCTGGATGAGGGTATTTCTATATCTGAAATAGAAGCTTGATTGACTAAAATAACAGGCGAGAAATAGAAGCTGGATGGAGGTATTTTTAGATTTGAAGTAGAAATGGGTGCATGTCGAAATACATGAATTAAAATCATCAATCCAGCTTCCATTTACGCTAAAAACCCATTTTGTAGATCCAGCTTCTATTTCATCAATACTATTCGTCTGTAGACCAGTTGTCGTTAGACCAATTGTCCGGAGACGAGTTGTCGGTAGACGAGTTGTCGTTAGACGAGTTGTCGTGGAACCCTTGCCCAAGGTCCTTACGCGGCGAGGTGGATTCGAACCTGGAAAATTCCGGCTTCAAGGCGACGATAGCATAGCAATATGCCGATCTAAAGGTATCAAATTGCACCTCCTAAACATCACCCCCGGTAACTTGTACCGTAACCGGTTTCAGATTACCCCCGGACACTGGATTTGCATAGATTTATCCGTCATCCCACTGTGGTTTGTTATCAATATTTTACTCGGAAAAAATAATAGCCTCGAAGCCATTTCTCCATGTAACTTCAGCGGCGATTTAGTATTTTAGTTACAGATGAAAATATTTATAACAAACCAAACCACGAAGTGGGATAACGGATGAAAATCTTCAGACCAAAACAAGAAGCGGGATTATTTTTCTGATATTTGTAGTCCAATAAATGCGACGATTGATGCAAATTACAGTTTGCAGGGGGGGGGGGTAATGTTTAGAAGGGGGTAATAATTTGAAGCCTTTAGCATGGGCGTCGCAGAAATTTTTCTAGGGGCGCAAACTTTTATATAATTGTCACATGGTCTAAATTTATTGGGTGACAGTTTGAATTTTCATATTAAAATGAGAGAATCCTATAGATCCTATCCTACCTATACGTTATGCGCCCAAAGAAAGATATAAAGGTTCAAAATGACTGCCTAAAAATGGCTCCATTTGAGGTCGACACAGCCAAAAATGCGCTGGTCGCTGGGTCTCCGCCCCCAGACCCCGCTGGGGGAGCTTACTGTAAAGACAAAACCTTTCTCTTTTACAATAACATTTTGATTTTTATTGTTATCCTGGTAGCTTGCGACACTGAAAAACGACTTATTCTTAAAAATTTCGCGACTTTGTCGTTCACAAATAGCTGGCAAACAAGAGCCTAAAAATGGCTCCATTTAAGGTCGAAACAGCCAAAAATGCGCTGGTCGCTGGGTCTCCGCCCCCAGACCCCGCTGGGGGAGCTTACTGTAAAGACAAAACCTTTCTCTTTTACAATAACATTTTGATTTTTATTGTTATCCTGGTAGCTTGCGACACTGAAAAACGACTTATTCTAAAAAATTTCGCGACTTTGTCGTTCACAAATAGCTGGCAAACAAGAGCCTAAAAATGGCTCCATTTAAGGTCGAAACAGCAAAAAATGCGCTGGTCGCTGCATGGGTCTCCGCCCCCAGACCCCGCTGGGGGAGCTTACTGTAAAGACACAACCTTTCTCTTTTACAATAACATTTTGATTTTTATTGTTATCTTGGTAGCTTGCGACACTGAAAAACGACTTATTCTTAAAAATTTCGCGACTTTGTCGTTCACAAATAGCTGGCAAACAAGAGCCTAAAAATGGCTCCATTTAAGGTCGAAACAGCAAAAAATGCGCTGGTCGCTGGGGCTCCGCCCCAGACTCCGCTGGGGGAGCTTACGACGCTCCCCCAGACCCCCTAGTCGGGATGGGCTTCGTGCCTTCGGCACTCGCAACTTCCCGCCTTCGGCGCCGCCACTGACGGCCAATTAGGCCTACAATACAGCGTCCTGGCACTTTTTGCACTTTAAGCACTGTATATATAAATATATATATATATTGGTTTGGATTGGTATTGGATTCGTAGTATTTACGCCCTCCCCTAACCAGAAATTCTGGATCCGCCCCTGAATATAAGCTCGTATCGATCGCTGTTCGCTTCATATTATTTTGTGCAAGTTGTGCGTACAGAAATAAAATCCTGGCGGCGCCGCTGACGTCAGTTGATTTTGAAACTGATTTCAGTTACACGAGTCCATAATGGATAATAAAGACTAGGACGATTGTTACGTCAGTTTGATTATTAAACAGATCTATCGTTAAACAAGTTCATTATGGAAATATAATTATGTAGAATATAGACTAGGCCTTGGTATTGTTACGTCACTTTGATTATGAAACGCGTTTGCCGTCCGTCCGTCTCTCCCTCCCAATTATTACGTCACTTCCGTCCGTCTCTCCCTCCCAATTATTACGTCACTTCCGTCCGTCTCTCCCTCCCAATTATTACGTCACTTCTATTACGAAAAAGTGTATTATCAATAATATCAGGAATTCAGGATCCTAAATCGTCAGGCGCGAACATGCCGCAGAAATATAAAGTGCCAACAACGTCTTAGACACAGAATTTAAGCGTTCCTTAATGTGTAATGAAAGATTTAACTCATCAAAACAACGAAAAAAGGACATTTAAATGTGACGACTTTTCTTAAAAGCATACCTGAACGCAGCATAAAGACACTGTACAACAGTTGCAAAATAAGGCTGTCAACAAAAAACACTAACATCAAAAAACTTAAATTTAAAATACACAAAATCTGTGGCACTAACTCAAACTGTTGCTCCAAATTATTTAACACTTTTAGTTTATTTACTACTGCCTAAATAAAGGCTTGTAAATTTAAATGCTGCAAACCACAAAAAATCATTAACTAATAAACAACAGGACATGACCGTAGATATTCAATCTGCATTCTCTGAAGTAGCTATTAATTAGAGAATAAATAGCAAACTTTATTTTTATATCACTGCATCCAGTAAAGTAGCCTACATAGCGTAACATCACAAAGCTGGCCATGTTGTAAAGCATCAAGCAGCAATACTCGGCATGTAAAAACCTTACAGAGCTATTTAATGTGGGCATAGCAAATTACTCCCTCCTCAGGCATTGTCTCTTTTTCACCCTGGACCTGCTTCACCCTCCTTTATTATAAGACATATCTACCTGCACCGCCCCCAGTGCCCCCCACAACAAATGATTTTGTGTAAACAAGTACACACAACTCCAAGCATAAAAATTTGGACAATAATATTGTCCCAAACATACCAAGCCTACGTTGACTGAAAATAACTCATGCTATACTATATATATTATGAGTTAATTTACTAACAGTGAAACTATTTATATTAATCTACCGAATTTCATGAAAAATTATGTTTTAATCAGGCTTTAGATGACAAAATCACGCTTTAGATGACAATACATGAGTGTTGGTGATGATGGTAGAAGCTGCGGTGGCATATGTGTCCTCGCCTCATCCAGTCGCCTGACCTTCGTGGATACTGCACTGGCTCCCACACAATTTCAATTAGTCTATAAAACTCATATGTACTGTCATACAGAGATACAATCCGGCCCTGAGACCTCCAGAGAAGTATAATAAATTTTAAAAATGCTCCTGGAAAATTGGGTAGCTTGGAAATTCAGTTGTGCACACTGCACATGCTGAGGACCCAGAATTTCGGCATGCGTAGACCCTCCAAAGTCTACATCATCTCGTCCACGTTACATTTACAAAAGCAGGTAATACGGCATCACATTACGACAAAAGCTACGTACAGCTTACAGTACAAACACGCTGGCAATCGAACATACAAACATTTTTGGCCGGCGACAAAATCGAACATTTAGAACGAAGAAGGTTCAACGACTGAATATACAATGCAAACCGCTTTGCAGTTCGTATTATTGGATGGAAAGAAATGTACAGAAATGTTCTTCATGTAAGGCAAGGCTAATCAAGATAAAGTTCATAGTAGACTTTAAAAAAGAGATGAATCTCCATCACTTCTTCATATCTATATCTTCATATCTATATCCGAGCCACTATCTCGTCCGCTCTTTTCAGATACAAACTATGTCAGCAATGAACACACAGAAGTGCCCGCACAAATACAGTGGCCTGCTACAACACGGCTTGATTCCCAGTGACTCTGGTGAAACTGGCAATTCCTGTTTTGTAAAAACTTTGTACCAACCTAAGGAAAAGAGCAAAGGCTGTTTACTGTTTCAGCAGGGCCGTATTAATGCAACCGCGGGCCAAGGGGCTTTAATCACCTCTGACAACTCAATGCATTAATAACTGCAGGCCTTCAAAACTGTGGGCCTGAGCATTACCACACCCTTAGCACCCACCTCCTCTACGTAGGCCTGCATCTTGTTAACACTAAGAGCAGTTAAGCATTCTTGTTGCTCCCATATAAGTTTTTTCATACAATATTAAATAGGCATGCCGATAATAATTTATTTAATTCCTATATTTAAACAGCACCAGAACCTATTGCAAAAGCGCTACAGGTAATCAAATTAATGGCACTACGGAAACGCAAGTCAAGGCCCTCTTCAAAGTCCTACACAGTAAAACTGCCTTAGTAGATGTTCTATATTATTACCTAGCACACTCTAACTAATATGGTCAGTATCTGATCACCCAACATTTGCATCAAACCAGGAATCGCTTTTGATTCGCTGACAAACTAAACGATAACTAAAGTCGACAGCGGAGGAAGCAACTAGAAACGTATAAAGAGGACACCACAGAATAAATCCTGATCTAAAAGTCTCGGAGTTAAAACAAAGCAATAACGACAACAGTAACCATCGAAGAAACAACAAATATAGATATATATATCATCGTAACATAAAGGCAAAGATTCAAACCACAAAATCTCACAGCCAACTTGCTCAAATGAAACAGCTCATCTACTTACTCACTCACTTGCACTACGTGCAGACAGGAGGGAGGGATTCAGGAGACAATGCACAGACTTCTTCAGAAATGCTACTACACGATGAACAGCGCCTTCGTCAGACTTTTTAAAGGTGCTATATAAATGGCCATATACATACACATATACGGTACATACATACATACATACAACATTGGTAAATAAGGTACATCAAATTAATCACAAGCAACTAGTTTCACAGCTAGGATAAGCATAAAACTAACAACAAATAATGTACACTACCATCAGCAGAGATAACAGTACACGACCGTCGTATTATTATTAGGCGACAAATGTGAAGGACCGTCAAACAATTACAGCTAGGATAAAACTGTTCAAATGCAATCTATCTGCCTAAGACATCACAGGACCAGGCATCAGGACATGACCTCTGAAGGAAAGTGGATAAGAGTATATTCCCCAAACACACTTGTTCCCACCATCCCCCTGCTGGGATGCATTTCAACGTACGCCTCAATTCTACGTCGCTGCCACTAACCACTAATAACCACAGTTTCTGACGCAGCAACAACTTCAAAAGTTTAAAGTCGCAGGGAAGAGATGCTGTTACCAATGACGACGCTATTGAAACAACGATACAGAACTAGTGTTTGCAAACAATAGACAACAGACAATAGCAACGACAAACTCCTATGTACACTGATTCACTGATCTTGAATCTGGCTTCACATTAGCCATCTCCACAGAAGCCACGAACAGTTTAAAAAACAGACTGAAACACGAAATCTGGAATTACGCAAATGCCTCAGATGTTGACCGCAAAAAATTATCCAAATTTAAAAAAAATCGAACCAGTAAAATTTAAACATCTCCCAAACTTTAAAAATCTCCTTAAAACAACTTCAACATATTCAGGTCGGAAATATAACGTAGCTGGCAAAAGGGACGCAAATTGAATGTGACTTGAACACTTTAAAGATGAGCTGTACTGGTTTCCAGTCACTTCGATCACCCACCCGCTGCCAAAGTGTTAAAACAAACAATTATAACAAGGTTCCAGAATGCATCACGCAGAATTTAGTTCATATTTAGCAGAAATCGGAAAGGCATTAAACGCAACGAAGAAACCAGAAAATTTTGACATTTAATCTTATTTACAACACAGAACCGTTACTTTTACGCTTACATTACACATGCATTAGGCTTGCGAATAAATAGTGCACTGGCCCTCAACGTCTTGGGCAGAGTTTGGGCTAGCGACCAAGGCCTGCGGAGAAATATATCACAATAAGACAACTAGCATTATAGGCCTCATGCACAAAAACACCCACAAAAAACATGAAGCAAAAGTTAGCAAGCTGCAAAGCTCCGTAAATTTCCAGTCTCTGAGTTCTTAGGAAAAGATGCCTGCTACAACATTCAATTGTCCCAATTTGCACTAGTTCAGTCCGCATCACTGAAGTAGCAAGTCAAGAAAAACTCTCAAATACATTTCCCTAACAGCAAAGGCAGTTATCATAAAAATCCTTTTTTGTAATATATTCATTAATTACAGAATAAACATCAAGGACGAAACGCACAGATGCAACCAGCCAATCCTCTGGAGCTATCGTGAGGTGAGAAAACTTCTCAATCTTAGGCAAAAGATATTCTACAGTGCAAATAGAAGAGTAATAATAAGGCAGGCAAAGGCTCAGTTGTTCGTAATTTCTGGTGCAAAGTGATGGGCCAACCAAAGCAAGTCTAAGCAACGAGACCTGCAGGCTGCACGTGACAAGGAGGAAATATTGTAAAACATTCTCACAAAGTAAAAAACCCATAATCATATATTACAATTATATTGCTTTACTTATAATAGCTTTATTACTACATATTTTTTTATAGCACTTAATGTCTAATCACTTTAAACCAGAAATTCTACGCTGCTACCCCCCCCCCCACCAATGAAATTTACATGAGCCGCAAGTCCACAGCAAAACAAAGTAGCTATAATAAAAGATGATAAAGTAGTGACTGAATATTATAATTCTTTTAGTATTCTACATGACAACTACAGTTAGCAATTAATTATAATAATCAGCATTACCACGTTAGGTCCAGGATTAGCTGCCGTGGAAAACATGAGGTACAATGAACCAAAAACTTACTAATTACCAGGTTCATAGATTTTCCAGCTAAACTACAGGCTAAATTATTAGACAACCATCCGATAATGATTTCATGGCTAGACAATGAATTGCCAGTTACACACCAGGATTCAAACCCTTGTGACAGCAGTAAAAGGCAAACAGCAATCTGCCACTGTGCAGTATGTGCATCCAAGTCTGCATTACAAGCAAAAACGTTTAATAAGTATGTACAGTCACTTTCAATTCTTTGAATAGGCATAGCAATTGAACACTTTACATAACAAAAAAATTATTACATCTGTTGGTAGGAAAAGGTTGTGGTGCCACGCTTTTCTGTTCTCGCAGTGGGGGCAAGTAATCATAATTCCTTGGGTAGATAAGATATATTCTGCTCTGCTTAGGCAATTTAAATTGAGTTAATAAGACAAGGTGAGGAAAGGTGATAATTATATAAGTAGATTCTAAGAATGCATCAAATGTCCACACTTATCAGAAGGTGCTATTTACAGCAATGGGAATTTCCCTTCGTCAAGACCATCCCTTACAATGGGATGCATTTTTTCAGTCTTTTCCAACCATAAACTGTAAAAGTCAACCAGCAGAGACCTTAAAGAGTTGCCTGTCACAGGCTATGCATGGATAAAGAAAGTTAAAACAGACTTTAACCCTTAATCAACCAAGGGTATATGAATCCCCATACCATTTACTTTGGTCATTAAAGGGTTAAAGAACTGACTCCTCAGAAGTCATAGACAGTATAAGAAGGCCAGCAGAACCTGCAAGTCACGCAGTGAACAATATAAGGAAGTCAACCAACTTTAAAAACGAGCTTTTCTTTCAGGGAACACATGCTGTATAAAAATGCAAACAGAGACCAAAACCATTTAACAGTGAGCTTCATTGGTTTCACATACATTTTTTAGTGTATGTTCGTCATACGAGGGTTAAAAAAGCCCATCAAAACCAAGTCCAACCTAAACACTGCAGACAATCTTCGTACAATCAACACACTTCCGATGTAAAAACGCACCGCAACGTAGCTTCAAACCCAATTCAGTTCACAAATACAACTTCGAAAGATGCAACCATGCATCGGCAGTTGACTGAAGTTTCTCTGTAATAATATTCTTGGAAAATTTAAACATTTGAGCATAACTTTTAAAATTTTCCCTGGAATCCATTCTCTGCGCACAAAGTAAGTCGCGATCGCCCGGATAAAGCCAGGAGCAAACGCAAGTTTCACGGTTGATGACACGTTGCGGAGAAGTGGCTGCGTGTGTTGTTAGCGTTCTGGATGCGATGGAATTGATCAGCGTTTGACTGCGTCTTGCGAAACATTAAGAACAGATAGTGAAAAGTAAATTCGTTCTAGGAATAGCACGGCTGTCCGAATTCTTTTGACCGTGTAGAAGCACTATGTCGGCGATACGGGTTCAAAGGCCATTCCAGGTCGTCCTTTCTGGTCTTCGGTTCGCTTTATGTAGAGGTTGAGAAGCTTCATCTGCAGAAAAGACAGCAGAAACAACATCCACTTGTAAGTCATCCATGATGATGATGATGATGATGACGCCACCACTACACCACTGTGCCCCACAATGTGATGAAGAGATTTATATAGTGTCTTTACAGAGCAGCTCAATTACACTCAATTACAGTTACACTTGTAACTTACTTTACTAGGATGAAGCGTAGTCAGCTGTGACATGAGACTTTCACCGACCAACCGATAGATGGATAGAAGACACAGCATGCTCGTCTTTCGTACACTGCTCTCCGCATTTTCAAATCCCTAAAAATTATATATACTTGACCATTTTAAAAATACCACTCCATTTCCAAAAAATATATATTAATGACAATATTTACAAAATGTAGTGTTTCAAATCCCTACAAAATTATAAATACTTGACCATTTAAAAATACCACTCCATTTCCAAAAAATATATATTAATGACAATATTTACAAAATGTAGTGTTTCAAATCCCTACAAAATTATAAATACTTGACCATTTAAAAATACCACTCCATTTCCAAAAAATATATATTAATGACAATATTTACAAAATGTAGTGTTTCAAATCCCTACAAAATTATAAATACTTGACCATTTTAAAAATACCACTCCATTTCCAAAAAATATATATTAATGACAATATTTACAAAATGTAGTGTTTCAAATCCCTACAAAATTATAAATTATATACTTGACCATTTAAAAATACCACTCCATTCACAACAAAATATATTAATGACAATGTTTACAAAGTATAGAGTTCACATCAACATCTATTTGACTAAGAAGTATCTTAATTGAGAGTCTAAGTGAGAATATAGAAACTCCAACTGAGTGTTTTAGGCCTAACATCATCTCTAACACATGCCATTTCTCCTCATCCTCTTCACACTCTAGATCCTCTTAATCTCTTTGTCCCTTGAGCAAAAGACTGCTACATATATGGCTCAAAATTGCTTTTGTGGATCCTTCCTAATGGAGTGACCTTCCCCCATTAATCACTCTAAGATTTTGGCTGAGGTGTCTTCCTCATCTGCCTCCATGATGACTTCATTTCCTTGGGGCTATCACATTGAAAGTGTCTCCGAACAGCTTATACTGTTGACCTGTCACAAAACAATCTCACATATAAAATAACCTATAACATTGGGGTGCAGTGGAATAGTGGTGGCGCCGTTGCCTTGGAGCCGGAAGGTTTGAGGTTCGAATCCACCTCGCCACCGAAGGACCTTGGGTATTATGGGTAAGTCCCTCAGTCACAATTGCTCAGCGCTTCGGCATGAAACTGATGCAGTGTTCGCTCTGCATTCGGGAGCGCCTCTGAGTAGAGAGAGCTTGAAGGGGCGCTATAACAAGTGCACATACAAACAAACAAACAAAAACACCAATACTGCACAAACAGAAAAGCTTCCCATCAGAAAATTCAGATATTCTTAGTCAGACGGCCCACCTTTATTAATCCAGGTATCATGTCAGGCATGAGAGATCGAACATTCGACTCCGACGACGATTCCACGACCTTCGTCTCCAGTTTGATGGCCGCCAGGTTGATGGGAAAGTCGGCGGTTAGACTGATTGGGTTGAGGATGCTGATCGCCTGTTCCGTAGAGATGGCCTTCGCAAGGGCTCCACCACAGTCCTCCGCTGCTCTCATGACCTGAAGGAACACAGGTCAGAAAAGATCCAATAAAAAATGCAATGTGTGTTAACATGGTTGATCCAATCCACAACCCAGGTCGGAAGGTCAGTGACCGAGAAAGTTCGGCACTGTCTAGCAGAGGTACAGATGAACAAAAAGATACTCGGTGTTGGACGGTCTAATGTGGAGCAGCAAAGTTTCTTCAGGTGTGGGGAGCCAATCCCCCAATGCAGTACCATACCAATGCAGAATCATACCGCCAGATTAAATAATTTTAAAGAAAATCTGTGGGAGTAAGGCAGCTAATCTACCGGTAATCTTTTCCAGCAAATTAACATGTTGTTGTTGTTGTTTCATAGTTACAAACACTAGCCATGGCATGAGCTTCATCTGCCCTTGGGCTGAATGACTTTCTGCTGAAGCCAATAGCAAGAAGACATCAAGAAAAATAAATCAATGGCAAACCATCAAACCGTACTTCCCTTCTAAACAAAGGCCAAGTCCACTTTCTTCACGGCATCACCAAGTCCTTTCTTATTACGATAGAACATACATAGCATTGAAAGTTTTCCGATGGTTAGGGCCTATACGTTGAATGAAAACAATCATCCTACCTCTCGATCCGTGTCTTTCTCGAACTCGAGAAGGCTAAGAATCGTCAGTTCAGCGTACGGTCGGAATCGTTCCGGTTGGGCGTCGAGGAGATCCTTCAACGCCAACAGGCAACTCGAACGCACTTTACCCTGTTCGAAAGAACACAACCAGAAGACGCTGAGGTCTAACCCTAACATGAAAGCATCCCAAATTATAATACTATATTAAAATTATTATTATATTATGAAGATGTTTACAGCAGAGCATAACGTCATTAAATGCACCGCAAATAATAATCCACCGCTGAATAAATGATAAAAGATGCACCACTGTTTGATTGCTGCTGTCAAGTTTAACTTCCAACGTTAAGCCAAATTCTAAAGTGGAAGAATCAAACAATGCAACAGTTGAATCCTTCCCCATCACCAGCAAAAAATCAAACAATGCTTACGCTTTGATCTCTCATTGTCTCGAGCAACAGCAGCAGCACCATCTTGAAATGCTTCTCCCAGATCTGCTCTGACTGACACTTCTTGATGACGGACATCAACTGATTCAACGCCTTCAGACGCTCATCCAGACTAACAACACAAACCAAAACACCAAGAAACAGATCAGCATTAACCATCTGACTGTCAAATTTCATCAGTTAAGTTTAATCCTTTATCACCTCAACTTACAACCAATATTAGTTTAACTCTTTGAACACTCACATTCAGCACCTGTTTAACTCCGTAACCATTCACTTTCCTTGGCAAATGTCAGTTAAAACTTTACCGCTGATCAGCCGCTCTTATTATAAATAAATACCTCCAGGGCATATTTGATTAAAAGTTTATTCCAGTGTTGAAAAAAGACAATTACAGATCAGATTACAAATATCTTACGTGTTATCAGCGCTGGACAGTTCCACTAAGACTTCTTCAATCGATTCACTGGTGACCATAATATCTGCTAGAAAAACGTCAACATTCACACGATGTTTAATGTTTATCCCAATCCACTGGATGCCACAAAAGCAAAACCTACCATGAAAACCATGGAATAAAATTGCAATATTGTAGACCTGTGTGCTTACAGAAGTGGCTAGAAGTTAGGGAACCAGCATCATAAGTACCCAACAAGTTTTGAATGAACAAAGGCTACAAGTATGGTAAACAGAGGTTACAAGTACCTAGCATGCAAAGGAGTTGGAAAGCATCCACAGTAGTCTACATGCTTGACCGTATATTTAAACAGCGTAGACACTAATAAGTTGATCATTATACCGATAATTTAGAAGTTCCATAAAGCATTAGATATTCTCTCTAAATAATTAATTTCAACAAAACACACAAATATTTATTCAGTATTCAATTAGATCAAGTACTGAATAATGAATAGCTGGAGGCACCATTCAATTTAAAATCACAAATAACAAGAAACTAATCACTTGCCTCCAGTGAGACCATCATCTTGCTCCAAAAGATTTCGTTTCTACAAAAAGATCACCACATGAAAATGACACCAGATCATTTCTTTCAAATATTAATTTACTCATAACAAAAATTTATATAGCGCCCCTTCAAGGTTACCATTCAGGAGCGCTTCCGACACTCGGCTAAAGAGGACAGTTTTAGAAAAACAATACATGCATAAAGAATTAGTATCGCTTCTGTTTTCTGATATTTGTTCAGAAAATAAGTAAAAATCGTTAGAACAGGTAATATACCGGTAAGCTGTAACTGTGACGCTAAAATGAACAACAACCACTGTTTAACAACAATTTAATGCTGCAAAGGCCGTTGAAATCGACCTTACCTTATGAATAACATTCATGAGAGAAAATGCCTACATAAATTGTAAGGCTTTTAATTGAGAGAAGTAACGTAGATTTAGTACACGTACTGCTAAGGACAAGTCGAGTTGGCGGCCTAGAAGGCTGAGATGTTGAATATCCTCCGACGCTTTCTTGATCCCGTTGTAAACATCCTCGGCATTGAACACTTCTGCAGCATCAGTTGAGTCAATACTTGACCTACGAGAGAATATTAAATATCAATAAGAAATATTAAAAAAGAGTAACCATTTTTAAAGAGACGCAAAATAATTTCAAATTTATTAATTTAGACAACGTATTGTAAGTCGCTGGACTTTTGAGCAAATAAAATTTGAGATTAAAATGATGAGCTTTGAAAGTCTGTACCTGCTTCTCATTCCCACACGACCTGCGCTGGCAGCGGAAGCAAAGGGAGGACTCCTTGACGACTGAAGCCTCGCTGAATCAGCTGGCGAGAGCTGAGCAACTCCAGCCAAGACCTTTGACGCACCCTCCTATCAATCAACAGCACATTTATCAGTCGTCAAGTAAAAAGTAATCACAACTATATAATGTAATATCAACACCCATTCTTGTCTTACATCCACATATGAATGTATTTATTGCATTATCTGAGCACGTAGAACCCTAATAGCTCACGGGTCCGTATCACAAACGTGGGCCACAGTGGTGTGGTGTAGTGGTGGCGTCGTTGCCTTGTAGTCGGAAGGTTCAAGGTTCAAATCCACCTCACCGCGTAAGGACCCTGGGCAAGTCCTTCACTCACAATTGCTCAGCGCTTCGGCGTGAAACTCTGATACAGCGTCCGTGCTGCATTCGGAAGCGCCTCTGAGAAGAGAGAGCTTGAAATGGGCGCTATAACAAGTGCACATACAAACAAACAGAACTAAACAAATCAAAGCTCAGATAGCAATCGGCACAATATACTTATTAGCAGACGTCAAATTGCCAACATCTGAAATCGTTCACCCACCTGAAATGACTTTGGCAGAACCGACAGAATCAGAGACAGCTCGGCCGAATTCAAATGCATGAGGGCAATAAGGACATTCTGAGCGGCCTATACAACATAAGGAAGAAAGACAAAAACAAAGCTCGTAGTTAACATGAAATTTTAAGATAAAATATTATCACAAATCACATCACTACAATATATTCTCATTGAAGTCAATACAGGATGAAGGAGGAGGCAGAACAGGTAAGCACTCAGAATGCTAATGTATTCAAAAAGAAGAAACCACAAACAATCGAAATACAACACAATGAAAACAATTTAAATATCTTCACATAGGTGAGAAGCATTGGTAACTTCGTTTTCTTCCCATCAGCACGTAAGTAGGTAAGTATATCTGGCTAATGTCATACTTCATCTTCACTCAACTTTCTCCCACTGTCCACTTCTTTCACCCAACAGACTTGACCGTGTGGTTCCTTGCCATGAACCCCACATCTGTGAGGCTGGAATCTTATGCAGGCTCAACATTTCTATCCATTTACTCAAATTCTTGTCCGAATATTTAAGTACAGGTGCTTTACTTGGAAAACTTCAAGCGTCGTATCTACCTTCCTAACTTCTGGACTCTTCGGTTCCGACGTCCAAGTGATGACACGTGACACGGCGAGACGAGTGTCGCTGTTGTTGCTGAAGCAGGACGGTTCCATCTGGCAGATGAGACCCTGCAGGTACATCAGCAGCACCAGCTTCACCTGCAAATCAATACACACATACATACATACAATCAGAAATATATACTTAAAGAGAAACTGAAAGAGAATAAATTTACTAAAAAAAAGAAATTTACACTAAAGAAGAGGAAATTTAGATTAACCAGACAGTAAGTTTTTCCCACGTTTAGCAACATCTTACGGTTGTTGAAATCACCCTCCTCCTTCATCCAGCTTGACACTGGCACTACTAAAAGTATGGGCAGCACTTGGCAGAATTTCATGCATACATTAAATCACGCTTCCTTTATTACTATTATTCTGATTATCTTTCTCCGATCATACCTAAAACAAGAACTGTCCAAGGTTTTAGGTTGAGCTGTTACTGGTTGTCCCTGTCTCTCTCTGGTGTCTCTGTTTCTCTGTGTGTCTCTCTGTGTCTGTATCTTGCTGTGTGTGTCTCTGTCTGTCTCTCTCTCATTTAAAATGCACGTACATAACAGGTGTATAATTGATTGAACTATTTTTAAGGGGCATTGTCCAATTACAGCCATATTGTACTGGTACAGTGATTAATCAAAAGCCAATTTCGTTACCTTGACGTTTGGTATCTGAGCTTGTTCCACGATGAACCTTGTGACGCAAGCAAACTGATGATGATGAGGAAACGAATCCCTAGATGGCAGCAGTAAAAATCAATTACTGATTTGAAAAAAGTTACAAGCTTCTCTAAGATTCCTACTGTAAATTTTACTGGACTAAAACACTCTGTAAACAAATCCAAACAGATCTTTCAGTTTCAATTTATTGATGTCGAATTTTATTTTGTCCACCTCATACATCATACCACACATCATAGGCATCATTCCTGACCTGGGAAGACCTTAAGAAGCCACAAACACACAGAGCTCTGTGCAGCTCCATCAACCAAAAGGTTTAGAATTAAGGACCACAAGGCGTTAGATTTAATCAGGTTAAATTTAAACAAAATGAACTGAACGCAAAAAAGCAAAGCACTCATAAAAAAATAATCCAATGATTACATAACAATCACTTAACCCCTTTACCGTCCATTAAAATTTTTAAATCTGTCACCATGGCAGCCAATTATTTTTGGGGAAAAATATGTAAAATATATTATATATAAAAAATATTTTAAAAAATCATATATATATTATTATTATTATTAGATATTATATATTATATTAATATACTATATATTATATTATTATATTATCATATTATATTATTACATTATTATATTATAATAGAATATTTTATTATTATTATATATTATTATATTATATTATTATTATATTTAAAAAAAATTATTATATTATTTATTATATATTATATATTATATTATATATTATATTATTATATACATGTTTACATAAATATTATACATAAAATAAAAATAAATATATGCCATCTAAGAGTATTTGCCGATCTTGACTTGCGCTGTATACTGTCTTCGACGCCATTTTATATAAAGGTGCAACATAAATATTCCAAAAATAAGTTCCACCTGGCGAATAAATGAATACTAAACCCATATATATCTTTACCCGAGAGAGACTCGGGCTTGCCGAGTAGCTGTCGGCCTGGAAAGTACAGCCCGAGGCCCACTCGGGCTAGCCGTATAATGAAAGATAACGCAGCCCGAGTGCCGCTCGGGGTAGCCGGTAAAGGGGTTAAACGTACAAATCATTGTGGTGCCACGCACAATCGTCGCACATACTTAAACCATTGTTTCATCTGCAGACCTTTGTCATCTACCTACTAAGACCACTATGCATTGTACCTGAGTGCGTCCAAGGCTCGTGTGATTTTGCTCTGCATGGATCCAAGCACGTCGCTGCCAGCCTTCGCGAGCAGACGAGTAAGGCAGACAGGGAACCAGTCGGTGAGATCACAGCTGTGCGCCGTCACAAAATCAACGAACGCCTCGAGAAAGACGCTCATCACTTTGCTGTGCGGATCGTGAAACATTCGCGTGAACACCTCCGTCACTCGCTTCAACTCCGAATGACTTTAGTTAACAATCACAGATACAAAAAACAACACAAATAGTACAATTAATCGTGCACCGTATTCATCATAAGGAACATTATGGGTATATTTGATTAAAATCAGCCACAACAACCACCACCACCACCACCACCACCACCACTACTACTACCACGACCACCACCATCATCATCATCATCATCCTCACCAAGACAACATAACAACCACCACATCATCCATCATAGATACCTATCAACATCATGAGTAATGCGAACTAACCAGGACTTTTATAAATCACGCGAATGCTCACCTCTATCGTAAAGTAAGTGATGAAAGAAATGCGAAAAAGGGAAATCATATAATGATGCACGTAAACTACGCGTATCATGTTGTTCAGACAGCAGAGGAAATAAAAATCCAGAGGTTGATAGATATAATTACATCAGCGAGGAAATAATACTGGTTCATTAATATTATAATTCAAATGCTAACATTAGTGATAATCTAAATAATAATAAATTAGAGTATGAATGCAGAGCTCTTACGTGAGCCTTCTTTCTGATCTCAAGATTCTTTGTAGCATAACCAATCCCTCTCTTCGATCGGCCCAAGAACCGCTTAACAACAGAGCCATCACTTCAGCGACATCCTACAAGAACAATCACCAAGATAAAATCATTCATCTATCTGGAACAAATTTACAAAGCAACTTAGTTACGACCTAACAAAGCTTAAAATTCATCACAACAAGTATAGACACCAGCAAATCAAACCATTGCCATTGACACATTAGCTAATTGCAATAATTTCATTAGTCCTGGGCATGACGTTAAACTGCATCCATCCTCTGCCACAGGGAACCAACAAAGTCCCTGTGCCGGTCCTAAGCCCGGACAAAATGAGGAAGGTTTGCCAGATGGGTGGCGATACTCTGGCAGTAAAAAACCAAGACGATTGTAATCCGCCAAAACCACGACACAAGTGACATGGCTACCCAGATGCTTCAAGGTGTCATACTGGTGGAGAGAGTCGGGGGAGAGAGCGTGGGACACAACGGGCATTGACCCACGTTGTCCTTCATGCCTCTTTTTCACGATTCTCTTCAATCGGACAATGTGGTCTAGATGCTCCAAGATGTTAATGGTATGGAGCAGACCTGCTGACCGGACAAGTTGAGGCTGGGCAGCATGACGCGAGACAGACTCAGACAGAGAGTGGCGTCGGACTCTAACGGGCATTGAGCCCTATGATATTGATGATGATGAATAATTTCATAATGCAAAATAATAAAAATTGAATAATATACAATATAAGTAAATTCATGTAGAAAATAAAATGATAGCTGGACAACACCTACGACACAACGCATTACTTTTGTACAATAAGAAATCAAAACTTAGCCTAATATTAAGTTGCACAACTTACACGGTTCGAGAACTTCTAAAAGTTAGCAGACATGTGAGTTGAGCACAGCCATGGAATTCAATTCAATAAGAAGAGCCTGCAGAGTTGGGATTTACCCGAGGAATTACATTCTAGAAATTTTAGTGACCAATGTGAGTAAAGCGAACAAAGGACTAAACATGGAAACTTGCAGAATGGTTACAATGACTGAAGTAACAAAAGTTATAACTGGTGTGAAATAATTTCGATCATCTCTTACGTCAGACATCAGTCCATCAGGTCCACTTCGAAGTGAATTCTCCGAGCAGACGCTCGACGTTTCGCTCGCTGCGTCCGATCCACCATCGTCCGAACGAAACCGACGCTGACGCTGGAACAGGACAAATACGGTCATCATCATCATCATCAACGTCGTCATCATCATCATCATCATCATCGTTGTCATCATCATCATCATCATCATAACTGCCATCGCCACCACTATCCTCACCATCAACATTGATAAGAGTAAATTCTATAGCGTCAACAATACCAACGCTGATAACAGCTATATAATAACAAATGCATAGGAAACGTCACAACTTACCAGCGCATCTGTTATATGTGCTTCCAAGTCTTTTCCGTACTCCGCCATGCACTGCAGCGTCAGCGAGGCTTTCCGCGGAGAGGGACTAACCCTTCCAGATGCCTGACGCAGTGACTGAACCCCCACTTTGAAGTCATGACCTAACAAATTCAAAAACAAAAAAAAGTATTTAAAACTTTCTCACTCAAATCACAATCAATTGGATTAAAATTTAATTTTAAATCATGATGCTCAGACCCCATAATGGTGGCGTCGTTGCCTTGGAGCTGGAAGGTTCGAATCCATCTCGCCGCATAAGGACCTTGGGCAAGTCCTTCACTCACAATTGCTCAGCGCTTCGGCGTGAAACTGCGATGCAGTGTCCGCTCTGCATCGGGAGCGCCTCTGAGTACAGAACTTGAAGGGGCGCTATAACAAGGGCACATACAAACAAACATAAATCTACAGGACATTGTTAAAAAAAATTCTTACCCAATTTTCTGTCCGGACTCGTTTCTCGACTCGACCCCTGACTGGTGGCCGTCTTTCGTCTCGGTCGCGGCCGAGAAAGCGTTGCCGTTGCCTTCACTGACGTTGACGCAACGTCCGGCTGCAGGTTACTCACGTAAACGAGTCTTGAAGACGGGGAACCAGAGCGACTGCCAGCTGCAAGAACCAGATCAAGACTGAGACAAAAATAGATCTAACTGCCACATGAAAAAAGTTAAGACTGCAGAAAACATAGAGAAAAAAATAACCTTAAAACACCAAAGATTAATCGAGTTGAACTTAAAATAAAAGATTGCACGAGGTTTCACTCACGCTGCGACTGCGAAATCCCGACCTTGCTCGTCGTTCGACTTCGGTGGCTTTGTTGTTTTTGTTGTTCAACAGATGTCACTGAGTTTTCTGAAAGCATTAGTAAGCACCAGAGTCAGAAAGTTCTTTCAAACTCCTGATACATAAAACACAAAAACATGCACGCACGCACACTGTAAATTAATACCACCCATTAAAAGAGATATTTTCATTCTGCAAAAAGTGTTTCAAAGCAGCGCCTTTGTAGCATACGACTGAAATTTAAAAAAAGGCAGAAACCAGCACATGATGGGTTTTGAACCCATGTGTCACATACGTGAAGCAAAGAAAAAACAAGCCAATCACTGAGAACAGCGGAAGGCGCCACTCACTTCGAGTCTTGTAGAGACCCAACGATGGTGTGGTCGACGACGGTCCTCCCCGCAAGGAGTTATTCCGTCGCACGGTCGTCGTTGATTCCGGCTTCTGAACGGGGATGAGATCGGGTGTGCTTAGCGCTACACCTACTCCGCCATCTCCACCTACGGCATGCAGTCACCAAAGCCACATAGGCAAACATCATGCTTCGGCCACTTACCGTAATTGCTCGATCGTAATCTCTCCTGGGATTAATTAATTATTAGAGATGCACATCACTTTGTAGATAAACTGCCAATCATACTCAGTTTTTTAAGTGCTAATACTGCCATTAGTACTAGGAACACAGGTGTCTAGTACACCAATTGCTGCATGCATTGGAGAAAAAAATTTGCACAGTTTTCGCTGCAAGAATAATCCAATTCACCAAAATCGAATGAAGCACCAACGTTAAAATAGTCTGGCACCGGAGATTGTCAGAAATGAAATGACACCACAGCCCAGCTAGCATCGTAAAGTGCAACTTTATTGCGGCATGCAGCTACGATTCAATACAAAGAGCTGCGTTACAACAGAGTCTAAGGCTTGAAAACTACGGCTCTCTTTATTTATAACGCACTTCAATTCTAGCGTAAACTCAAACATACCAGTAGAATCATTCTTGATACCAAACTTAACTTAGATGCACAACAGTAGCGCAACTTCTACAGCCCTGATGCAACTCAGTACTTGAGTACTGTATCTGTACTACATCTGGTCACTCAAGGCAAAAGAATTGACAAAACGTACATCTACGGCTCCCAAAAACTTCCTTAAAAGGGATATTTCATATTAATGCACCGGTATATGTACTGGGCATGTATAATTGTATATGCCAATGCTGACACAAAAATTGCAGCCATAAACCCAAAATAGCCAAGATCATGCAAATACAAGTACCAGTAGAATCAATTTGACCAGCAGTGTCTAGCTGCAGTATGCCAAGCTGCATATATGATCAATCATACTCTATGCAACTAGATGCTAAGTGCATCAACAAAACAGACCTGTCTTACCTGACTCAGTTGGTGTATGTCTCCAATTGCTGTGAACACCGCTAAATGGAAAAACACAGAGAAATCGTCATCAGCGTGAAACTCCAATCCAGTGTCTGCGCTGCAGTTGGGAGCGCCTCTGAGTGAAATCTCGAAGGGGCACCATGACAAGTGCCCATACATACTTAAATAATATCACCAAAAAGAACTTCAGTCAGCCATACACAACTAAACGTATCTATATCCAGAATCAGTCAGTTGCCACAAAAACTAAAATACCCTCATGCACACAGTTTCTACAAGCACCACCACAGACGTAAGAGGGCAGCACCAACAAACCTTGACGCTGTACGTTCTGTGCTCTTGGAGCGCGACGTCTTCTTAAGATCATTGAATATTGAGGGGTCGTCCAATTCTGCCAGCAGCTGGCGCTGTTTCGCAGCGTCGAACGTGTTGAGCAAAGTGAAGGCTTGCTCGCGAAAATGCTCCGCAAAGCAACGGAATGCTCTGTGAACAGAAAAGAAAAAGTTGTCATAGAATTTTTGGTGATATATTCATTGAAAATTCTGCCAAACTTGTACATCAGCACAATGGTGCACTAGTCAAGCATATGATTATGCTGTGTAATGCAAGGATTGCAGATTATAGTATTTAATGTTGTATAGTATGGTAGATTCGATGTCAGTTGATTACATTACTGCTCTCTTTAGCCATGGTTGGGTCGGGAGCGCTTCTGAGTAGATTCTCTTGAAGAGGTGCTAAACAAATGTCTGAAATGAATGAATGATAATAATCCAAACAGTAAACCAAAACGCAGGTCACGGAAAAACAGGCAAAATGCGGACAGTGTGGGTACGGCACACCAATGACAGCAAAACAAAAGTTCAGGGATGCATATATATGACTGTAGAGTTAGACGAGTGAAAAGCCCTGGAAGCAAACCTGCGTGAGTACATCCGGGCATCAGCATCAGCATCTGACAATCCTTTCTTGATCGCCTCCTGGAGGATGGCGGCATGTCGCTCCATTGCCTGACGCGGCCAAGTGTTTAGAAGGAGATCAACGAATATCAAGCACTGCCTGCAATGTAGAAACACACACAAAGTGAGAATATGATTTATAATTACTACCACTAACAATAATTTCAAAAATATAAGGGCACTTCTTCCCTACATCCCAGAAAGTCCAGGAAGCAAAATGACAATACAATACACAATATTACGACGAATAAAAATAATTTTAAAATATAAACGCACTTCTTCCCTACATCCCAGAAAGTCCAGGAAGCAATATTTGATATTGAAACGTTAAGTCAAGATAGGGTAAAGTACGATAAACAAGCAAAAGCAGATAGAGTAGGGCAAAAGCAAGATTAAGCAGTGTAAACTAAGAAGAAGATGGGTAAAGCATCTTAATCAAGTTGAGTAAAGCAAGATGCAAGATCAAGTAGGGTAAAGTAAGATCAAATAGTATGAAAGACCAAATAGTATGAAAGACCAAATAGTATGATCAGCTGGCATGACCTACCAAAAACGATCAACCAAAGCAATAATCAACCAGAATGAATATCGTAAATGTAATGATTAATTACAACAATCAACTACTGACCAAAACAAACACAAGACATGAACTCCTTCCTACTAGACTCAATAATAACCAATGCCAACAACCCCCACTATCACTACTACTAGCACCAATTAACTACTAATCAATTATCAATTAACTGCAGCATTGCATTGTTTATTCAATAAGTTCTATGAATGGTGCATAATTTAATAATAAAAATTTGAAAGTGCAAGTTTTTACTTTCGTATTATGTTCGACTTTGACGAAACCTGCGTGACTAACGGTGGAACGAGACGAGATGCATGTGTATTCTGAAAGAAAAAGCAGACGTCAAGTAATGTAATGTATTCACATGAATCTGGCTATACAAAGAACACCATTTGTGACAACAGGCAAGTAAGTTAATATATTTTTAATCAAACCAGCTTGAGCGTACAACTGCAACAGTGCACAGTGTACATGTATTAGACTAAATAAACTATCATGAATTCAAGCTATTCACGTTAGAGTATCTGTATGGCTGATGAAAGTGATGATTCAGTCATGAAAGCATCTTTAAATTAGTGAGTAAAGGAGCTGGTGCAACACACGGCAGCAGCAAATAGGCGTACATGATGGCACAGGTTTTATCAGGTTTAAGAACATCACAAAGGAGCTAAATCAAAGTGCAAATTAGGATAGGCTGAAAATATTGGAAGGATTTGTTTTCAGCGTTCACAATAACTCAATTCAACTCACAGAAGAAGAGCAGCAAACTGGACATGGTAAGGAAATTAAAAACACAGCATCTGCTGTAATCAAGAATGCATACTCAATACTGAGGTCATGGAGTTAAACATCTTTCAGCTCAAGCACAGACACCATAACAGCAATGAAAATTTCACACCTTTCTATCCATGTTAGAGCTAGTCAGTGAATTCAATAGTTAAAGCCTTTGATGCATGTATTGTATGATGTATGTGCACTTGTTATAGCACCCCTTCAAGCTCTCTCTACTCAGAAGTGCTCCCGAATGCAGAGCGGAGACTGCATCCGAGTTTCATTCACAGAATTTTTTCCCAGATGGGACACTTCAGAGAACTGGGATGCAGTTGATCCGTGCAGAATATCACAAGCGGGGATTCGAACCAGACGTGTCAAAAGTAGCAAAATGCAACCGTGCCACCCATTAAACTTCATTTTTAATATATATCATGACTGCCACATAAAAAATCCGCCTGACCTTGACGATGAATTGGATTGCGACGGTGCCAGAGGTCGACATGACCTTGGCGCTGTTTTGGATCAGTAAAACGAGAACTGGCATCAGCGACTCAGCATTGAACTCAAACTTGTTTTCTAATCGTACGGCGAGAAATCTAATACAACAAACAGACAAGGTAACTTAATGCTATCGTACAAATATACAAGTTAAACTTTGTGTGCAATTATAGTATAGTCGAGTAGTACAAAAAATGAAGAAAAATAATATAATAATTCAACACACGTGTCAAGCACAATAACAATGCAGTCAAATGCAGTTTTTAAACAATTTAAAAATTCCAATTGAGCCACCATGTCAGATGCCCTGGGCACTAGATGAATGCAAACGAAATATATACTGCAAATATACTAAGTAGAGTGCAAATGTTATATAACCGGTATATACTTTAAATATATACTGTAAATATACTAAGTACAATGCATATGTTATGGCACAAATAAACAGCGTACCATCTATGACCTGAGGTCATAACATTGATCTTCTTCTTCTTCTTCTTTCTTTTTAGGCTAGAACTATTCCCTCTGACGAGGGGTCAGCCACAGAGGTTACAACATTGATACTAACACTGAAAGGCTCAGCAGTATTGGTTTCCCTGTCATTAGTACACACTCATTGTTAAGTGCTAACACAATATACTTAGATGCACTTAAGACTATAAGACCATAGCCTAGGCTAGGAGCTAATGATTATGTATGCATGTGTCTGCACATGTGTACGTATGTCTGCACATACCCAACGCACCATTCACTCTAGAAACACCTACCAATTTTGAACATGCAAGTACGCAAGCATACAAGCCATATTTCATTGAAAATGAAATCGTGACTTGGAGCCAAAGTCAGTAACTCAAATTTAAGTCCACAGACTTTGAGTCCAAGTCATGACAGTTCGAGTCGGAGTTAACAGGAAATCGGACTTGGATCCATACTACATCACTGGGCACTGTATAATATGTAGTGTCAGTTGTAACAAGATACATCTAGACACTCACGCGACAGTAATGCAAGCCTCTCGGACAACTTGCGATCGCAGATCTTTGACTGACAGCTGAAAACCAGGATCGAGAATACGAAGCTGTGCCACGATGTCTATATAATCTGGAGCACCAGCGATTATAAGACTTCTTATTTCTTTGAGCTGACAACAGGAAAAAAGGGTTTATTGTTATACGGTATAATAATAACAATGACGATTTCTATGGCTCTGAAACACAGTCGTACCGTTACAAGGGCGCCTCGCATACTACAGCGCATACACACAGTAAATATCAAGCACAAAATCGTTCTGCCAAATAATCATCTTGATTTTTCCAAACAGTAAAGCACAAATCCTTCCATCTTTCAGGGAACCCTTGCAAGTAAATGTGTGTTTAGATTTGGACCTTTGCATCGGCTAAGTACATGACGAAATGTAAACAAATATATCTTTCTTCAAAAACCTCAAAGTAAAGAAACTTTATGAACACGGCTGAGTAAATCAATTAATTAATTACACAATCATACATTTACTTACCAATGCCATCACATGTCTGAAAATTATATGATCCTGTAGTCTAAAGCTTCAGTTAATTTGGAATGCATAGAATCTAAATATTTCCCTGTTAGAATTATATATACATTATACACCATAGAAACTAATCAACTGATGGATACCGCAAGAATTCTTTTCTCCCAGTCTTGGCTGCCATCTGCAAGAATCTCTTTTATCTTGGAAAACCTGTCATTCACTTCTTTGGCTGAAGATACCTGCAAGCACCAAACAGGCCAGTAGGTTAGTATTCTTCAGTAAACAAGTAGGCCTACTGTTACATATATAAGCTTCTTGAACAGGCAAATAGAAGCCGGGCAGATCAGTTTAAAAAAAGACACAATAGATATTGTAAAATTTTGTAATTGAACATTTATAAAGCGTCACTCACAGATTCAGTAGCACTCTCGACCCAAGTTAGTGCTCCCGCTAACAAATAGTGTATACTGACACATTGCCATAATCCATTTTAACACCGAAGACAACTGAAGTAGCTGAAGAAGGCTAGGAATGACATGAAGCTTTCAGTTAAGATCTTAGAGAACTTGTAATAAAGACAGAGCAGAATGGAAATACTGAATAATTACTGAGTGAACACAATAGTTGCAGCAAACAAATTCGAGATATGTCAACATATGCACAGCATCATGAATTTGATTGGCAGTTAAATCCAACAATACCAATTATCCTCGTAACAATAAGTCTAATAATTGAATTGAGGACTATTGTTGAACACCATAATTATAACAATCGTTCAACTTAGGTTAAATACTATGCATGGCTCTCACCAACAGGTCACTTAATATCTCTCAACAGATTTCAAGATTGCATTTTTAAACAATTACATGAAACATCTGTTTTCATTATCGTAACTGTGCTAGTTCAGTGCCTCGCAAAGCCAATGAATGGAATTTCTGTGAAGTATGGAGTTCATCAAAATCAATGAATGACCCACTTTTCCAAAAAAACATTAGAGCTCTTACTATGGCTAACAAGTAACATTTCAAGCAGGAGGCGGAAATACACTGTCTAATTAATAATGATGATCACAGATAGTGGTAATAACAATGATAAGCTTGAGCACATCTTTTATAATTTAGTTGCTTAGAGCCTGAGGGATTTCTTTACCGCGGGCAAATTTTAATAATAATAATAATGATGATAGAATAAAAAAACAATAATAATAATTATAACAATAAATAAATAAATAACAATAATCCACTCAATATAAAATAATAATTTATTAATAGATTACATACATTGATACTTGGTACAATACATTGATACTTGGTACATACATTGATAGTTGGAACATCTTCAAATGCCTTTGTAAATGATTCCTCATCAACGGCTCCACTCGCAGCTCCTGTAAAAACAAGAGCCAAAAATCATCAATTGTGGGCGTGGTGGTGGTGTAGAGGTGGCGTTGGCGTCTTGGAGCCAAAGGGTTCCAGGTTCAAACCCACCTGAAAGCCGCCATGTAGGGACCTTGAGCGAGTCCTTCACTCGCAATTGTTCAGGTGCGTCAGCGTAAAACTCTAATGCAGTGTATGCGCTGTAGTCGGGAGCGGCTCTGAGTAAACAGCTTGAAGGGGCACTATAATATAAATGGAGAAATAAACAAATAAATACACTGTCACAAAAGAAATATAAACAACTGATCAATTCAAATGCTAATCTTTAGTCAGATTATTAAATTCGTATAATAAACTGTAATTTAATACACTAGTACTGAATATAAGCAGCAACATAGTTAGAAATTTTCTAAATTGACAAGAACATGTGCAAAGAGAAGACTTGTGACAGTGAACAATGACATGTTTATAATATCATATGCAACATGTACAAAACAAGACACTTAAATGCAAACATCAACTCGTGTCCAAAGACCTATATCGAAATCCCAGGCTCAACTGGCAGGCAGCAATTATTATACAGCAGAGCACACTGGATGCAAAATAACTGAAATGACATCATGAACAGGAAGGTGCCCATAGATGTGAAACCCAACAGCAGTAACTTCAACTCTTTCCAAAGCAAGGCACCCTTAAAACAAACCCCTCTTACTCTAACGGCAAGAAACATCACTTTTATTCAACCACATTGTGGCAACTATTTCCACACTACTTCAAGTTGTGAGTAGTAAAAAATCAAGAGTTTCCAATTTTTAAAAGAAAAATCTACACACACATTAGGCTGACCGTGGAAATCTTAATTCTGCATCTTAGGTGAACTTCCTGTTCATGCTACAGACACAACATTATGCCGTTTCAGAGTTTAACCCTTTAATGCCGAGATGGTAGTAAATGGTATGGGAAATCCTATACCCTCCGGCATTAAAGGGTTAAGCTGACCAAGTGGAATAGCCATCCATTAGACCTGTGAACTTTTTTAGCTTAAAAGACTCTGCATACACCTTATACAAGCATCTGAAAACTGTTCCTTATCGGCGAAGTTGGACTGGAAGTGCCTCTCAGTAGGCAGCTACAGAGTGAGCACTACAAAGCCACTATGTTTGTTTGTATGTGCACTTGTTATAGCACCCCTTCAAGCTCTCTACTCAGAGGCGCTCCCGAATGCAGAGCGGACACTGCATCGGAGTTTCACGCTGAAGCGCTGAGCAATTGTGAGTGAAGGACTTACCCAAGGTCCTTACGCGGCAAGGTGGATTCGAACCTCGAACCTTCCGGCTCCAAGGCAACGACACCACCACTACACCACCGCGCCCCACGATACTATGTAAGTTCTCCCAACGAATAAACATACAGTATCGAGTTATGGCAACCACTGGGTCAAGTTCATGTCACCTTTGGGTGTTGAGGCACCCAGATTGTGAAACAATGCCACTGACACAGCAACAATGAAGACATGCTAACATGGTATCGTGCACGTTAGAACACCATTGAAACTTTAATTGAAAGGACTTGCCTCGTGTTGAGCTTGAGGCTCTGCTCGCCATCTCACAAAGAATCTTCTTTTATCCTCCTGCAAAAAACACACCAAACCCTAAACTTTAGTTTCATCACTTCAAGTGGGACAAATTGATGCTTTACGAAACAGACTGGTCAGATCAAACGAAGTATCTTATACAATACAATGCATATTTGATGTCGCCCAAGTTCTTCCAAAGCTCAGATGTGCACATGACCATAATGACAGAATATTCGTGAATTTACAGAGAAAACCTCACACAAAACAGGCAGTACTGAATTGACCTATTTACACTCGGATCTAATATTGCCAATCCTCAATATATTATCAGTCAAACATGGTATTATATCCCATAAGAGCAACAGACTTCCTGTGCTGTCCCCCAAAGGCACAATCACACAGCACTGCCAATATCCGTGCAGGCATCACAACTCAATTTGCAAAGCCACAAACACATGGTCAGAGACCTCCAGAGACAGCACACAGCTGGAGACCATAGGCTTATCCCGCCTGTTGGTGGCTGCTTTTCGCCTGTTGGTGGCTGTTTTTCGAGGTGCCCTTGTAACGGCATGGTCGTGTAATGGCATCATATAAATTACCACAATGATTATTATTATTGCAGGATAAAAATAATGGTCAGAAAATATTTCAAGAGTCAACACACATTCATTAATCGGAAACTGTTGCGGCAAAAACTCACTGACATACATTTTCTCGTTTAAAATAAGGCCGTTTAAAATAAGGCCGTTTAAAATAAGGCCGTCGAGCTTCATGCCTATAGACAGACGATCCCACAGTTATGCTGATGTTCAGCAGATGCCTCAATCCTTTCCAAGCCAGCACACAAACACACACACAAACACCCATACACACAATCAGTATTGTCTGACCCAAATACATACGAACTCAGGGAATTGATTAGTCCAAACATCATGCAAGCATCATCACTTCAGAGGATCCTTCAAGGCGCTATATAAATGTCCCAGTACATTGCCACACCAACCACTGGTGCACTGCAATGAGGCAATAAAACTGGTGACAACAGATAATGCAAATAACAGAAGATCCGTCGTTATTCCATGAGATACTGTATAATTTATTTGGATAGCATCTAATCAGCCTAAGGCACTTGATGACAATAACTGACTCTGCTACTGTAGTATCTGGTGAGGCAGCACACTGCTGTAGCGAAACTTGTCTAACACCACAGTATATGTGGCTCGCAGTCAGACAGTTAGAGTGGCCTCGGAGGGTTCAGGTGGAATTGGGGCAAACTGCAGCCGTCTGCTACCCTTCCACTCTCCAACCTCATAGTACATAAGTGTTTAATGACGATTTGCAGAGCTCTATAAGAGCCATTGTGGTCGTCCTCCTGCTTTGTCCAGGTTTGGCACTGGCACTGATTGGCACCACTGGTCATGGCCTGGCTGAACTATGTCCATTATCTTTTAACTCAAGGGTGTCAAAGAGCCAGTCCATTTTTCCTGGCCTGCAAACAACCCTTTTTTTCTTTGTGACGCCTTCCCAAAATTTAAATACAAGTTACACAATTTGAGACAAAAAATTCAAATTGGTAATTCTTAAGGTTAATATATGTGATTTTGCAATTCAACTGAAGATTGCTTGACTTGGGTTTCACTCTGGATTCAGCCCTTTCTTTCTCGGACCATGTCAACCGTGTCTCACGTACATGTCTCTACCACCTACGCCAGCTGCGAACTATTCGCCATTCACTCTCTCCGCAAGCTGTTAAGGCGCTTGTTCATGCCCTGATCTGCTCTAGGGTTGACTTTGGGAACTCTGCTTACGCCGGTCTCTCCTCACTCAACCTTTCCAAACTTCAGACAATTCTAAATGCTGCTGCTCGCCTAATTGCCGGTCTTCCCAAGTTCTCTCATATTTCTGTCTTTATTCGGGACACTCTCCACTGGCTTCCTGTACCACAGCGCATTGAGTTTAAGATTCTGACACTCATGCGCAATTCTCTTCTTGGGGTAGCTCCCTCTTACCTCCGTTCTCTCTGCATCCCGGTCTCCTCTCTCCCCGGCCGCTCTGCCCTTCGCTCGGCAGCCAGCGGCCTCCTTGTCGTGCCTCGCATGCGTGGAGCCACTGCCCAGTCCAGAAGCTTTGCTTATGCTGGCCCATCCTACTGGAACCGTCTTCCTCACAAACTTCGTCTTGAGCTTCTTAGTCTCTCTCTCCCTTTGTTTAGGAAACGCCTGAAGACTATGCTATTCGTTAGCGGCAGTGCTAACTAGGGTCGGGAGCGCTACTGAATCTGTGAGCGGCGCTATATAAATGTTCAATTACAATTACAATTACAATTAGTCTGATAGGGCATGATATGCTACAAGCGACTTTTTTCTTCTTAGCCTCTGCATACGAGTATATCTGACTAGCCCTATCCTTCATCACATATCAGTTAACTAGGGCCAAAGGTGAGGCAGAATTCTAAATGTTTCGCTCTGACTTATAAAAGTTGCATTTATAAACTGGTATTCAAACAAGTATAACTCCTCATTAAATGGCACGCCAAATCTATAATAATAAAGAAGAAACTATGTGTGTCTGTCTGTCTGTCTGTTTGACCGGAATGCATTTCCACAGTTTTCGAGCTTTTCACTCCAAACCTTCACTACTGTGTCTGTCTGGGCATGAGACGCAAAGTTGGGGGTTTGCGAATTTCCCCCACCATGGGGGCCAAAATGGGGGGCGAAACCCCCAAATTTTTTCCCCATAAAATGCACGTATTTATCTCAAACTTTGCACCTAGACAGAGGGCCATCGAAACCACCCAGTGGAGTGGTTGGCGAATCTCCCCCACCATGGGGGCAACGGTGGGGGGCGAAAACTAAACCTTCTGCAATATCAATTACGTCGCCTTAGTTTCACAGCTATTCACCTGAAACGTTGCTGCTAGACCGAATGCTACCGGGCTCACCTCGCCCCAACCCAACACGCACCTCGCCCCGCAGGGGCCGGGTGGGGGGCAGGGTATTATTGGGGGGGGGGGAGAAAAAATTTGTCACCCCAATTTTTCCTCCGGTAACATACAGGTATTGGTTTCAAACTTTGCACCTGGACAGAGGGCCATCAGAACCACCCAGTGGAGGGGTTGACGAATCTTCCCCACCATGGGGGCCACGGTGGGGGCGAAAACAAAATATTTTGCCAAATCTATTCCGTCGCCATAGTTTCACATATATTCACCTGAAACGTTGCAGTTAGACCGAATGCTACCGAGCTCACCTCGCCCCTACTCAACACGCACCACGCCCCGCAGGGGCCCGGTGGGGCAGGGTACTATTGGGGGGGGGGGGAATTTTTTAACCCCAACTCTTTCCCCGGTAACATACAGGTTTTGGTTTCAAACTTTGCACATGGACAGAGGGCCATCAGAACCACCAAATGGAGAGGTTGACGAATCTTCCCCACCATGGGGGCCACGGTGGGGGCGAAAACAAAATATTTTGCAAAATCTATTCCATCGCCATAGTTTCACATATATTCACCTGAAACGTTGCAGCTAGACCGAATGCTGCCGGGCTCACCTCGCCCCACCCAACACGCACCACGCCCCGCAGGGGCCGGGTGGGGCAGAGTATTATTGGGGGGGGGGTAGAAATTTTTTTAACCCCATATTTTTCCCCCGGTAACATACAGGTATTGGTTTCAAACTTTCCACCTGAACAGAGGGCCATCAGAACCAACCAGTGGAGGGGTTGACGAATCTCCATCACCATGGGGGCCACGGTGGGGGCGAAAACAAAATATTTTGCTAAATCTATTCCGTCGCCATAGTTTCAGAGCTATTCACCTGAAACGTTGCAGTTAGACCGAATTCTACCGTGCTCACCTCGCCCCACCAAACGCACATCTCACCCGGCAGGGGCCGGGTGGAGGCAGGGTATTATTGGGGGGAGGGAAAGACATTTTTTCGATAAAATGCAGCTGTTGATCTGAAACCGTACCTAAACAGAGAGCGATCAGATCCACCTGGTGGAGGGGTTGGCGAATCTCTACCACCATGGGGGGGGGGCAGAGTGGGGGGTAACAAACTCCTAATTTTCGCTGTTTCACCGGTATTGATTTCACAGTTTTCACCTTTTCACTCCAAACCTTCCCGACTGTGTCGGTGTCGGCATGGGACACCCGATCGAGGGGTGTAAGGGAGGGGTGGGGTGCGTGAGGTGGTGGGAAGAAGGGTGGCAGAGGGATAGAGGAGGGAGTGGGTGGTGGGCATGGGTTGGTGTGGGGAGGTGGGGTGGAGGGGTAAGTGGGAGGTCAGGCGGGGTAAGGACGGGTGAAGGGGTGGGTGGGGTGATGAGGGGAGGGGGTGGTGTGTGGAGGTGGAGGAGTGGGATGGAGGCAGGGGCGGATCCAGGGGGGCCAATCCGGCCATGGCCCCGCCCATTTAGAAATGCCATGTATCGTGGCCCCCCATTTGGTTTCAGCGGCTGCTGAAATGGTATGATTTTCCCAAAATTTTGGCCGGATGACTAAAAAAAAAAAAATTTGGGAATTTTGGCCGGATGACTAAAAAAAAAGTTCATCAACTTTTTTGGCGGATGCGAATTTTTTTCCAAGACCCAAGGTCTCAAGAATTTTTTGGCCGCCCCCGTCCAAAATTTCTGTATCCGCCCTTGGATGGAGGGGTGGGTGGGAGGTGGGGTGGGGAGGGGTGGGGCTGGTGGATCGGTGGGTAGATGGTGGTGGGGAGGGTGTAGTGAGGGGAGTGGAGAGGGGTGGAGGGGTGGGGTGGGCAGCGGGCGGTTGGGGAGCCGGCACTGAGGGTGGAGAAGTAACGAATTGGCCGGGAGCGGGGTGAATCATAAATTTCCCCGGGCAACGCCGGGTACCACTGCTAGTATTCTATAATCAAGAATTTAATCTCCAAAAAAGAGACTCTAACATGCATTGTCCAAATGTTCAATGTTCAGATGGCTAACCAGTTAAACTACTAAACAAGGACACCAGTTGCAAATCTCCAAGATAAACGAGCAACAATCTGAACTTTCCTAATGCCATGAACTTTGGCTAATAACAATATCATGCACCAAGAAACCTTTCATTTGCAAGCAAATACTTAAACCCAATATCCTGGTTTTTGACTAACAAGTCACACAGCAATATTGAAGGGCCACAGCAAAGAAATAGTTACAATGGTCAGAAACCCAGGTGAACAATCCTGTAGCAGTCTGACAGTACTGTTCACCTTTTGGGAGAAGTTAATTGATTCTGTTAAGCCAGCTGCTTTCTACTGGTGTTCCGGCCAATAAGAAACAGAACCAGAGATAGTGTTGACAGACTGTTGATATTGTTAGCCTTCTTATCTCTGCTTTAGATCCTGAAAAACTCATTGTCAAGCCATGCAACCCACAAGCAAAGGTTAATCAGTTGTTTGATAGCTTTCAACGTGTCTGTGCCTTTCAAGGTTTTCAACCAAAATACCACCAAGGTACACGCCTCCAAGGAGTAAGCACCGGTGCTAGAGGCATGCAAATAAGAAACAATCACTTTTTCTTACCTTACCACATGTCACCATAGTTCACAGTGATCATGCTTGAATGCAATTTATAATTAACCCATGGATGAGAAATCTAGACACAATTGTGATTGCTGTTATCAGACATCACACCAAAGCTAAACAGACATGGCAGTAGTTAGACCAATCATAGACGTTCATGGACCAGTGCAAATATAATTATTTCTAATGTATTGATTAAGTCAGCACGCTTCCTAAGTGGGTCGGCTGTTATTAGTCACTGAAGTCATAGGATCAAGATCAGGACATACCTCTCAATGGAATGTCTATCATTCAACACAATGATGAGTCCTTAAAGAAGTATTGCATTCATGATTGATATATACAGTGATACATGACCAATTGAACATCACACAGGTCACTTTAAAAGGTGCTATAGCATGCTCTAAAGACAAAATGCATACCAATAATAATAGTGTTACTCATGAATGAGGTCGCATAGGTCAACTTGAAAAAGAGAAGTATGCACTTTCTCTTGAGTGCATTTTTATCTCTCTGTCTACTGTATGTCTCTGTCTTTCTCTATAGGTGGTCCATAAATGGCAAGTGACATTTTGAGTGTCATTCCCACCTGAGTGACATTTGGAAGTGCCCTAGACTAGAGGGTAGTCTTCTGACACTGCCGATGGCATAACCCACTCTCTCCCTCTCTCTCAGTGGGTCATTAATTGATTTTGATGAATTCCATACTTGACAGAAATTCCATTCATTGGCTTAGTCTAGAGATCAACCAGACAGACACTCGGGTAGATCCCATGTGACTAAGGAATCCCAAATTATATGTCATCTGCCAAACAAGTGTTTTGTGTACCACTGCACTATCAAGAACAGTATTAAACCTGAATGGATTCTGACTAATTGCAATGCAAATTTATGCAGCAGTGCTACTTCTGAAAGAGAAACAAACAAATCAGAGGCTCTCCAGATATGACAATATTTATTACAAAACAAGGATGTAAAGAATGGTCTTGAGATGTTTATGCAAATGAAGCAAACAAAGGTCAAGAAGTTCAGGTCAGTGGGACAAGGAAGGTCACCTTAAAGGTCACATCAGGCAGTAGGGCATAGAAACCAGAGACTGAATAACTGAATAAATGTTCTAATCTAACGAATTCATGCCATGGCTCCGTCATCATATTGCATTGTGAGTTGTGAGTTCTGTATATCAGGTCAATGAGGTCATATTATATACTCTTCCCTGCTCAGAGGTCAATTCCTGGTCTAAGGTTACAAGCAGACCACACACACAGTAGTTTCGGAACAGACAACAGGAAAGTGATACTGCAAATGTATATCTCAACTATCGCTGATAAAAAAATCAGTTGGAAATAGGCTGCCCATAAACTGTGTCATGACCACGGGACTCAGAGACTTAAGCATCAGTAAAACAACCACAAACCTAGCAGTAGTGGTGAAATAGTAAATTTTCAACAAGGACACCAGTTAACACACAGCTAAATGGATAAGACACAAAGTAAGGTGTCTGACTCCTAGGGTCCTTAATTAGGACTTTCATACAGTTTCAAGAAGCCTGGAAACACTAATGTGGCCAGCATATGCATGCAAAGCAAAACCTAAAGTGAGACACTAATATGGCTACTGACTTTTAAAAACTTATATAGAAAACAAAAAGCGTTTGATGAGCCACGATGTAAGTTCTAATGTCTTTACAAGTTTTAAAAGTATCTAGTCACCCCACGAAGCCATTAAACAATTAGCTTTGTCTTTGATTAAAGTCTGATACCTGTCAAGTATACACCAATATAATCTCTTCTCAAGTAACACACTAATTAATTAATTATTAATGTTTCTAAATTATGCAGTGTTGCACAAAAGTGGCTGGTCATTCCCAGACATCAGGAGTGAAAAAAACACTATTAATGGAGGCTCCATTCATACACAACAGCTAGTGTCTGCTGCCCAAGACATTGCATGCACTTTCTACAAGCGATGGTATCAACTGGCGAATCTCGGCCAATGACCAGCAGAAACCGTATATCCCTTGGAACAACTGTTGCCATAACGGCCATAGTTACTCCACGGCATCTCCTCCTTCCCTCCCTTATCTTCTGGGTCAAAGAGAAGGAGAGCAGACAACAGCAGCACCACCAGCATCAACTGGAAGATGCTCAAGTAACCAGGTGACTCATACCAGTATCCATCACCTATATTTGAGAAAGCTATGACATGGTAGAATGGGCTGCTGCAACAGCTAACACTAACACTACATGGGATGGACAATGCTCAGTCTAATCAATGGTTATTAAGAAGGACTGTGCGTCTTGAGGTTCAGCATTTAAACCTTCCTCGGTCATCAGGTACAGTGCAGAAAAACAACATTAATTCTGCACCATGCATCCAAAGTCATCTCCACCGCAGGTCCAAGCATTTGGAATGGCCTTCCACTGAAGCCAAATTCCCTGACCTTTAAACTCATCCCTAAAAACCATTGTTTTGGCCACTGTTGGGTCAGGACTCAGACGCACCCAGGCATCCTGAAAGAGTGCTATATCAAGTCATTAGCAATAACAGAATATTGATTGATTGATATTAAAATGTAAAAAGTACAAATCAACACGCAATTCGATCATCCGTCATCAAAATAGGAGTACCCTGGCAATTAAACTTAAATCCTATATACTAAAAATTTCTGTAAGAGTAGGAAACAAGAAAAACATCAAAAAATTTATCTGAATATTTTTGGACATGTGTGCAGAATGGGAAATGATAGACTGGTCAAGCAAGCTATTTTGGGGATGATGGACGGAGCGGGGATTAGGGAAAGGCCGTGTTGGGAACGGCTTGACGACATCACAGACTGGTGCGAATTGTTCAGTCATTGGGCTTGCAGGGCGCTCCAAATGATCAATTCCTACAACTGAGATGCAGGCATTTCCAGATGAAAGGTCAGAGGCAACCCATTTATCCAGCACACATCTAACTCAACAAGGTCACTCACTTCTCCCAATAGGTCATATGGTTCTGGCCAAAATTTATTAGCAGGATCTAGCCAGAGCTGATTCATATAAATGTCTGCCGCTCTTCCCCACTGCAAGGCTTAATCATAACAGCTCCACAGCATGAACAACAATAAAACCTGTTTCCTGTAACCTTGATGAATTAAAACCAGCAGACGTCTGAAAGGCGAGTTTCAGTAGAACGACCTGCAAATTCTGCACTAACTCATTACTATTAGAAATACAAATATAAACGTTTTTCTGTATCAACCATATAATTACGGCCTCAATTATTATTATAAATCTACACTTTTTCTATATATGGCCGTGACCTTGCTCAATTTTCAATGGCTTGATCGGGTGGTGACTTCACCACAGTTTCTCATTTATGAAACTTATGAAAGGGACCACACACATGTAAGATAACATCAAAATACCGAACTTGTAAAGCTACCCAGAGCAGTGACACATAGATCTTCAAAAGCTTTCAAGGCGAAAACCAACACCCAGTTCAGTTTAGGTTCTGCTTTCAGTTAAAATCCAAAGGTCACACAAGGCTGACAGGCAGACTGCAACAACCAATGGTGTTGTCTGCTTAGCAGCCATAGCTCACGATCATAAACTGTTCCATTCATAGTTTTGTACAGCCAGTAGAGCACTGCATCAACATTGTTGTACGGGCAATGCACACTTGATTATGACAATCTTTTAAAGGCACACTTGAGTACTTATACACCATATTTTACAACCAAAGGAACTGCGTACAAAGAACAAAACTCTGCCAATAAGTGTAACTTAACACTTTTTCATTATGGAACATTGGATAGTTTATTTTGCTGGTATCACATGTGCACCGCTGATACTTTTAGCATGTATATCACAACACTCAATACCAATACTTTTCCCAAATACAGGCTTATGGCTTCTTATTTAAAAAGCTGCAATAACAAAAAGCTAGAAATAAATTATGGTTAACCTGTAAAGTGAAGACCGCTAATTTTGCACTGTATGTACTAAACTTAGTCTGCCTAATAATTAATAGGGTCTTTAGTACTCTTTGCACAATCTATAATCGACTATAATATCCACTGGCTATCAACTGAAGAGAGGAGAGATCATCTAACCCTCTCTCATACCAATTACCCCAGATCCTGTCTGGAACCAGAACAATAAGTCAATAATCTGACCTCTGGCATAAATATAATGTTCAGTTCCGTTAGTTAAAATATATATGAAAGTTGAATGTAGATAAGCAGGTCCAATCGAAAGAACTTACACAGCACAGGGTGTCACAATTCACAGGGCTCGACAATTATAATCATACGATGCCAGAAGACCAGGGCAACTGAACAACAAAACAAATACAGATAGCAACAAATAAAATATAATACAAAATGTAAAAAGAACCAAACAGCACACAAAACAACACAATGAATATCAGAAGTACAGCATATTACAGATAATGCAACACTGCACAACAGATTGCAACAAATACTATGCTATATACAAAAAGCTCCAGAGCCTTAAATAGTCCTCCTATTCCCCACACAATATGGGTCCTTCACACATGATGAGGTGACCTGGAATAACTGGCCACGGGGCCTACTAACACTGGCAGTAACTGTCACTGAATACAAAACAGCTTTAGAAAATCGTACATGTCGCATCAATTACAGCCAACAACAATAAAATTACGCATTCTATAAATGACAACCCAATACAACAATTAAACCCTGTTTTGCCTCGAGTCATGCAGCTCATGCTCTCCGATAAAGAACGGATCAGGACGTTTGGGCGCCGCCGTTTGGGCGCCGGCCGTTTGGGCGCCGCCGTTTCGGCACCGGCCGTTTGGGCGCAACGCCGTTTGGGCGCCGGACGTTTCGGCGCGAAATTGTTAGAGTGAAGAATTTCGGAAGAACCTTGACGTTTGTAGATATAATTACATACGATAGAGCCTCCTTCCGAGACTATTGTTTATCCCCTGTGAATGTGACGTTTCACGCGTTGCCGCTTGTTTACGCACAAGAGCTATACAGGATAACATACGAAAGAGCCTCCTTCCTAACCAGCGCTGGCATATATTGTTAGAGTGAAGAATTTCTGAAGAACCTTGACGTTTGTAGATATAATTACATACGAAAGAGCCTCCTTCCTAACCAGCGCTGGCATATATTGTTAAAAATTCCTGGACAAATAAAGTTTTCATTACATAACTTTTTCCGCGCCGAAACGTCCGGCGCCCAAACGGCGTTGCGCCCAAACGGCCGGCGCCGAAACGGCGGCGCCCAAACGGCCGGCGCCCAAACGGCGGCGCCCAAACGTCACGTACCGGATAAAGAATATGACAAAGCACAGGTAAACAGATTTTGACATCCATGTACACTGACACAATCAGACAGAGACAAAAATACATGCAGAGACACATGCAAATATGCTCATGGTATACACCTTAAGCACACTAGGCATAGTTACATAGACAAGCATAGATAACTCAATGGGCATACAGAGCCACACACAGAAATTCAATGCTTGGGATAAACATATGTATGGCTAGAAAGATAATAAAAGATACACCACAGACATACAAACAAGTACAGACAAATCCAACGATACTGGACATGCACAACAACATACAGAGACAACCCAAAGGAAATGACAGATACTCACACAAACTCGAAAGAACAAAAAGATACAGACAACATTACAAACCAAACAACACCAAGAACAACAAATAACCATTCCACAACTGTACAGTGAACACGAAACTTATTCCCTTCAAAATATACGGCTGGGCAGAAATTTAAGAACCAGTTTACCCATAGCCTAGACCTGGTTTAGTAGTATCCATTGCGGAAGTGGGATGAATCAGTAGCCGTGGTGGAAGCCATTCAGATTTACTTTCAAGCCAATTACATTTGCAGCCATCAATCACAGTGACTCCAAAGTGAACTGTTTTGGGAAAAGGCAGGAATCGCTACTCCCATAGCCAGCACCATATTACCACCATTAGCCAGGCCAGCTAATTGCCTACTGCATGTGACACATACCGCCACAGAACAACCATATGTCTGCTTGGTTATATGCATATATGTGTATCTATGTACCCTCCATGTTTCTCTCATTCTCTGTGCGCATGTGTCTGTCTGGGCTGTCATTTGTGTCAGCATGCCTCTTCCAGTCTTCTCTGTCTATGTCTGCTGTTCTTTCTGGTTGCCTGTCTAAAACTGTCTGTTCTGTTTACCTTCCTGTATGGCTGTCAGTCTCTGCTCCTCTGTTCAGGGCTGCTATTATATGCATTTGGCTAAATAGTGACAGAAAGTAGGCCACATAGCCAACAAATAGTTCATCAGGCATTTTTCTGCATGCATTCAGTGCTTGTGTCAGAACTCTATGTAACAATCATTGGTCCTCACAAATATAAAACTAGGAACACCTCACTCAACACAGTGTCACTACAGTCCTTCTGATGATTTCCTTGTCAAATAGAAATGTGTAGATGCGATAAAAAAAATATGCAAAATATCACATGAATGAAGTCTCTAGCAGCCACTACAGTTTGGCGACTAAATTCAACTTGAGGGTTTAGCAGTGGTGGCTACTTCACTGACTAGCAGTACATACAAACAACGATCAGAAAAAGCCAATGCACTGTAACATCGAACAACACTGATAATTAGTAGTTGCTGAATTACTGCTATTGCATTTCTGCTTTAGGCAAAGAGATCCCTGACCGCATGCCTTTGAGAACTGAACTTTTTGCTCATTAAGCGATTAGTGATTACATTACCTTAAGTACCTTACGATTGCCAACTCGAATACCGTACACAAAACATTGCAAATCATCATCAAGTTGTTTGCAGACTTCTGTATCATTATTGCTACAAAAACAGCACTTGATGATCAAAACATAGCATTCTGTCCAGAACAAGTCATGTAGATCTATTCAATATGGCTTGCAAGTGTAACACCACTTGACTTCACAACTGTAGCATCATTTCACACTACAGACGCAAACTGGGCAACTCAGACATATACATAGCAGGCCAAGTCAGACATCCACACGCAGACCACAACAAAATTCCACAATAATAATAATAATAATTTTTTATAACAATTTATATGGCGCCATAACACGGTCATGCTGTAACAAGGACGCCTTCACAAGGCAGCTAAAGAGCTAGGTAACATTCCCGTGAACAGCTAAATGTGGCGCTCCTATAAATGTGTAAAAATCCAGAAAGTCTGTAACATGAAACATAAGGCAAACACTCACACACATCAGTTTAAATTAAAAACTAACAAATAATTCCCTTCAGATGCTGCTTATTAATATTATCATTATCGTGAATAAGTCTATGCGTTTGTGTTCATGAAACATTCTGCATTCGGTGGGTACCTTGTGAAAGCAGAACTTGAGTTTATATGAGATGCTTAAAATAATGCTTAATCAATGGAATATATTGCCTCTGCCCTATAAGAAATTCTCATTCTCTGTACCAAAATATTTCATTGCGAAGAAAACACAGCCAAAGTTAGACTTATGCCCGTTATTCTCAAAACATACCATTTTATCCCCTAGAGGATAGATAATCTTTCCTGTTAGATAAATACAAGTGCTGATGTAGTGTATATCTAAACATTCGTATATACAGCAATGGCGACGACTTAAAACTTTCCTCGTTCCTGCTACGGTTTTTACTGAATAAATCCCAAATTCCAGTTACATTATATTCAATATTTGAGAAAACCGTTTATACACGAATTCTAACGCCACTCACAAAGGGCTCTTTACTTTATTTAGCAGCGACACAATTATTGCCGAGGCTCATCAGACATCCCAGTCAAGTGTGCAAAAGTAAAGCCAATTTCCAATAGATTTCACCGATTCGTACGAACAGACACTGAAATATCACAAAATTATTGTCAGTATCAAACGGAAAGTAAGAACGAACACTCACGTTTATTTTTTTAATTCTCAAACGTCAACCGTTTAGCCGAAGACGCCATTTTCCTCTCCATAGAAATTAACAGTAAATCTCTGAGTGCGTAAGTAAGTAATTGTAAAACTTGCGCCTCGGGCAGTCGTAGGCCTAATCGTAAACTTGAGGTTCCTACAGCGCCTAAGTAGGCTAAAACCAGATTATTCAAACTTGGGCTCTTAATCAAATCAAGATTTATATGCAGAGGTCCAGATTAGATAGGCGGATAACCGAGCAGTTATGGTGGGTGATGATTCCAGTTGACGTGACGAGGGAGGTTATTATCTGGAATGAGGTGGTACCAGGATAGGATTTGTGAAAAAGTAATTTTTCAGTTTTGAGTGCAAGACGTGTGGTAATACTAGACTGATGATGATGATGGACTGAGCCGTCGATGCGACGGATCTCACGTCGTGATTAAAGTTCCAGTCCTGGACTGTCAGGTCTGGTCACATTCAGCACGTTGTTTCTTTGCTTTACGCCGCTGCCGTTTTTGCTTGAGCTGCACTATCCTTTGGAGTTCAAATGTCTGTCACTTGCCCATCGCCGCAGGACTTTCCCAATCGTCACGACGTATACCTTCACATTGAGTGGATTAAAGTGAGAAAGGTGTGTGTCGTCCAGTCCCACTCTCTCTTCTCACACAGACGATCGTCCACAGGCACAGAAGCTGAGACATGTGGACCCGAGAGTGTGAGCGCAGCAGGTTGACCAAAACTGATGCCAGTAGGCGGTCAGCAAGCTCTCAGCAGCTACCTGCGGATGCTGTGCTGCGGTGCCGCCCTCGCCATTGCCGTGACATGCCGGACTCCAGCCGAGGACACCAAGGCAGTCTTCACTATTTTCCCATAGTTGGGCGACCATCCTGAATTTAGCCTACTGAGACCAGTAGTTTCCAGGGAGAACCACGAGGAGGTATCAGGATGATCTGCTACACTGAGAGGCTATACCGGCAGGGAGGGACTTCCACCTCACTGAGGCTGCCCTCCTTTTCACCTCAATGAGGTTAGCCGGTGACCGTACATCATTAGCTGTGCAGCTTCAATACTGAGTCTGTTGCGCATCAGTGCTGCTCTCTCTTCCTAGACTATAAGGTCTTTGGCTATACTGCTTGTTGTTAACTTTCAACTTTATAAGGAAGTAAGTAAGTATTACCTTATTGAACCGCCTGCAATTAACGCACTGCAGGAAAAGATTCAAAAGAACGTGCTCAGACATAGGTCTACTATTGCAGATCATTCAGGCAGTAGTCGTGACTCGTGAATACCAAGTCTACAGTTAGCAACCAGATAATAAAGAACAAAACTTATAACTTAAACTGCTTGAAAGCCAGTTGCGAGACAAAGGGTTTTAAAAGGCAACTAGGTAGCCTAACATAGGCATTAAAACTACAGAAACAATAAGTCTATCTGAAAACAATTTTCTGAGTTTTGACTAGAAAACAATTATGCAACAATTATATTCTTCAAAATTAAAGTTATTAATAAAATAATTATTATAATTATTTTTGACTCGATTTTTTAAAACTCAAACTCAGCAGCCTAATGTAAACTCGATGCTAAGTTTGAACTCGAAATTGGACTCAGTACGGTAGGCCTGCGCAATTACACACAGTAAAAAAATCGAATAAATAATAGGCGGTGGAATTTGTTTATTTGTTTAATTCGTTTGCGGTAAAGGGCTGATTATTCTTTGGTGTTAATTAAACTGCACAATCGGGGACCGCTGTTAATAGATGTCACGTAATATTTTCAATGTTTGGGAAAGAATGACGACACTAACCCTAATTCTAACCCTAACCACAGTGCCTAACCGACCCTGACGACGCCTAACCTGAGCCCTAACCGACCCTCACGACGCCGAAAATCTATTAATAGCGGTCCCCAATTGTGCAGTTTCGCCCATTATAGTTTAAATTTAAGTTGCATTGCCAAATAAATAATTATAACGCACAGCTTATCAGTACTTTAATTACATATATTCGCAGTCCAACTTCTTGCACCCCAAAGTGGTGTCTTGCCGTGATGTAACATAGGTTGAGTTTTAAGTTTTTAATATTTGCATGTTGGAATTCTCGAAAATGTAAAGTGCTTTAGTCTGTTCAGCTAACTCATGAATTTCAGAACTCTGTAAATTGCATTTATTGTCGTGCATCGTATTTAAATTGCACACACATTCAAGGCTATCGGGACGCAGTGCACTGAACAACCCTTCTGGTTTTCAGAATTTTATGATTGGAGAAATGTTTCCAAATCCATCCATCTCCCATCTCCAGAGCTGAAAGTGGTTTGGAAAAGTTGCCGGGTCTAACTTTGGCGGACGAGCACGCCTTTGACCTGTAAATTTTTCTGACTACGTTTTTTTTAGTAATTCGCCCAAAATTTTCCAAAATCTTACCATTTTTTACTTAGTTTTGGCACCTGGCGACCTTTTTGCGACCCTGCTGAGACCCGGTAACAGCAGGTCTCGAAAATCGATGCCGGGTCGCAAACCCGGACCGACCCAGCTCACTTTCAGCCCTGCCCATCTCTTAGCAAAACCCACTGCACCAGCTTTTCTGTATCCCTTATTTCTTGTCTGCTGCAACAAACTTTTGATCTTCAGTATATGGACAATCATTTTACAGCGCTCATGAATAATAATCAGGTGCTTTGTACTTACTTTTGGCCAGAAATTTAGGAAATTTTTAATTGGTGATTATGATAGTTAGGATTACGGCAACCCTTTTTGATGATACTTTCTAAATGCAATTGTAAATTTATATTTCACCACTTCCAGAGAAAAAACACATCAGAGGTGCTTCAAAAGACTTTGAGTAGTATACAAAATTTTGAATTATATTTCTTATATTTTAGTACAACTAACAGCTGGAAGAGAAGTTAACCGGACTTCTGCCTGGCAACTCTTACGGAGAATGATCATTTCCACAGGTCATCATGGCACTACACGAAAACCAAGCAAAGCGTTTCACTCACACAGAGCCAACAGTTGCAAGTGAATACGTCATATACGAACCGGGCGACCTTAACCTCATCATCTCCGTCCCTCACGGCGGTTCATGCAAGCCGAAAAGTATTCCAAACCGCGTCGCAGACGCTGAGCTCGGAAACACGTGTGCAGACGTTCACGGTTCTGCGAAGGATTCGTCGATAAAAGTCTGCGTAAAAAACGACGTCTTCACGGTACAATTGGCGCGTTTGTTGGCAGAAGTGCTTGAAAGGCGAACCGGAAGGAAACCGTACATTGTCATCAATCGCTTACATCGGATCAAGCTCGACTGCAACCGGAGAGTTGAAGAAGCGGCCCTTGGAGAACCAGAAGCCGTTGCTGCGTGGAAGACCTACCATGGTGCTATAGAAGCTGCAAAAGCGGCGATAGGGGGCCGCGGCCTGCTGCTCGACATCCACGGCCACTCGCATGCTGAGAACTGGATTGAGCTGGGATACGGGGTCAGCTGTGCCCGAATGAACCTCGGAAACTACGGACCATCGGACACGTCGATAAGATTCCTGCACGAATGGTACCAGAAGCAAGGCGAAACGAAGCATATTACGGAACTTATCAGCGGACACAAGAGCCTTGGCGGGTTGCTTGAGAGCGCTGGTTACAAGGTTGTACCGTCTCCAAAACATCCGAGTCCCAAGGGTGGTAGTTATTTTTCCGGTGGGTACAGCATCCTCAAGCATGGCTCAAAGTCCGGTGGTTGCTTTGATGCCATTCAGATCGAGTCGCCAGTCACGTTGCGATCGCTAGCCGACAAACGCTGGAAATACGCAAACTCATTAGCCAACGCAGTTGCCGAATTACTACGCGTTAACTATCCCATTTGTTAATCAATGTAGCACGTTTTCATACGAATTTTGTTGAGAAATATTTGACAACTGTGTGTAACTGTCACTTCTGTGATGAAATAGCGTTAAGATCATTTTCGAACAAACCGACCAATTTTAACTTACATATTTAATACTGGTGGTAATTATTTTTCTGTTGGATACAGTAGCCTTATGCATGACTTGTAGAACATCAATGCAATTAGATCAAGTCACCGGTTGCGCTGCGGTCACTGGTTTTCAAACACTGAAAATTTCTGAGTTTTAACTGCCCCACGTGGTGATCAAATGCCGGTTGTAGATTTTCATATATTTTTTAGGTAGTGCCTTATAACTTTGTATAACTCGTGATGATTTAGCATTAAGACCAATTTTACTTCCTGCAAAGTTGCTTATGTACTGCAAAGTTTATTATTTTCATGCAATGTTCTAACTTCAGTAAATGTAACACGTATATGAACACTTGAACCGTATATTATAATATTATTCTGATACAACATTCTAAGATGCATGTGAGAAGCATTTAACTAACTTTCTTAAACTTTCTTTTTCATGGTTGTTAAGGATGTTGTTACCAGAAGACTAGGTAGTGCTTTATAACTTTGTATAACTTGTGATGATTTAGCATGAAGACCAATTTTTACTTTCTGCAAAGTTGCTTATATAATTGTAAAGTAACTGCTTTGGCAACATTGCTCTTGCAGTTGTTGACCTGTTCAACCCCTACAATGAACTTGTGCAAGTTATAATATTTGCTCACGTAAGCTCATGCCTCCATCACTAGCATGTATCAATCAGTTCATACTCGTATAAACGGGAAAGTCAATGAACATTAATTTTGGTGATCCACTGGACTTTTAATCCAGTGGTTCTCAAACTTCTGCAGGCCGCGGACCGGCAATAATTTATTTGGGAAGCTCGCGGACCGCTAACTTTAATGGCAAGCACAAACAAAAGCAAACTACATGTATAGTAGGCTATAAAAAAGACTAATTATAGGGTTATTTATAATTAGCGATTTTTTATTACTAAAAATTTGTACACAGCCATTTGGAAAGTTAAAATAAGACACTGGTAAATTGGTAATGTATTTTTAAAGTTTGAGACAGAATAATTTTGAATAAATTCTTAAGAACAATTCGAATAATTTCACAATTTTAGATATATAAATTAATAATTATAATTTATTTTTCGCTCTCAGACTTCGTCACGGACCGGCGATCAGGACTCCGCGGACCGGCACCGGTCCGCGGACCACCACTTTGAGAACCACTGTTTTAGTCGACATTGGGTACTGTCCACTGCCTGCTCAGAGGCTGATGAGTAAGAATTGGGTGTCCTGTCTACCTTTTTTCTACTATGGACATGCGATCTTAAATGTTTATGTTTTAAAATTTCTTTTACATTTTTATCCTTGAACATCTATTTCAGGACTAATTGAACAACATTTTAAAATTGTGCCTTGTGTACAGTCAATTTAGTAAGTAATTTTTAAGCATTTTGATTCTGTGATGTTCCATTGTACATACTGTATGCTTTGAAGTAACGATAAAAAGAGCAAAATCGTATAGCTCTGTATATCAATGAAATATCGCTCTGCGGCGCGACTTGTTGGTCATATTCCAAAATATGGCCATGTCTCATCTTATATGCGGGATATCTTACACTGGCTCCCTTCTAAACAGCGGATTGCATACAGGGTCTGTGCCTTGGTTAGGCGGTGCATTGAAGGACTAGCTCCACCATATCTTCGAGAACTCTGCTGTTCCACCTTAGGAGTTCTGCGTCGATCCACCCTTCGATCAGCGAACCAAATTGAGCTTCTGGTTCCCCGCGCGCGGACTGCTATGCGACAGCGTCGTTCATTCTCAGTTGCTGGTCCTATCACCTGGAATGGTCTTCCTGTTGCATTGCACCTAATTCCCAGAGGTCACTCCGCTCTGTTCCTTAAGAACCTAAAGACTGTTTTATTTAGCCGTGGTTGGGCCGGGAGCGCTTCTGAGTAGCCTACCTTGAAGAGGCGCTATATAAATTTCCGAAATAAATAAATGACCATTGTGCTGGAGTACATATAGCTGCAACAAACTTGTTCTTGGGATTTTATAGTCTTTTACACTTAAAGAATATAGTATGCCACTTATCTGCATAGACGTGTATTTTTCTCAAAGGAAGCTCCTACATTACTTTGTGTTTATGTATACTATTACCATGACCAATTTCGTACTTTATTTGTGGTATTATAGTTGTCAGACTTCCACGAGTGATCGAGGTCACTACAGGTGTAAATGAAACATTGGAAACTTGGCATTGCTTTTGTATCTTAGGACCATTATAGTACCGGTAAGTAGAGTTTGGATGTCATAGTTATAGAGTGTTGATTGTAGAAGGACCAAAGTAAGTAGAATATGTACTTGTTAGGAGCCGTCCATAAAGTACGCAGGCGCGGATTCAGAGGGGGGCGGAGCCGGCGTACGCCCCCCCTAAACCTGCAGCAAATGTTCTCAAACTAAACTGACCTAAAACTAATATAATTGCAATTTGGGAATAGGATGTTTGAAGTAGCTGGATCGGCAGAATGGAGCTCTCTTGCCGTATTATGTATCCAAATATTACCACTATAATTCACATTTTGCTGCTCACTTCTGTCACGGCTTGCAGTGTTGAACGAGCAAATTCTAGCCTGCGATTTGTGAAGTCGTGTTTCCGAAGTACAATGAACGAGGACAGATTTAATGCACTCATTTTTTGTTTGTCCACAAGGACATCAAGTTAGACATTGATGACATTATCAAGGCCTACGCCAGAAAGCATCCAAGGAGAATGACACTGCTTAATCCACTGGCATGTGACATTTAATTATTTCCTTTTTGGATCAAGGGTTGCATGATCAAAACCGATAACTAATTTATAATCGTTTCACTGTTAACCTTTAGTGGAGACCAGTGGTTTTATATGCGAAACTATATATTTTTTAAAGTTCCATAACATTTTCTATAAAAAGGATCATTATAGTGTGGCGTGATCTAATTTCATATATATATACAGGGCTTAAAGTGTGCCAGGACGGTCATGGACGGCGTCCTGGCATTTATTTTCGAGGCAGGACGCCGTCCTATGACTTATTTGGCCAGCACTAATGACTGCATGGACGGCGTCCATGCAGTCATGGGCGTCCGCAGGAATTTTTCTAGGGGGGCGCAAACTTTCAAATAATTGTCACATGGTCTAAATTTAATGGGTGACAGTTTGAATTTTCATATTACCACGAGAGAATCCTATAGCCTACCTATACCTAATGCACCCAAAGAAAGATATAAAGGTTCAACTTGTAGAACGAATCGATAATCACATTGAAAATCGCGTTGTAACAATCACATTAACCAAATAATCTAAATTTATGTGCAACTATGCGAAAAATCCAGGGGGGCGCACTTGCGCCCCCTTGCGCCCCGCTGCGGACGCCCATGCATGCAGTTACGGACGACCCGCCATGACTGCCTAAAAATGGCTCCATTTGAGATCGACACAGCCAAAAATGCGCTGGTCGCTGGGGCTCCGCCCCAGACCCCACTGGGGGACCTTATGACACTCCCCCAGACCCCCTAGTCGTGATGGGCGTCGTTTTTTACACTTTAAGCACTGTATATGTATATATATATAAACACATATTTACGGGATTGGATTGGCAGTATTTACGCCCCCCCTAACCAGAAATCCTGGATCCGCCCCTGGTACGTCATGCTATTTTTGACCCCCCCTCCCCCCTGTCACAAACTGTCACACTTTCTCGGACCCCCCCTTAAAGTACGTCACACTTTCTCGGACCCCGATCCCCCCTTAAGTACGTCGCACTTTCGAATTTTTTTGTAATTAACACCTTATTCAAATTTAATCTAAAACACACTTCACTATTAAACTGTAAAGTTTCCACTTAAAAGAACTATCACATTATTAAAATGACTTTAATAGTAGAATAGTTAATTGTCAACAGTTGTCACAGTTATTCATTGAAGCAGTAACTCAATGTAGATTGAATTTGAAAAAATTGCAAAAAATAGACTAGACAATTATATAATACACATCATTAAAAAAATGTGTGACGTCACACATGGCCTGACCCCCCCTCCCTCTGTCACAAACTGTCACACTTTCTTACACCCTCTGCCCCCCCCTGGAGCGTGACGTACTTTATGGACGGCCCTTACATTAATAGTTTATGCACAGTTCTGCTGAAAGGGTGCTATATTCCCAAATCTACTAACAAAATATCTTCAGAATTGTGTAGAAATTTTTGAAACCTCAAAGCCACTCCTCTAGCCTAAATGATGTTAAAGTTCTCTAAAAAAAACAGAAGAAGTACAGGTTGATCTGTGGGTGACCTGGGATTTTTCTAGGATTTTGTGGCATGAAATTTAAACGAAAATGAAAGACAAATTTTACTGTTCGGCACAGGTACACAAATACGTACTACAAAAGAACTTCAACTTTGCACATAACTCGTTTGAATAGACACAAAAGGTGAATGTTTTTCAAATAAATATGAATGAATAAATAAAAATAAATAAGACTAGATGTTATTTCTATCTTGTTCAAAGCAGAGAGTGAAGCCAGCCTGCTAGTGCTGAGACAAACTCTAGTACAAAAACTGTCAAGTGTTCACTCCAGGAATCTTAATTTTGCGATAACGATATGTCAACCACACACCAAGGATCTGCAATAGAACAAAATGACTTTGAATTTGTACTTTTCTCTGTTAATATTACCCTCTTTGTTTTTTATATCAGCACCTAAAATAGACATTAGCACTCACTGTTTTTCATGGAAAACAGCCATCAGTCATATACTTGTGGCTCTGCTAGTAAACTTACTGGGCAACTTGACTATTTTACACAATTTATATAACACTAAGTTATTAAATTCAAGTTGCCTGACAATAATAATAATAACAACAATAATAATAATAATGAACTCAATCCCCTAATCATAATAATAATCAAACTGACAAAATATATGATTACATGAAATAGTAGAAAGACATGATGGCAAGTTTAGCAAGTCTGTAATAACTGTATGGCAGCCTCTTAAGTGTCAATCTGTCCTACAGCTGCTTACTCTACAATTACTCCACTCAGTATTAAAACACTGTATGAGACATGTGTCCAATGCCTTCATCAGATTAAGTCCACAATCATGTGTGCCCACACATAAGGCAAAGGGAGGTGGGGCAATGCCCCATGAAAAATAAAAATTGGCATAATCAGAATAATCAGACACTTAGAAACCTGTATGAAAAATACCAATGTTCTAAACATCCTACTTTACATTTCTCATGTGCTTTGCTAAAAATTCAACCGTGATCATTGTATTGTGCCCCTCCTGCAAAAATATTCAAGGGTGCCCTTATCCACACTGCAGTTGTTTTCGGTGAAAGGTAAATTTTTTTACAAGACCACAGAAAGAAAAATGCAGCACCACACAGCATTCAATTCATCAGGACACTGTGCAATTTACCTTGCACGAATCATTTAATTCATTTATTTATTTAAGGCATTTATCTATATAGTTAACTTATGTGACAATAATAGTTTAGTAATTATATTATAATTTAACTTGTGATTTTTAATTTGCACGTTTTTATTACCTATCATTACTTCTATGCATAGGCGTAGGGGACATTTCAGGAGTGGGGGGGGGGCAAAAGTTTAACTTTTGCCCGAAAATTTTTTTCCGTCCGGCCGAAAATTCCCGTAACTTTTTACTTTTTCCGCCCGAAAAAATCTGACGACCTTTTTTTTTTTTTTTTTTTAGCCGTTCGGTTGAAATTGCTCGAAAATAAAATTCCCGTTACTTTTCCGCCCGAAAAATCTGAAGACCTTTTTTTTTTTTTTTTTAGTCTAAATTCCGAAATTTCTTAATTTCTTTATACTTTTTTTACTTTTCCCGGACTGCTTGCCCGAAAAACCACACTTGCCCGAAATTTGGGGGGGCATATGCCCCCCTGGACCCCAGTCTCCTACGCCTATGCTTCTATGTATTATAATGATGTTCTGTGTCCCATTGTGCATTTGCAAGTAGAGTAATAAAGAAAATACTTAGGAACTTACTTACTTACTTACTTATCTTACATTTCATGAATAAACCAATGTCTCAGAGAATGAAAGCAAGTGCTTGCCTCTAAGAAGCTGAAGAAGAGTCCAAGACCTCCAACGACCCTGATCGCCTTGCCGAGGTTCGGCTGAACACGCTTCCAACAGTCTGCAATGGGACATGCGATGACGTATGTTCCATTTCCTGGCTTCACTCCCGAGCAACACGTCGCTTCGAATCGGCCGCGGCAGCTGTTCATCTGACACAAACAAGTCGTTAACAAGATTATCTCTGGTTACATTACTGCATTGTATTGTATCAATGCATTTATATAGCACGTCTCACAGTGCACACCAATCAGAGGCGCTCCAAGTGCATTACGTATATCCGTGTGTACAACACCTCAATTTTTCTGGGAGGGGAATTCTCATTCCGGGGGACTCTCCCCCAAGACATCTAGATTAAATACTGTCTTGTATATACTGATTACATATGACTAACCAATTTTTTTTGCATAAATCTCTCATTTGACGCTGTGCTGGGGCACTCCTGCGCATGTCTTTTGATGGGGGTGCCATATACAGGTACGTTCACAGAATGAATGAATGAATGAATGAGTTAATGAATTCTATTATTTGACCCCCACCTCGTTGCACAGTGGATGATTGAACGGATCATCCGGTTCAACGTTGCCCTGGGTTGAAACATTGAATCCACAGCAGCTGAACAAGTCCTGAGTGCGCTCCTTAAGAGCAGGAGCAGCGTTGCCCCACCCGAGGCGAAACAGTTGCTGTTGCCGAGAATCGCTCAGCCCCAGACAGGCACAGGCCACACTGAACTGTACGAGAAAGAGCAAGAGTAGTATCAACATGTACTGTAGTTTCGTCAAGGATATTTCACGACAACTCATTTATTTCTTAATTAGGCATACTCCATATTATCTAAAATTAATGGTGCCAACAAATGTAGATACCTATGTGTGCATGTGTGGGGCACACGTGTGTGTGTGCGTATATTTTATGCTTTTGTTTGGTACAGGTACTAAAAGTTAGAATGCTTCCTACACACATGTACAAAGTACACTCAGTACATTTTGTAATGGTGAAGCATCACAGTAGAAAGTGTTGAGCAATTTGATGTTGATGGCTTGCTCAAAGTAAGTCCTCATAATTATTTGTCACAGGACATGTTTGAACTGGCACACTTCTAGTCATGAATTTGTGAAAGCAACTGCAAGTGACAGTCTGTGGACTGTTAACAACCATAAGTAGGCCTACCTACATGTACCTGATGTCAAGCATCAATTCCAGTACCATAGCTTCCGAATTTCTAAGTACAAAATGAACTAAACTTGAATAATATATTCAAATATATAGATGACCTCCTTCTCACTTTAGTTCTCAATGTTTAAAATCATTCATGAGGTGGCACCACAGTGTCTATGCCATTTTTCATGGAATCACTGGGCCAACTACGGGTAATTTATATATGAATTCATGTCATCCTAAAAATGGCTAAAATGTGTAAATGAGTAATAAAGAAAATACTCACTTACTTACTTATGTTGCCCTAAAATAAATGTGCTATAAAAAGCGTGGGCAAACGTGTATTTTAGTATGGTAAATTATTCGCCATTGCATGGGTTTCAGCATTAGTCGAGTACCAGTCGGATTGAGGAAAAGAGTTCTTTCAAAATAGAAGTAGGATTGATGAAATTAATTTCTATTGAGATAGAAGAGGGATTAATTAAAACAATCTTGCTGAAATTGAAGCTGGATTGGTGAACAATAATTTTAAATTAAATTAAAGTTATACTGATGAAAAATATTTGCTGACGAAATAGAAGCGGGATTTATCTAGCTAATTCTTGCCTAAACGGAAGCTGGATCGATGAAAAGAATTCTCGCCAAACTAGAAGTTGGATTGAATAAAAATAACAATGCTGCAGCGATCGAGCGAAGATGAGCGAATAATTTACCATACTAAAATACACGTTTACCAAAGCATGTGTTGTACATGTATTTACAAAACCGCAAAGGATACAAAGAATAGTATGATTTGGCTCTGTCGCATCGCTCCGATAAATCCGATCATCGAGATGATTAGGAGGAAAACTCCACAGGCAATGATTCCACTCATCACTTGAAGAGTTGTGATCACCGCCACTGCCTTTGCATACGCTGCGACACCCACCAGCACGACACCTACAACCTGGAAACGGGAAGAACTGATTCGTAGAGAAGCTCCTCGAGGTTCAGGCCGTCAAAGGACAAAGGAAAGCGGTACGTCTAGATAATTTACTATACCACTTCCATTACTGCCATCTCCACCGCCACAACTAGCCTACTATTATTAATACTAGGCCTACTTATAATAATGGTAAGTTTTGTTGAATTAGACGATGTTAGTGCTCAAGTGCTGACCAATGATCAGAACATCAGGCACTAGGCCTATATATATAAATCTACATGTATTAGCGCAGTGATCATGTTTTACTCACGACGTAAACGACGTTGAGACTCGCAAGTAAATTTCTGAGGCAGAAAAAATAGTCGTAATGCATTGTCCTCTCAACTTCCTCTCTTAAATAAGTAACTTGACTGTTTCTTTGGCTTACGGCATCCATTATTTCAAACGATTCTTTTGCGAACGCTGTCTAATATTTTCATAACTAGGAGCAAGGACTTTATATTGCCTAGGAGTCCACGTCTAATTTAAGGTGTAGTCAGATCATTTGCACATGTCATCCGCCATATTGGAGTCTAGAAATGCTTAATTATTGACGTTTTTACGTAGCCCTATAAATATGTGAATTATGGCGCTCATTTTTGGGCTAACCATCAAATATGAATTTGTGTGTAAATAATTTCCTTTATTCAACAATCCGATTGACAGACCGTAGCCTAATATGCCTTATAGGCTTATATGATTGGCCCGCGCCTGCACTCATTCGTATCCCATCATTCTGTAATGAACTGTTATCCTGTCCACTGTAGGCCTAATGGAAGTCACCGTAATTTACCAGAGCGACAATTAGGCCTATAAGCCGTGTCAGAACGACCATGTAGCTTATTCGGCGTTTATAGGCCTAGGCCCAGTGCTAAAAGTGTACAAAAAGAAGTGCCTGGACGCCCCTTTCCTTTCCAAAAGAAGTGCCAGGATGCCCCTTACATTTTCAGGCGTTCTGGCCAAATAAGTGGCAGGACGGCATAGAGATTTGAAAATAAGTGCCAGGACGCCGTCCATGACCGTCCTGCCACACTTTAACCCCTGCCTAGGCCCAGGGGCGCCGTTAGGCGTACGCACGTACGCAAGTGCGTACAGCGCGGAAAGGCTAAAAACTTTTTTTTTACAAATTGTAAATTAAAGAATTAAAGCGTGAAATATTAAAAGCGATGAAATTCTATTGAATCTATTGAAATTTTATAATCTTTAGAATATACGTACGTACTTACTTACTTACTTACCTACTTACCTACACTCTAATAGAGAGCCATCTTGGCATTGAGCGTCTTCGGGTATATCTTCGTGTGCGTCCGTTAATATATAAGGTCGTTGGTGCGTCCCGGTGTAAAGGTTTCAAATTACCCCCTACTAAACATTACCACCCGGTAACTTGAAACCGGTTTCAGATTACCCCCCGGACACTAGATTTGCATCAATCATCGCATTTAGGGCACTAAAAAATCAGAAAAATCACCCAGCTTCTTGTTATGGTCTGAAGATTTTCATCCGTCATCCCACTTCGTGGTTTGTTATCAATATTATTTTTAATCGGACAAAAATAATAGCCTCGAAGACATTTCTCCATGTAACTTCAGCGGCGATTTAGTATTTTAGTTACAGATAAAAATATTTATAACAAACCACGAAGTAGGATGACGCATGAAAATCTTCAGACCAAAATAGGAAGCGGGATAATTTTTCTGATATTTGTAGTGCAATAAATGCGATTGATGCAAATTACAGTTTGCAGGGGGGGTAATGTTTAGGAGGGGTAATAATTTGAAGCCTTTAGGCCTACACCGGTTAGGCTCTATAAGAGACTTACTTCATAAATAGTTAAACTGTAACTGGCTTGCGGATGAATTTTGAAACGCTTTGTTGGTAGTTAGGCCTGTTTAAACTGTGAAAAAGTTCAACCTCTATGCGTATACCCAGGGCTTAAAGTGTGCCAGGACGGTCATGGACGGCGTCCAGGCACTTATTTTCGAGGCTGGACGCCGTCCTGCCACTTATTTGGCCAGCACTGCCTGGACGGTCGTCCATGACTGCATGCATGGACGGCGTCCATGCAGTTACGGACGACCGGCCATGACTGCCTAAAAATGGCTCCATTTGAGGTCGACACAGCCAAAAATGCGCTGGTCGCTGGGGCTCCGCCCCAGACCCCACTGCGGGAGCTTACGGTAAAGACAAAAACCTTTCTCTTTTACAATAACATTTTTATTTCTATTGTTATCCTAGTAGCTTGCGACACTGAAAAACCAAATATTTTTGAAGTTTTCGCGACTTTATCATTCACAAATAGCTGACAAAAAAGAGCCTAAAATGGCTCCATTTGAGGTCGACACAGCCAAAAATGCGCTGGTCGCTGGGGCTCCGCCCCAGACCCCGCTGGGGGAGCTTACGACGCTCCCCCAAACCCCCTAGTCGGGACGGGCTTCGTGCCTTCGGCACTCGCAACTTCGCGCCTTCGGCGCCGCCACTGATGACCAATTACAATACAGCGTCTTGGCACTTCTTTTTTTACACTTTAAGCACTGCGTATACCCAAAATGGAGCAAAAAGCTTAATAATGCTGGTAATACCTCATAATCGCCAGTAGGCATATGCGGTATATACATACATATAGAATATATATAATTATAAGCTCGTATCGATCGTTGTTCGCTTCATATTATTTTGTGCAAGTTGTGCGTACAGAAAAAAAATCCTGGCGGCGCCGCTGTTTCTCCATGTAACTTCAGCGGCGATTTAGTATTTTAGTTACAGATGAAAATATTTATAACAAACCAAACCACGAAGTGGGATAACGGATGAAAATCTTCAGACCAAAACAGGAAGCGGAATTATTTTTCTGATATTTTTAGTCCAATAAATGCGACGATTGATGCAAATTACAGTCTGTAAGGGGGGGTAATGTTTAGGAGGGGGTAATAATTTGAAGCCTTTAGCAATTAGCATGGGCGTCCGCAGGAATTTTTCTAGGGGCGCAAACTTTTATATAATTGTCACATGGTCTAAATTTATTGGGTGACAGTTTGAATTTCCATATTACCACGAGAGAATTCTATATCCTACCTATACGTTATGCGCCCAAAGAAAGATATATTATATAGGTTCACCCTGTAGAACGAATCGATAATCACATTGAAAATCGCATTGTAACAATCACAACCAAATAATCCGCCGCTTACTGTAAAGACAAAACCTTTCTCTTTTACAATAACATTTTGATTTTTATTGTTATCCTGGTATATCTTGCGACACTGAAAACGACTTATTCTTAAAGTTTTCGCGACTTTACCGTTCACAAATAGCTGGCAAACAAGAGCCTAAAAATGGTCCCATTTTAGGTCGAAACAGCCAAAAATGCGCTGGTCGAAATCCTGGATCCGCCCCTGAATATAAGCTCGTATCGATCGCTGTTCGCTTCATATTATTTTGTGCAAGTTGTGCGTACAGAAATAAAATCCTGGCGGCGCCGCTGCCTAGGCCTATTCCGTTGCAAGGTTGGGGAAACCGATGAACTTATGAAACAACCATGCAACTCGTGTAAGCCTATGATAATAATAAGAGTTCACTTGCATGTAACATGATAACTAGAAAACACGGAAATCCAACGTTTTAAAGAACTGTTCCACCTGGGGTACTGAAGAAATCCTCACATAATCTAACGGTTTTAACCCATGCCCGGAAGTTACTAGGCCTACTTCTACTTCGCAGCGCCTCAGCCCTCAGCCGCCATGGTAGGCCTAACTGAAGATCCAGACGAAGTAGGCTAATATCTATTAACCCTTTGAACCCGGAGCTCCCGTAACGCTATGGATAACGGGCGGGGGAAAACGGGTTCTATGGGCTATAAGAGGCATCCGCGGAACAAAAAGCGACAATGTAGCTCATCGACCCAATCCTAGTGGAAGATTAAAGGGTCGATTTCATCCAGGTTATAGATTTTCTGTAGTCTACGACAATTTGCTATGATTGAGTGTAGCTCATGGACGGAGTTTGGTTTCCGTTCTTGGGATGGGGTCTTACAACTTGGGCTTTGGTTGGGGCGGAGATCGAGCGGCGCTGGAAATTTGTTTTCCTCGGCCCAAGAAAGTTGATGACCTTTTAGGCCTATTAGTCATTCGGTAGAAATCTCATAAAACCCATAGGCCTACTATCTTCTCGGTAAAAAAGTTGATGACTTTTTTAGTCATTCGATTGAAGTTTCGTTGTTTCGTTCGTGAAAAGAGCCATTTCCCCGAATATATTTTCGAGTCTAGGCCTTCTTGGAGTGGGGGGCTAACCCCGGGAATTTTTTCATTTTCATGGTAAAAAATTACTCTGGACCTTCTTGAAGGCGGGCTTAGCCCCTAGCCCCTGATAAACTCCGCCTATGTTGTAGCTATAGGCTAAGTTTAAATTAGGTAATCTAATTTAGGATGTTAACAGAAGTAAATTCTCACGAAACAAAACGTTTCATCTAGGGCCTATATGTAAACAATCCGTACATAGGCTAGTAGCGCCCGGATTGGGAGGAGTCTGAGGAGATAGGATTCAAGACAAAATTAATATCGTCAGAGAAAAGAAAGGCCCTGTTTGTGTGTGTTTGTGTGTGTGTGTGTGTGTGTGTGTGTGTGTGTGTGTGCGTGTGTGCGCACGTGTGTGTGTGTGTGTGTGTGTGACAGAAATCCAGACAGACAGACAGACAGACAGAGACAGACAGACAGAGACAGACAGAAAGAGACCCTATGCTCAACTCATCCGTACTGAGAGTAGTCAGAGTAGGCCCTTAGGCTACTATACTGATCGACGACCATGTGCTGTCGATGGGAAGATGAGACGGCGAGGCAAATAATTTGCCAACCGCCCTTATATCTAAAGGTCTACCGAGGCTAAGAAACCGAAGTCGCTGATACTTCATATCCATGGCTACCTCTCACTGCAAACACAAGGTGGACTTCGTCTCTTCTGCTTCCTGGACCCAGCATGTAAATTATACTATTATAATAAATGAACACGTGACAAGCATCAACTAATGTGAAATTCGTATCTTCTCTAGATTTCGATTCATCAGTTCTGATGTTATTTCGTCGCCTGAAACGACATTCACATAATAATAATTAAAATCGGATTTGCAGTGTCGGAATAAATCACATGGAGGTTCTGTACATTTCCAGTTTATGGAAGAAAAGCGAGAACCCAGTCGCGGTAAGCGCTGACACGGGTGTAGACCGAGGGGAACTCCGTGGAGCAACCGCCACGGCCCCAGGACGTCAGACCAACCAGTTCATATCCACCGGCGGCTAGTGCGCAGACCAATGGACCGCCCGAATCGCCCTATAACAAAAGACAAATAGTTATTCTACGGATTAAACAGTTTCTCATGGATTTCTAAAGATTCCCGGTTCATCCACCAGTCAGTGGCGGATCCAGAACTGTTCCAAGGTAGGGGGGGCCAAAATCTTAGATCTTGGGATGGGACAGGGAAAAAAATTCGAAATTTCGTTGTTGGTCGACAAAAAATAGTGATCGATCTTTGGCTGAGGAAAAAAGTAGCCTACTTTTCATCCGCCAAAAAGTTGATGACCTTTTTTTAGTCGCCGGTCTTCGGCTGAAGAAAAAAAGGACTTTTCATCTGCCAAAAATAGGCCTAGTTGATGACCTTTTTTAGTCCTCCACTTGAAAACCGAATGGGGGGGCCACCTACAATTTTCCGAATGGAGGTAGGGCAATATGCCATTACACCCATATTCGTATTGCTAATTTTATTTTCAAGCATTGGAATGTTGATGCATTAAGAAAGTTTTGCCGGGAATCGTGGATTACAAATTAGGCAATGTAGAAAGAATGAAGTGTTAGTGGCACTGGCACCCATAGATAAATATTATGCTTATCATATCTATGGTAGCACCGACCGTTATCGACTCGACCCACTGCGCACGCGCGCACGATATATCGATTCCGCTTAATACTGCAACCACTATTCTAACCGACTAACCGATTGGTTGACTTAATGACTCACACGCTCACTCGTTGACTCTCTGACTCACTGATGTGCCCCCAACACATCAACTCGCTTTCGGGACTGACCTCACTGACCCAACTATTACCTTAGGCTAAATACTTACAAACTCAAAATTAGGCATGTTCATTAACTCACTTACTAACTCACTCACTCGCGCTCTGCATGCGAATTGACTCAATTGAGCGTGACAATGAAATCTAAATGGCGCCTCATTTGCATAGACGAGATGAAAGATAATCTAACGTTGCAGGCTCCTTTTTCTTGGGCAACTTCGTCGTAGATGCAGACTTGGTTGGTAGTGATAGATATGTCAGACCAGAAGGTCGTGCATTCAGCCTCCGTCAACAGGTCGATACTTGCCTCTCGCAAGTTCTCCGGTAGAAGACCGCCTCCTACATGCGCAAAACACAACGCAAAAACAGTATAAACAGTAGCGAGAAAGAAGTTCTCTTAAAAATTTGCGACGAGAGGAAAGTTCCCTTGACAAATCGCAGTGAGAGGCAAGCTCTTCATCCCTATCAGAATTCTGATGAGTAAGCTAGATTTATGCTGCATTTGTGCATGATGATTCCGTCAGAGGAACGATTACTTGCACAAGTCAGTTTTGGTCGGGCGCATAATGAGGTCACGTGGGTGGAGTAGAAGCTACAGTCTACCAACTACTCAAATGATAGTCGCACCCGCAGTCTACCAACTACTCAAATCGCACCATAGACTCACCATCGATTCTTCCCCAACCGGTGATGTAGCAGATTCGTCCGTCGTTCTGGTCAGCAGTCGCCGCCATTGGGATGTACTGGATCTTGCCTGCAACCTCGGCCACTGGAGTCGTCCACCGGATGAAAGCGATGTCGTTGGGAAAGCCAACAGCACCGGAGTTGACGAAGTCTGGATGCTGCAGATTACACAATTATTGAATAAGCGATTGACGAGAGACTAAATAAAGGACACGAAAGGCCGATCCTCAACACTTGGGGCCTGTCCGTCTGAGATGCCGCTAACTACTTTGTGAATGAGAATGATGGGGCCCACTGGGAGATGGAAACTTACAGGAACGTGGGCACATATCTCATTAGGGGTTCGCTCATTCATTCGGAGATTTATACAGTGCCCTTTCAAGGTTAGCCTGTCTACCCAGGAGCACTCCTGACTAGGTCCGGCAAAAGATAACGGGCTGAACTGGCAAAGAACAGCTTTCATACTCACACGACTGCTAATTTAAAAAAAATTATTTGTAGGTCTATACCGGTAGGCTACCCGTAAACATTTAGTACACTTAGATCCTAGGCGAAAGACAGGTTGCTGTTGGATAAATGTTCCATTTTTATCCGACACACAAACGCTTAGGCTACATTGTTTTATTTTCTTTTATCCGCTGCATAGCTTCGATGACCATGACACATTAGCTGCTGAAATTGGATAGGGTTTAGCTGGCATTTTACTGCGCACATTCACTGACAATAACTGGCACTGTTTACGTTATTGTAATTTTATGAATAACGTCAGTATTGCAATACGTTTCAAATGTTTGCCAAAATCTGGATTTACGGCGCAGATAGCCTCATGTTTTATACCAATTTATTGTCATTTGTTTTATTCTGAATTTGGAAAAGCAAAGAAAATACCAACCTCCAAAGAGCAAGTTTTTTTATATGGGCCTAAATTGATGTAGCCTATAACGGAACTACAGGTAGGTCTACACACCATTGTTCTTGTTCATGTTCTGGACTAGAGAAGTGCTTGCAATGAGCAGGCTTTACGAACAGGATAAATCAACCAGTTCGGAGTGGAACCGTTGAAACTTTAATGCCATCTCGGCATTAAAGGGTTAAAACTTACTCTTTCTGCTTCGATCAGATTGTCTCTGAAGCAGTTGCCATCACCACACGATCTCTGATTGGTTCCAGCTACAACGGCATAGATCCCACTGAAATGAAAACGACGAACACGCTATTATACACTTACTCGTTCACTTTTACCATTGCACGCGTATCATTCAAATACATTTTTGTATGCATATTATAGTCTATGCGGTGCGTTAAGTGTAAAAAAGAAGTGCCTGGACTCCCCACACTTTTTCAGTAGTGCTGGCCAAATAAGTGGCAGGACGGCACGGAGATGTGAAAACAAGTGCCTGAACGCCGTCCATGACCATCCTGCCACACTTTAAGCCCTGGACTGTCTATGCATTTATTCAATTTAATCTGATCGCTATGCTGCCTCACACTGGGCAGTGGGCATCCAAGGGCGTTGTCTCTTGCGTTTCGCCGTAAATGGAGTCGTCTTAGTTCCATTTGCTCGTAGGCTACAGCAACCCTAAAGAATCGATCGCCGTTTGGCAAACCGCTCATTCTCCGTGGTTGACCATAGGCAGTAGCGTAACTAGGATTTTTCTTTGGGGGGGGGCGAGGGGGTTTAAGCCCCACAAGCACAACGCTAGTTACGTCCCTGACCATAGGGCTTAGTTAGCTCTCCCTCATGCAGTGGCAATACCTGACCCTGATATATAGAGCACGTACATTTTCATTGTTGTTGTTGTTGTTGTTGTTGTTGTTGTTGTTGTTGTTGTTGTTGTTGTTGTTACCGTCGTCGTTGTCTACTTACGGTGAATTTCCGACGCAGTGAGCCGCCGTGAGACCATAGGTTGCGCCGAGAAGGTCAGCCCCGCACGAGAAGCTGCCAAGGTTCTCAAGGGCCAACTGCCAGGGCCACGCTCCCTCAGCGGCCTCGTCTCCTCCGACGATACGCTGTCCGGGGTAACCCCAGGCCAACCCTAAAATAGGCGACCAAGCAATATAGCCTACTATATTATTATGTTCTGTAAATATTACGAACTAATCTCTGAATATTGATCTGATTACGGATTGGATTTGATGGTCCATCTGTGGATGCCTTACAGACAGCGGCGCAATAGAGGTTGTTAATTGGGCCTACAAGTTTTTGCCAATATCTTATGGGGTCTTTTTTGGCACACCCTGTACATTAACAAAATGATTTCTAGTTGACTGCTATGCGCTCAAGGGTTGTTTAGTTTGACGTGATGTTATTTTGTATTATAAGCTTACTTCTTGGCTCAATAAATCGATGGTCATGGTAACTTATGGTTATGGTCACACGTCACCAATATCATTTGAGACCTGCCATTTCATTCGTGTGACATTGCACTTTAACAAGTCTTAGAGACAAAAAATAAGGACTGAGTTAAGGTTAGGCTAAAACGGTCTCGGGTCTGCCGCATGTGAGAACTGCCTATGATAATTATTATACGCTAGTGCCTTTGACCTTAAACTGCCTACGCAAGCATGCTGCTACCTTTCGACTTTTAACTCTCTATTGAAACTTTGACTGGTAGCCTAAGGAGTCTATACTTACATGCATTGTAGACTAAGCTTATACAAGCTACAGTTACCTATACTTCTTTTAACAGATGACAAGGCGTGTAAACGAGTGTAGCCTACTACCTTTTACCTTCTAATTGATTGCAACCGAGTATACTACCTTTTACCTTCTCAATATGGACAATTTCTATTACAGGTTTAAGTCAATTGGTTATAATAATAATTATTGTTCAAAAACCTTACCTGGCAGAGCAAAGCACAGAACCAACAAGACACGCATTGCTCTAAAGTTTGAAGACAAAAAGCAATGATCGCTATCCAAATTCGCTTATTTATATAGCGCTAGGCAGGGCGATATCTACCTCCACCCACATCTGAGATAAGATTGCTGAAATTATTATCTTGGCTCGTGAGAGTTTTCAGCTATCGACGGCTGTCTCTGTTATCTATCACACACGTTCTGCATGATAGGTATACCATTAATAGGGTTAGGCCTTTAAAAAAAATGCTGTGTTTCCGGTAACAGAGCTAAAAAAAATTGGGTAGGTAGGTCGGAAAATATTTTTATTTTGTAAAATATTTTTATGCAGTGACTATCCGAAAAAGTATACCCCACTAGTCTTTTTTGCACGCTGAAACAAAGTACGTGTTCTAAGCAAGTATAAAATGCCTATTTCCCGACTGTCTGCACCTAAAACAGCTCTAGAAACAGTCCTATTAATTTCATTTTGTTGACGTCTCTTATGTTATGTCAATACAAATGTTAAAAAAAGATTTTTTGAAAAAAAAATTAAATTTTTTTTTGAAAAAAAAAATTTTTTTAATAAAATTTTTTTACAAAAATATTTGGGTCGCGGCCGTAAAAATGGGTCGGTCGCGTTACCGGAAACACAACACTTTTTTTTACGCCTTAGCGTTTATCAGTGTAAAGTCGGGTCTTATTGGGTGCATTTAAACACGTCTTTCTCTTACCTATCATCATCGCACTTCCTTATTTTAGACCTATATAGTGCTTAGGCCTACAATACATATACATTGGCAAGTGTCAATCGATGGTGCTACTAAAGCGATTGCATATGTGAGGGATTTTCATCAAGTTCAATTTTTACAGTAGGCTAATCGCGGGTGGGATGTCGCGAATGTTCATTTGACCCATAGCCTATATGCCTTGAAGAGGCGCTATATAAATGCTTGAATGATTGGTTGAATGAATGAATGAATGCCCACTACCGCGGTATATATGCCATATCACAAGGATCGACGATCATGACAATCGGACAAGACAATCCCGTTTCGCGGAAAAGACAATAATAAACTGGCGTTCGTGGATTTCTGGACAAATTAAGCCAGTTATAAGCCTAGCCTTCCTACATCACTCGATTCTTCAGTCTTTTCGTATTCTACACGCTTCTGATAGGTTTAGCCTAACTAGGCTATAGTTCACTGTTTCTATTAAGCGTTAATTATTATTATTAATTTTGCTTAAAACTTTTAGTTTGGTAACTATAGCGACTTCACGATCGTAATCGTAATCGTAATCGTAATCTCCAAATTTCTAAAGCGCTACTTGAAGCCAAGCGCGGGGCACCAGCTTATTCACGAGCGCTATGTCGACACACAACACGATGTGTATTATCTTGATTGTTTTGTTCATTCGACGTTCAGCAACACTTCAAGCAAACGAAAACACAGTGACGTCCAAAACGCCAACTTTAAACTTTCTGTATTAGGCCTATTTTCTAAAACCGACATCTTAAAACTCAAACTTTTAACTGGCTCTATACCTCAGCCGCTAACTTCTCTCGGCTGTTCAGCCCTCGTCGCGCTGCATGTACCTCGGCTCGCACAGTACCCTCTCGTCTCGCAGTACCTCTCTCTCGGCTCTTCTCTCTCTCTCTGTCTCTTCTTTCTCTCTCTCTCTGCGCTCTCTCTCTCTCTCTCTCTCTCTTTCTCTCTCTCTCTCTCTCTCTCTCTCTCTGTCTGTGTCTCTCTCTCTCTCTCTCTCTCTCTCTCTCTCTCTCTCTCTCTCTCTCTCTCTCTCTCTCTCTCTCTCTCTATCTCTCTTCTCTCTCTCTCTCTCTCTCGCTCTCTCTCTCTCTCTGTCTCTGTCTCTGTCTCTGTCTCTCTCTGTCTCTCTCTGTCTCTCTCTGTCTCTCTCTGTCTCTCTCTGTCTCTCTCTGTCTCTCTCTGTCTCTCTCTCTCTCTCTCTCTCTCTCTCTCTCTCTCTCTCTCTCTCTCTCTCTCGTCAAACCGTCCACGTGCAACAGGTGTCAATACCTCAACAGATGGCTCTTGCATAACAATTAATTTACTAAGAAACCCAAAATAAAATCGGCTCAAACCAGTCATATAAATTATCTTGATAAGCCAGAAAGTATTGCTGGAGAAGATGGTCGCCTCCTGTGCTATAAGCATTTGCATTAATCAGCAAGTTTAAAAAAACCGTAGTTATCGATACGAAAATCGCCAACTGTTTTTGTGAGTTCAGCATGACATTGTGTTCATATAGTCCAAAGTCAAGCGAACCAGTTTATTGACATTTCAAACCACTTTTATGCCAGCATATACATGTATATATAGAGGGTAACAACCATTTTTGCTCAAACGCCATGCCTTTACGGCTGGGTGACCAACTAACTTGCAGACGCACCCTTCTCGAAGCACGCACTGAAGACACACCATCACCCTCGAGTAACTCAGCGGGGTGCGGTGGTGTAGTGGTGGCGTCGTTGCCTTGGAGCCGGAAGGTTCGAGGTTCGAATCCACCTCGCCGCGTAAGGACCTTGGGCAAGTCCTTCACTCACAATTGCTCCGCGCTTCGGCGTGAAACTCCGATGCAGTGTCCGCTCTGCATTCGGGAGCGCCTCTGAGTGGAGAAAGAGTGAAGGAGCGCTATGACAAGTGCTGCATCAAGGACGAGCAATGGCGCCTGGCGATGTTCCCATGGCACACGGGTCGTTCACCGATGGAAGCCAACACTGCGCCCCCCCCCCACATCCCTCGAATCGCTGAATCTGGGTAGCCATTATCGTTAGTCGTAAGTATACGTCAACGAGTCATTTTATGCCTGATGGTCTATATATAATTATATATGCCGCTCTAGAGATTCACTTCACCCCTCAGCCACAGAATATAAAAAAATCCGGTTGCAGACGGCCTACATTATACATAGATCCGAAAGCGTAAGACACAATCGTTGTCGTCATTGTCAGCATCATTGTCATCAACGTCCTCGTCATCATCATCATCATCATCATCATCATCATCATCACCATAACCACCACTACCATCAGAATCATCATCAGCATCATATAAAAATTGAAACTTGTGCTTGCCAAACATGCTTTTGCTGGTTACCTGTCAATGTCTAATTGTCTATGCCTACCGGTAGCCTACAGTAAACTGTTGATGAAATTATTGCATACGAGTTTGCATGGCATAAATGACCATATCTTGCTTGTATTTAACGCTTTCTTTGGCAAAACAATGTACTTTTCCTGACTGTAATCAACATAAATTAGCATCTAAAATAATATATACATGTACAAAAACGCAATCTTTCGCAAAACTATATGTTCTGTTTTCCCGATTGTAAATAATCGAAGCAACTTAATTCTGCGGCGTCAAATAAAACTTCAATAAATCGTCAGACGTCAGATGTCGCACCATGACTACAATATTATTGGGTATAATTGCTGTCGTCTCTTGCTTTCACCAGTTCCTCGAGCAATCCCAGCAAATTGTTTTCTCTGCAATTTCATTTACATACAAGTAGAACGTTAAATACTGCAGTCTTGGTGGCAATGGTAATCACAGTCGTGATGATGATAATGATGATGATGGTGGTGATGATGATAATGATGATGATGATGATGATGAGGATGATGATGATGATGATGATGAAGATGATGATGATGATGATGATGATGATGATGATGATGATTATGATGTTGATGATGATGATGATGACGACGATGATGAGGACGACGACGACGATGATTATGATGATCATCATCATCAGCAGCAGCATCATTATCATCATCAGCAGCAGCAACAGCAGGAGCATGATGATGATGATGATGATGATGATGATGATGATGATGATGATGATGATGATGACGACGATGATGATGATGACGACGAAGACGACGACAACGATGATGATGATGACGACGACGACGACGATGATGATGATGATGATGATGACGACGACGACGACGATGATGATGATGTGACGATGACGACGACGACGATGATGAGGATGATGATAATGGCGTTAGTATAGATGACTGTCAAATCCAAGTGCTAAACTAGCATGATAGTGCAGAACCACATCTTACCTAATCTAGTTAAATTTATTTTGGCTACGGATGGTCACTTATACATAATTTACCTGTCAGTTTCTGGTTGATTGGAGGTGCGCTGTCGAAGAGCCGTCAGCTGCTGACGCAGGAATTCGTTGTCGTCTTCCAGTGACGTCATTCTCGCACGCGTGGCCGTCAGAAGAAGATGCTGACCACTGACAAGATCCTCCAGCTTCTTCATCTGTCGTCAAAAGATACATAGGTCTATGATCATTAATCGAGCCTTTTCTGCGGTTGGTCCGGTGGCATGGAATGGCCTTCCTGTTGAGCTACACCTACACCCTGGGCTCTACCAGGATCGTTCCTTACTAAACTTAAAACTGCTCTTTTCAGGCGCGCTGGAGTCGGGAGCGCCTCTGAGTAGTTTTTTTTTACTTGAAGGAGCGCTGTGTAAATGTCCGAATGAATGAATGAATTCATAGTCAGATTTAGTCGAAAGATCTTAATTTTTATCTGAAGGTATGACCGACCCGACCCTTTAGGCTTATAGACTATAGAGCTATGTGTTTTTTGTATCGTGAATAATGGATATGTTAATCAGTGCCCCGAGGGATGACGTACCATATTATGTTAATAAGTGCTGAGAGAGAACGTGACATGGTTAATTGGTTACTAAGTGCAAGAGAGATGGCGTTGCTATGCGATTCAGTGCAGAAAGATAACGTGGCGTGCACTGTCCGTCAGTGCAGAGAGATGTCACGAATGGCGCCCGGCGCTTGGCTTTCGAGCGCAGTTTATACTATTGAACTTTGTTTATTGCGAAAATGTCCATCTTATAATTCAACACAGAGCCGCATTTATAGCGTGCCACCCAAACCTATAAGCTTATAGTTACCAACAGCGCACGACAGATAGTCAAACGGTAAGTGAATCCGAAGAAGTGTAGGCCTATCTCACCCGCTTTGCGATATCACCCAGCTGACCAGCGGATGGATTGGTCGGAGCAAGGTCCTTCCGGTTCCTCTGTCCAACCAGTTTTTCGTACTCGAATTCAGCCTCGCGACCCAGTTGAATCAGAGACAGGTCTTGGTTTGGACTTCCGCTGTCCGCAGCGAAAGATCAACAAATAAACGATGTAACTTTGCCCAAAGAGGGTTATGAATCCCACTGAGATTATTTTTCAAATATACACTTTGAAATCGATTTAACGTTCAGTTAAAGCACGTTGAAGAAATTTCTAAAGATCACGGATATAAGACAGCTCCTTAATCTATTTCCCAGACAGGAAATAGAGCCTAGATAAGCCGCATTATGAGCATGAAATAGAAATGTCGGAGGTTCTGAAATTGCACACATGAGCAAAATAGCCTAAGCATGCTCAGACTTCCTGATAACGTTTTCAGAAGTTTTTGTTGATTACCGCGTCACCTGAATGCTCCAAGTTTTACACAAATGTCATGACGCTAAAACGGGTTACGGCTGAATTAGAAGGCATCAACTCTGTTATTGCATTACTTATAATCATTTTGCATACGCTTCAGCATTCAGCACGCGTTCAATCTTAAGATAAACTAATGCCACACCTAGACGATTGTTTATCAACTGAGATATGTAAAGAAAACCTCACCTACCTACCTTACCTTACCTAAATATGGCTTACACATTCTACCTAAAAATAGCTTGGATGGATCCTAGTTCTACGACAGCTTTGACATTAAAGCTCGACACCATCGACAAAATATGTTAATTTGGCGTAGGCTATTCTACAGCGGTTTTTTCTCTAAAATTACAGTTTACATTATAGGCTGATCAATTTGAAATAATATTTACTTACTCGAGATGACTTGAGTGCCTTGCATCGTCGATCAGAAGATGTCGCTGCGTTAGCATTCCACAATTCAGTGACTGCATCACCTGTGCAGAATGATTGTTCTAAATTTAGTATGTGGATTCAATCAATCAACCAATCAATCAATCAACAATTGACAATCAATCAACCAATCAATCAATCAATCAATCAATCAATCACTCAATAATTGACAATCAACCAATCAATCGTCGATCAGTCAATAAACCAATCAATCAATAAATCAATCAGTCGATCAATCAATCACTTTTCGTTTATTCAAAACATCACGTTGATTGTGATTTTGTTGTATAGGATTTGGATTCAGGCAATTCTAAAACAAGCAAGAGTTTGTTTCGACGCTCGGCAAGTCACTAATAGGCCTAGACCATTCACAGCGCTCGTGAATAAGCTTGTCCCCTACGCTAGGCGTTCAAGAAATTTGGAGAATACGATAATATTGAGATTACTAGTGGGCCTACTATTAAACTACTAAAGTAACTCGCTTACGAACCTTGTGATAAAAAATAAATTAAATTTTAATATGTTTTGAAAGAGTCTGGAAATAAGAATCAACTTTCTGTATACATGTCTCTTTAGGAAGTTTAGGCCTACACACTACACAGTAATCCAGCAGGTCGCGTTCGTGCCATTGGAGTTATTCAGCAGGTTCAAGAAATTAAATTAAATGTAAACAAGATAGAAAAATTCCAATGAAAGGTAGGCAGGTCATAAGGCAGATCAATAGTCTAAAATGGCCGCTTTACATCTCATCAGTTGAACAGTGGTACCCGTAATTGTTTCTGCTGGACGATCCTTCTGTCCAGTGGCGGAGATTCGCTGGCGAGTAGAGGCGAAGACGACCAGCCGCCACTCTTCATGACCGTCTGCTTTTCTCCTCTTTTCCTTTCAGAATGGTCGACCCTCACACCCTCCGAATCCAACTGACGACTGAACGGTGACTTCAATTGCCATCGCTGATCATCCTCCCTGATTATTAACGAAACAGACTCAAGTTTCACAGGTCGTGTTTACCAGAGCAGCAACACTGACACTACTGCCAATACTTGTGCCAACCCTAGTACCGTGGGGCGCGGTGGTGTAGTGGTGGCGTCGTTGCCTTGGAGCCGAAAGGTTCGAGGTTCGAATCCACCTCGCCGCGTAAGGACCTTGGGCAAGTCCTTCACTCACAATTGCTCAGCGCTTCGGCGTGAAACTCTGATGCAGTGTCCGCTCTGCATTCGGGAGCGCCTCTGAGTAGAGAAAGAGCTTGAAGGGGCGCTATAACAAGTGCACATACAAACAAACAAACCGTATTGCCACCGACAACAGAATTGCATTTTTATCGTTAACCTGAGAAGCATTAGCCTATACCAATTGCATCTTTCTTCGTATTCAGCCACACACAAGCATGCAATGTCATGCATGCATACATACAAACACCCACACGCATGCATGCATACATGCTTGCATGCATGCATACACACATACATATATAGGTCTAGGATACTGCGGCAGTACCGAATAGGTATTCACCCGAATACGAATAACTGAACTAACTATTCGGCCGAATACAAATATGAATACATGCATACTTATACAAATGTATAAGTGTGCATACATGCATGCATGCATGCATACATGCATATAATTTTATATACATACATTTATGCATACACATTACACACATAACTTATATACATTGTTTACTCAAGTTTACTGCATCACGAAGTAAGAAATGCATCATGTGGGAGAAAATGCTGTAGGTGTATTTTAGGCCAAAGACACAACGCTTAAATATCTTTCGTTTGGTGTGAGCAATCCTTCATTTTAAGTCTATTGTTCTCAACGAATCTGCAGTTAAGTCTATCGATCTACCATTTGGGATTCCTGCACAGTTTCTCCGCAGCTGCAGACATTTTCCATGATCTGCTGGATGAATGATGGGAAAGTTGAAAGGTCGAAGGTCGGTCACATCGATCCTTTGCTTTCAACGTCAGTCTGTCGATGACGTCATCTCTGATCTTCAATCTCTTCTCCAGTTCTTCTTTCTCTGCATTGATTACAAAATAATGACATTGATACATTTTTTCATTTTCGAAGCTCCTTAGATTAAAGTAGGGCCTATCATCCTATGGCCTACTGCTTTAATTTAAAGACATGTCGGTAATCAAAGACTATATAAAATTCTTCTTCTTTGCTATTATTGAGCAGATGCTAAGTTATTTTAAGATATGGATATAGAAAATGTTGAAGTTGAAGCTGAATTGTTTGACGACTTCGAAACGTGGATGAAAGTAAAAAATTTAGGATAAGAACGCGGGAAATGTGTATCTTGTTCTGACGTCAGGGTAGCTTTGCGTCATTTAGAGCTCAGCTGGAGTAAAAAGGCAGGTAGGACAAAATTACGCTACTCCGCTCGAGTTAAAATGATTATGATAATATTATGCGAAACTGAGAATATAGGTCTATAATGCTTTTCATTGTTCTAAATTTTAAATTATCTCCATATTTTTTTTTATTGTCATATGTTTATTACAACGTTCATTATGTGAAGCTGTAACTCAAATTCACCGTAGGATAATAGCCTACTGTTCACCTCGAAGCAAGTTCACATTTTTCTTGATAAGATCTTCGTCTGTTATCCTACTCCCAACATCGTCTTTCGTCTCGTTTCTCTGTACATCATCGCCAGCAACTCTTTCCTGCAAGATAAATATTATTAGACCCTATATATTACTATGTATACGACACATGCCATCATGATAATCATGCATAATGTTATGAGTTCTGTCATGTATAATAATGCATGCGATAACTCATAGGAGAAACAACTACCCAACTGCTCGTACTTTGGCAGTGCCAGTCCCAAGCCAGGATAAAGGAGGAAGGCGACGCAAATGACCTTTTGCTATCACGAAATGTTGCTAACTGAAATTAATACTACAGTAGAAACAAGGTATGCGAATCGGTTGGACCTGAAACCGATCCAACATATCTGAAAGAAATAAGGAGATATGTTCCGTAAGCTAACTTTAGCCTTGGCATAAGTGAGCGGGTGGCTTACGAAATTAAATAAATGTAAATTGCACTTTTTCTATTATAATGACCCTGTGGTTTTGGCCCTGATTGCTTATTTTTTAACGAATTTGATAGTGTAAGATCATTCGCCTTTAGTAGGCCTACCGTTTGAATGGATGCCTACCTTTTATGGTCATCGTGTCTTAGCCAACGATCCAGTCAAAATTTGACTGGAACGGTTAGACATTTAATGCCTAACCTTCTAAAGCCTAAAGGATCATTTCTGTTTCATTAAGCTTAGGTCGGAACACATACCGATTCATAAACTTTTTACATTATAACCAAGGCGGAGTAGATAGACCAATTAATTATTGAAACAGTCATCTAAATGAGGAGAATTGGAATCTGCATTCGGGAGCGCCTCTGAGTAGAAAGAGATTGAAGGAGCGCTATAACAAGTGCACATACAAACCTTGTTGGAGCTGCTTTCCACCTGGAGATGGCGGAGTCCATCGTCTTCCATGTCGTCGCATTGACCTCTCGGAGTGGGAAGAGTCCTCACGGAGCATCGCTGTGCGGAACAGTCATCCTTGTCGTCCAGACGGGTGGCAAGGTGTCGGAGCTCAGCTGGAATAAACATCCAGGTGGTGGTGGAACTAAATTATTATTCCCCGATCGAGTTAATCATAATTATTAGGGCTGTACAAAATAGGTGATGATCACTATTCGGCAGAATACAAATAATAGAACCAACTATTCGGTAGATTACGAATACGAATAGTGTAAAAAAATTAATAGGTCTAACGACGACAATCAAAATTTAAAATGCAAGCAAAAGTTTCAGTTCAGTAAATTTATTAACCTACAATAAAACTACAAGTAAACAGTAGTAAAAGACAACCAGCTGCCAATAGGCCTATTTGACAATATTTGACAATATAGTTGCCAATATTTGACAATAGTTGCCCCAAACCTCTGCTCGTTCTAAAATTCTTTCTCTTCTTCCTTCAATCAGTCTATCTTCCCAAAACCTGCTCTTCGTGCGGGACCTTGCGCACTGGGAGCACCTCTGAACGGTCACCCTAATATGTGCCCCTTTATACCTTACCTTAGACCTTAGTCCCTCCGCGTGCTGCTCGAACCTTGGGCGATACAGGTCTTCCATCCTTCTCTGTCCTGGGCAGCTCCAGCACCCCCTCCCACGTCTTTTGAGATCGTGTCTTTCCAATTCTTTCTTGACCCCTTTAAAAATGCTTTAATGCAAAGTCTAATATTAATTTCGTGATATCGAAGTTGACTGAATCAATTTGACCTACCCCGAAGTGCTTGGACCTCTTCAGCGTCTCTGCGCTGTGAGAGCGACGTAACAGACTCGTCGTCCAATGTCCTCCGTGTCTGAACCTCAGCCGTCAGAAACTCATTCCTCTGTCTCAATGTCGTGACAAGGACAGCGTGCTTACGTCTGTCCTCCACCAGATTCCGTATGTGTCTAACCCGTTCAAAAAATAATCCAAGACACTACAGTCCGTGATCATTGGATAGCAGGAATCCCAGTGTTCTAGAGTCTCTGGATCTAATAACCAATGTCTGAACATGCGCAAGTATTGGCTCGCACATTCAGACAGAAAAAGAGAGACATGTAGAATGCACGTCAGATGAATGCCCAAACACACAGGCAGTGGCGTCTAGCACCGTCTACCTGGAATGGTAGACCAAACTTCACTCTGAACATTTGTATTAAGTTTCCTGTTGCGGGCAGTTATATTATCGGAAATCAACATCACCCAGTTTACAACCAGGCATATGTCAAAAACGTTAAACATCCCAATTCTGGCAACCATGTGACTTTGTTCTCCCTCCTATTAGTAGACGCACTGCGCATCGCCAGCCAAACGATGGGTGTAAACTCCATTTCTTACAAACAGAAAACTGATCGCAAACGAATAGAGAACATACGAACAAAATAATACGAGATTGAATGAATGAAAAATCGTCGAAAAGTCGTGATCGTAGATTAGATCGTTGATTGATTGATTGATTGATTGATTGATTGATTGATAGCCTAATCTCCAACTTCTAGAGCGCCACTCGAAAGCCAAGAGCATGGCACACCAGCTACCAGCTATTATAAATAGCTATTCAATCTAATAAAATAGCAGACTAATGTAGGCCCTATGCAAGAATGTAGGAACGAATGATGCAATGAACGAACGAACGAACAAATGTTCATACTCGGTCAATGTCTGTTCCATTCTTAACTTCTGCATTCGTAGCTGACTAATCTCGTCTCCGTAATCCTTGACATCGTCGACTCTCTCGTTCAGCTGTCTCTGTAACTGCTACAAGTGCAAAAGTCTCTTGCAATAAGATCATATAAACTTAGAACCTCTGTTAGTAGAGCTCTAACAATAACACAATAGGCATCGACTTGTGGCAATACAAATAGATTCTTCATCCCAAAGATCAGTCCAATGAAGTTGACCGTGACTGTGGGATGTGAGCAAACAGGAAACATTGAGGAAGGAACTTCACAAGATCACACGGCTAATCGAGATTAGAGCCATGCCGCAAAGTGGAAAACTTTACGTCTAATCACCACCGGAAGCTGAATCTAGATCCAAATGAGAAGTAGGTCCAATCATGGTAACTTGTGACTATAGGTGACCGAGTGGCTAAAACACAGCCTATAGGACATTTTACTTAGAGGTTAGAGTTACGCTGCCAGTGCCAGTCCCAAGCCTGGAGAAAGACGGAGGGCGACACTGATGGTAACTTGTGACTATAGGTGACTACAGCAGCAGCCATAGTAAATTATTTAAGGCTAGCCTATATGTTACATAGGAAAGTTCTGTAATGTACAATCAAGGCGTCACGTGACAAAGAAAGATCGACATCAGGAATACTTTAGGGAAGTTTAGGCTATTTGGTAGTACGTTTTGTTACAGTTCAACATATTATGTGTGCTGCAGCTGCCTCAAGAATACTTTACTTCTTACCGTTTCTTAGCAGATTTTTGAGATCAATATAATTTTATGTGTGCTGCCGCCTTACCCTGAGTGATTCCCTGACGCTTCCAGCGGGAATGTTCATGCCTCGCAGCTGCGTTTCCCATTCCCCCAATTCCCTGAATGCCTCCTGGCGCTGGTGCCACAGGATCCAGAGCATCTTGTCTTTGAAATCATCGTCTCCTCCGCAGCTGCTGCAGTCGTCGCTTCGTTCCTTCCTCAGCTTCATCAACAGGCCGCTCACTTGACTGTAGAACTGGTTAAAACAACCATCATGACCATCATCATCATCATCGTCGCCGTCGCTGTCGTCGTCATCATCAGCATCATCATCGTCGTCGTCGTCAACGTCATCGTCATCGCCGTCGTCGTCATCATCATCGTCATCGTCATCGTCGTCGTCATCATTGTCGTTGTCATCATCATCGTCGTCGTCGTCGTCATCATCATCATCTAACCACTCGAATATAACCACTTGTGTTCATCAATAAATAATTATTCAATGATGAATAGAAGCACTAAAACTGCTAAAATTATTAAGGTATTAAGAATTACTTTGCCAAAAATTACAAAATTACTAAAAAAATCATGTGCATGAAACAGTGCTACAAGAAAAATATTTTCAAATAGTATTTGATTTTGCATTTACTAAATACGTTAAGAAATTTTCTGTGAACTTTGAAAATGCTCTTAAGAAGTATTTTTCAGATTAGCTTCCAACGCACCTGTCTGGAGCAGCTGTCTGCCTCTGTGACCCTCATTATCGTATGGTAGAACGGGCGACGAGCGATGGTCGGCTTGACCTCTACAGTAGTCACGTGATCTTTGACCTCGACCTCTGCAGTTGGGTCATCCTTATCTTTGGTGTCAGGGTCAGCAGTTTGTACTGTTCGCTGTAGTAGATAACCAAGACGGACAGTGCTTATTTGAAGAAGTGTCCCATTGGGAGATGACAATAACATAAAGTAAACACAACAAAATAAAAGCAATAAGTTAGTTGCTCAGAAGGTGTGTGTGTGTGTGTGTGTGTGTGTGTGTGTGTGCGTGTGCGTGCTACTGTGCACTAGTGTGTAGGCTACTCTTTGTCAAAAAACTCAGCAAATTAAAACCTTATTTCATCTCGTCCTTCCGCATCTTATCTAACCCCATCTTATCTTATCTAACTCTACCTTATTTTATCTAACCCTATCTTGTTTTATCTAACCCTATCCTATTTTATCTAGCCCTATCTTATATTATATAACCCTATCTTATTTTATACAACCCTATCTTATATAATTATCTAACCCTATCCCATTTTTTTATCTTACCCTATCTTACAATTACCCTACATTTTATCACCTTTCCTTGTCTTACCTTACTGTCTTACCTTATTACCCTACCATATCTTACCATGTCTTCATGATCTATCTCTCAGGGGCGCCGTTAGGCGTACGCACTTACGCAAGTGCGTACAGCGCGGAAAGGCAAAAAAATTTCTCCACAAATTGTAAATTTATTATAAGCGATGAAATTCTATTGAAATTTTACAATATATAGAATATACTTACTTCCTTACTTACTTACACTCTAATAGAGAGCCATCTTGGCATTGAGCGTCTTATAGCCGCCTAGGCCCTAGATGTCTATGGATCCTGGAATTCCTGGATGTAAAACCGTCAAAACTTTTTTTTAAATTTAATTTTTGTTTGTATGTGTTTTATGTGCACTTTTTATAGCCAGGGCGGATCCAGGGGGGGGGGCAATCCGGCCATGGCCCCCATTTAAAACTGCCATGGGACGTGGCCCCCATTTGGTATGAAATTAGCAATATGCATATGGGTGTAATGCACTGTAATGGCATATCCCCCCCCCTATTCGGAAAATGGCATGGGACGTGGCCCCCCAGTCGGTTTTCAAGTGGAGGAGTTAAAAAAAAGTCATCAACTTTGTTGGCGGATGAAATGGTATGATTTTCTCAACAAAAAGTTTGGCAGATGACTAAAAAAACCTCATCAACTTTTTTTGGCGGATGAAAAGTACTTCAGCCAAAGACTGATCCCTATTTATTTTCGACCAACAACCAAATTTCGAAATTTGTTTCACCTGTCCCATCCCAGGTTCTAAGATTTTTGCCCCCCCTGGAAGAGTTCTGGATCCGCCACTGGTTATAGCGCCCCTTCAATCTCGCTACTCCGGCCAAAGCGCTGAGCAATTGTGAGATAAGGACTTGCCCAAGGTCCTTATGCGGCGAGGTGGATTCGAACCTGGAAAATTCCGGCTTCAAGGCGACGATAGCATAGCAATATGCCGATCTAAAGGTATCAAATTGCACCTTCTAAACATCACCCCCGGTAACTTGTACCGTAACCGGTTTCAGATTACCCCCCGGACACTAGATTTGCATAGATTTATCCGTCATCCCACTGTGGTTTGTTATCAATATTTTACTCGGAAAAAATAATAGCCTCGAAGCCATTTCTCCATGTAACTTCAGCGGCGATTTAGTATTTTAGTTACAGATGAAAATATTTATAACAAACCAAACCACGAAGTGGGATAACGGATGAAAATCTTCAGACCAAAACAGGAAGCGGAATTATTTTTCTGATATTTTTAGTCCAATAAATGCGACGATTGATGCAAATTACAGTCTGTAAGGGGGGGTAATGTTTAGGAGGGGGTAATAATTTGAAGCCTTTAGCAATTAGCATGGGCGTCCGCAGGAATTTTTCTAGGGGCGCAAACTTTTATATAATTGTCACATGGTCTAAATTTATTGGGTGACAGTTTGAATTTCCATATTACCACGAGAGAATTCTATATCCTACCTATACGTTATGCGCCCAAAGAAAGATATATTATATAGGTTCACCCTGTAGAACGAATCGATAATCACATTGAAAATCGCATTGTAACAATCACAACCAAATAATCCGCCGCTTACTGTAAAGACAAAACCTTTCTCTTTTACAATAACATTTTGATTTTTATTGTTATCCTGGTATATCTTGCGACACTGAAAACGACTTATTCTTAAAGTTTTCGCGACTTTACCGTTCACAAATAGCTGGCAAACAAGAGCCTAAAAATGGTCCCATTTTAGGTCGAAACAGCCAAAAATGCGCTGGTCGAAATCCTGGATCCGCCCCTGAATATAAGCTCGTATCGATCGCTGTTCGCTTCATATTATTTTGTGCAAGTTGTGCGTACAGAAATAAAATCCTGGCGGCGCCGCTGCTATCTCTCATTCTCTTTGACTATAAGTCTAATTAGATATATACATACCTATAGTAGCATGAATTATTTGGCGCCTTTCAAAAGAAACTCGCCAGTGTCACCTGTAAAGATTGGGATGGTAGTTGCTGCTGATCGGAGATGGTCCGCACCATCCTCCTTTCCAACTTCAGCTGAGCCGCTTTCTTCTGCTGATGAGCAGATTCTTTGTCTGCCTGGCACCGCATCAGTCGTTCTCTCATCTCATTCAGATGCTGAGTAAAAGACAACACGGCGGTCGATTAATTATTATGCACCTTCGTAATGTCATAGTGAGGCGCTATATAAATGTCCATATTCATGCATACATGTACGTACATGCATACTGTACATTTGCCGTAAGTAAGAGATTTGTTTACAACAAAAACAAAAACAACAAGCACAGTGCATAAATATTAGGCCTACAATTGAATACAACCGCCCATTTACCAGTTCAAACCAGCAGGCCTATTATGGTTCGGTACAAACCTAGTTTATCAGCTTTATCTAGTCAAATCGAACGAGTTACGATCAATCAATCAATCAATCAGAATTTATATAGCGCTCCTTCAATCTCAGTCCCATTGAGTCTCATATTTCCTGTTATCTCTTCGGGTCCACTACGTTCCATTATGCTGTGTTCTAGTCTAAAGATAAGTCGACCAACATTCATACATTCCGAAAATTTATATAGCGCCTCTTCAAGAAATCTACTCAGAGGCGCTCTCCACGCTGGCCTGTTTGATGCTAAGTGACATTAAAAACAGAAATATTGCATGTAAGTAAGCTGAAAATTTTCTCATTTTATAAAGGATCATATGTTATGGTGACCATGATCCGTCATTCGTAGGCATCAAAATAAATTCTAACTAGGCCTATAACTTGACTTTGCATTTTCTAGACGTATGACTGTCTGGTCTGTGGACTTTGAACAGCCCCACTAATACGACGCAACGCTCGTGAATAAGCCGATGCCCTGCATTTAGCTATAAAGGCATAGCGCTGGTAAAATTCGAAGAATCCGATTGCATTTCAACAATTGAAGACTAGGCTACATGTAGGCCTACAATAATTAGACTCTAAAGCCTAAACCATTGTGTAATTAACATTGTTGTACATACATCAAGCGGCGATTGGGATAACTTGTCGTCATTGCAGTCTCTTTGTTGGTCGTACTCTTCCTGCTCTTCTTCATCGTCCTCTTCTTCCTCCTCCTCATCCTCATCCTCTGACTTGTTTTTCCCGTCTCCCGTCGGAGTCTCTGGTTTATCCATTCTCAGCAGCTTCGATTGAATCAGCAATTTGTCTTTAATCAACTTCGTCTTTTCTTCGCGACATCGTTGCAACTGCCTGCTGACCAAGTCCAACTCCTAAAGATGATAATAAATTATAATGACGACAATTTATATGGCGCCGTAAGTCGATCATGCCATCACATCAGTTAATGTAGGAATAAGGTCGACAGTTCATTTTGAATAATGATCAATAATCCGAATTAGCGAGTATTCATTCGCTATGGTAAATCTGAGAATTTACCAATTCATTCAGTTTTTGTTTAGAGCTATTAGCCTACATCTATTTCGCAAGCAAGAAAGGTAAACCTGACCTAAAGGCGGAGAAGTAACGTCGTAAGCTTGCTCAGACTAACCCTTTCGCTACGGAACCCGTCGCGGCGACGGGTTTGGAAACCCACCTGCTGGCGGGGTTTGGAGTCTGGACAGTCAGAAAGTCAAAATTGCTGACATCATCTAAATTTTGTTTCATAATGAAGTCTTGAAGACTTGAAGATGTTGAAGATGTATAAATAAATCGATGCTTTTATCTGAAGAGGGGCCTTTACCTTTTTTCATTATAATAATTATAATTTAAAAAAAATTGCTGAGAGTATTTCAGTTGTTTGTCTATATTTCCGAAAACGTTTTAAATATCTAGGCCTAAAGAGATTCTTCTCTGTAATTTGGAAGCGCAAAGGTAAAGGTCCCTCTTCAATAATTATTGACTCACTTGTACCCGCTGTTACCCTCCCTCAACTTGCCTCAAGGTTTATACTATAGTCTCATGCCCTGAGGTACGAAAAATGTGCGTGCAAAGACTATTGGCCAACGCACACGTTCTTTACGCGCAGTCCGCATTGCAGAATGGACCGCAGGAGATCAAAGCTAGGCCTACCTATTGCCTACCTCTGTGGATCAGAAAGACCGACTAATCTTAAACTGGATTGGACCCGCATTAATATAATGCAATGTTGTATAGTCTGATCAAGACTGGTTTTTGATTTATATCAATATTGAATTATTCATCATCATCATCATCGTCGTCGTAGTCGTCATCATCATCATCATCATCATCATCATCATCATCATCATTCATCATCATCATCAGCTTCTGGAGTCTGCCATTTGGCGGCGATGTTCATGAACAAATAATCCCCATCATAAATTAATTATTGTACTCTGTAGGCCCTACATACTTTAAATTAACAGCCTAGGCCTATGATATTTTACAGAACCGGTCGTGGCCTAGTTACGTTACTCTGTGCCGACAGATACGCGATTGCATAGTGTAGGATAAGTTTACTGACCTTCAATGTTGCATATTCTGCAATTTTCGGTTCCATTCCATCCACGTGGTCTTCAGTAGTCGTTTCAGAAACGCCAGCATTTCCATCGTCGTCCACGCGTTTCGTGTCCGACGTCTCTGCATGTTTCTTCTTCGGAGACTGCAGGGATTCACCTTCCTCCGTCTTCGCCTCCATCTTCTGGGATCCATTTTCCTCCGTCTTCGCTGCTTCCATCTTATTCACGCTTCCTTTCATCGATGCAATACTACGCTGGTAAAGTTTCTCGTACGATTCCGGCTTCCAAATCTTTCTAATGTCTTCGGTCGTCGATATGTCATCCGCTGGAACGTTGCCGATCGACTGCAGCTGCCTGCTGTAGTCCGTTACCTTCAGTAGATGTTCCGGGGGGCTGTTAGGGTTCGGTCTGTTCTCACTGCGGTCACTCACGGCTGTCCCACTAGGCATCTCGAGTCTGGCGGCTTGGTCACTGGGCTTCTCCACGGTGATGGCAACGGGACCTGCGTTTGCTCGCGGCGTTGACGACCCCTTGAGTAGCGAGGGGTGTTGCTGTTGTTCGTCGATGTTTCTATTGACGTTGCCGTGTTTCCTCGGCAACACCAGGTTCTTGCCTGCGCTGTACGATTCTTCGTGGAGCATCCGTTCGAACCGTTCCAGCTGTGGTGATGAATGCATGTCAGGCCTCATCCTCGTCCCTGATCCTCTCGGACTGCGGATCTCTCCAGCGGACAGACGCTGCGTCCTATTCGCTGTCTTGGGAAACGTGGCAACCGCGTTCGAATCGTCATCGTATGGCGATGCTCGACGCTGCAGTGCCTGAAGAGAGTGGTGCTCTGTATCCGGTGAAGATAACGGTGCTGCACCCGAGTTTTTATTATCAATCGACTGTAGACGTTCGACCAAAGGATGCTTTCTAGTTTCCTCAGCTCTACCTGCGTTCATTGTTTCTCGAACAACGGATCCAGGTGTGTTCCGAGTCGAGGGCTTCAGTGGAACGTCTTCTACTTGCAAATAATTCATTCTCTTCTTGTCGAGTTCTCGCTGTTGCTCTGCGGAGAAAGCATCGCTGTCGTCAGATTTCCAATCCGTCAGCGTCGTTGGATAATCCCCAGCTTTGAGGCGAGGTGGAATGGGTAATTGACCGCTATGTAAGCAATAGCTACCCGATTCGGTGATTCTGATCAGGTTGATCGTCGAAAGTTCTTCATCTTTTACGTAGACGTTGCCCGCTTTTAATAGATTCAGGAGTTTTTCAATTTTCTCAGCTTGATGTTTTTCACTGCCATGAGAATGCGATGACTTGCTGCTGTCTCTGTTTTGATCACTGGATTCATCTTTTTTCTTCTCGATTGGTTCGTTCTTCTGGTCGTCTTGGTCGGCTACTGCGGTAGTTGACAAAGCATCGATTTTGTCGGATGAATATACACCGTCAGTCATCATGTCATGTTTATCTTCGTCTCTTCTGCTTTTATCCGTATCTTCAGTACTTTTGGTCTTATATTTATCTTCACTTCTTCTGTCCGTGTCTTTATACTCATCAATTCGGCTCGTAGCTTTATCTTCGTTTCCTCTGATCTTATCTTTATCTTCGTCACCTCTGTCCGCAACTTTATCTTTGCTACATCTCTTCTGATCTACATTACTTTTGCTCTTATCTTGGCCTTCGTTACTTCTGTCCATATCTTTATCTTTGCTGCTTCTCTTCATATCCTTATCTTTGCTGCTTCTCTTCATATCTTTATCTTCGTCGCTTCTGCCCATATCTTTATCTTTGCTGCTTCTCTTCATATCTTTATCTTCGTCGCTTGTGCCGATATCTTTATCTTTGCTGCTTCTCTTCATATCTTTATCTTCGTCACTTCGGCTCTTATCTTTATCTTCGGCGTATTTTTCGTGCGATGTCCCATCCTCAATCTTTTCCTGGCGTATTTCTTCTGACTTCGCTGGCTGCTCACCAGTCATTTTTCTATCGAATTTTTCTCCAGAGTCATCTACATCTTCAGACAAACGTTTGTCCAAAGTCTGCCGTTCTTTATTTGCCGATTTGTCTTGCAAAGTTTCGAGAATTTCGTTTTGAATTTGAGCAGCAGGAAGTTTTGAGACTACGTCCTTATTAAGGTCACGAGAAATAGAAGTCGAGACTTCTCGTGTGCCTTCAATTCTGCCGGACTTCATTCTCTCTCGATCGTCTTCTCCTTGATTCTCGTGACTTTCGCTGGTCGTGTGCTCTGCCGGCGGTGTACTAGTATCGGCAACAGTTGCAGCTTTAGTTCCGCTCATTCTGTGCAGTTGTGGTCGATCGAAAGATTCAGTACGTTCGGATCTGCTGCTGCTGGTAGTTCTCGACTCAGCAGACAGAGAATCATCTGCGCGTGCGTAAAGATTGCCATACTCATCACAGGGTTTGCCATACTTATCACAAGGTTTGCCATACTCATCACAAGGTTTGACAGACTCGCCGCAAGGTATACCATACTGAGCACAAAGTTTAACATAGTCGTCGTTAGACATACCACACTCATCGATAGGATTCCGACACTCATCGTAAGACTTTCCATACTTGTCACATGGTCTACTATACTCGTCGCAAGGTTTACCACAGTCATCAAGAGATGTACCATACTTATCGCACGGTATACCATACTCATCACAAGGTTTGATATTCTCATTGCAAGGTTTACCATGATACCCACCACAAGGCTTATCATACTCGTCACAAGGTTTAAAACATTCGCGGGGTTTACCATATTCGCGTCTTAGTTGTCCTTCAATCTTTTGGTTTCTGGTGGTTCGACTGTCCTTTCTGATTCGTCCTCCCTTCCCAACAGCAGCTTTACGATCAACGATTGCATCTGTCATTTTAGAACACCTGTTCTCGACTTCAGCAACCTCCGCTTCAAAGTCAATTGTGGACATTAGTCGGCCACCTGTTGAAGCCGTGGCTGGATGGTTGAAAGAAGACGACGTGTCTCTGTTCATCACACCTTCAATAGTGGCGTTCATTTTCAGCTCAAAGTCTTTTTCCAGGCCGCTGCTGCTGCTACTATCGACCGACTCTTCCTTGGAGTGAGTCTCTTTAGGACTGGTCCGATCGGGAGCGCAGTCTGACCACCTGATGGCGTTCAGTTTGCGTTCAAAGTCTCTTTCCAGATCGCCGTAACCATCGACCGGGTCTACCTCGCGAGTGTGGGTTACCTTAGGACCTGTTGAAGACAGTGGACGATGCTCGAGCCTTTCACGTTCAACAATGGCGTTCAGTTTCCGTTCAAAGTCTCGTTCCAGATCTCTGCAGCTGTCCGAGTCTTCCTCGCTGTCAGTCTCTTTATGACTGGTCCGATCGGGAGCACAGTCTGACCACTTCAACTGCCGTCGAGTCTCCTTACCGCAAGGACGAGAGATATTGTTACCGCTTTCCAAATCCACGCAATTCCAGTTAGGTTCAATTAGTTGCTTATTCCGCCTCATTGCCGCTCTCGCTGTTTTTCGTCTCATGCTAGACTCTTTGTCTTTTCGTTCAAGCCTGCCGCCTGCTTTCAGTGACACGTCATCACAGATATATTCGCATGGGATACAGTGCCTCATGTCTTCCGTCCCGAACCCAGAAGACCTGACTCTCTTGCGTTCCATTGTTGCATTAGTAGTTCTGGAAAATCTTTTCTGGTGAGGCAGATCTGAGTGAATTTCCCCTCTGACCATCGCCAGCGGTTCTTCGGTGGTTTGAAGATTATGTGGAATGTAAGCGGTTGCCGGAGATTTTATTCGCTTCGTTTCGTACAGTTTCGGTTCGTCAATAACTCGCAGAATCGCCGAACATTCTGGTCCGAATGCGTGGAATTCGTCGAGTTTGCGATGGTGAGTTGAAAGGAGTTGGAACTCTTCGTGCAGACGATCAAAGTAAAGGGAATCTTTAAGTTCTGTTTCATTTCCTCCCTGTTTTGAATCGTGGTTTTTTCGTCCCTGTTTCGAATCTCGGTTTCCTCCCTGTTTCGAATCGTGGTTTCCTCCCTGTTTCAAATTACATTTTCCTCTTTCTTTCGAATCACGGTATCTATTTTCTTCCGAATTATGGTGTCTATCCTTTTCCGAATTACGGGTTTCTCCATCTTTCGAACTACGGTGTCTATCCTTGGAAGTTGAAGCGTTGAATTGTAGCTCATTTCTATGCACCGGGGACAATCGATTCAATTCAAAATCGCTACAAAATCCCAATCGACTCTTTCTATTAAAGTTACCATCAACGTCCTTGTGGCTATCTGCGGCGTAACCCATTGATCTACTCTGATCCACTGCCTTGCCTGAATCCGGAATTGTAGCCTTATAATTATCCAATCTGTTGTTGTCATCTACGTTAGATTTGACTTTTGCCATCCGATCATCTTTCCTCGGTCGATGTTTTATTTTCTTACTTTTATCCCGATATCCGTCTTTCTTAGATTTCTTGTGAGCAATACTGTCACTACTCACGTCGGCCTCGATTTCTAGATAACAATCGTTCGCAGCGCGTTTCGATTGTCTTGCAAGACCGACGTATTCCACTGGTTTATAATATATCGAGGATCGATTATTGCAATCCAAGATGGCGGCAGCAGTGACGTCATGATGCTCGGACGCAGCCGCCATGTTGATGCTGTTCCAGAAACTGTATTGCTCTTTCCTTTCTGGTTGCACTAACGAACCATAACTAATTCCTATGTTATCCTTTCCACACGAATCGCAGTCGCTTCTCTTGTCTTTGCCTCCTCTGCCTACTCTTTCATCTTTCGGTTGAAATCCTCCCCCACTTCTGTTGTTACACCTTGCGATCGCATCCAGATTATCGCAATCAGTTTGTTTTTGTTGATTTCTCATGGAGAAAAGTTTGTCGGCTGTGATATGCTGACTATTTCTCTTTTCCCATCTTTCTCTGTCCGAAAGAGAACAATAATTCACATTGTCATCTGTGAGGAGTGAGGTGTCTTTGCAAGATCCGTATTTAACTGTGCTTCTCTCCACGCCAGACTTTACCCCATAATCCTTTGCGTGATTATACTCTGCCATGCGTTCATTGTCAAAACGAGAGTGAAATTCTTGTGTTGGAACCGACGCTGTTTCTTTTCTATGCAGAGGACAATCGGTTTTCTTGCGGTTGAGGTGTTTCGCTCTTGATTTCGACTTCCAACCACAATCATCATCTGCAGCTGATCTCTGCTTAATCTGCGTCATCACCCGAGTGTCTAGTTCGGCGCTACGAAACGTCAGTGTGGTCGAAGAACAACTTTGACTGTCAGAAGTGTTACTAGACACGAGTCTTGCTGATGCAGAATTATAGAAGTCATGATATCCACCGTCTTCGTTATTAGAACGGTTCGATTGTTTCTGGTCGTTTCGTTTCGGGTGACCTCGACTGAATGTCCGCTCTCCACGAAAGCAGCTCGGAGACAGTCTCTGGTTACTGTTGAAATAAGTTAAACAGTCCCTCAGCTTCGTTCCGACTGTTGATGTTTCTCCAACGGGAGGTGATTCGCTGGAGAGTCCCCACGCCTGACGTCTCTGACTATACCACGGCGGAGAACTGCGTGTAGAATCGGCGTCGGTGGCGTAATTCTGCGGATGTTTCTTCCTAGCACCAAGAGAAAAGACACATATGTCTTTGTCTGGAAACTGTTGATGTTCATCTTGCACATACCAAACGGCTGTACTATCGATCGCATCAAATGGATCGTCGTACTTGAAGTCTGAGTTGCTAATAGAACTGACCCAACCATCGACTCTTTCTGAAACATTTTGTTTTCGTTGGGTCGTAGTTGAGTCGATTTCGATCGGGTTTCTGTCCTTAGTAACAGATTGTTCTTTCACTTCTTCCTTAGCTGCTGAAGGCTGCTCAGCATTTTCAACCAACTTATTCGATGGTGTATGGTTTGCAATGGGTGAAGACTGCGCCACGAAATTCTCTCTTGACGGACGATTCTCTGGTTGAATCGGTAGAGATTCTTTCGGATCAGTGAGAATATCTGGTTTTTGAGGTTGATGGATAAAACCATTGGCTGGTATTTCAATTCCGTTTTGTGTATGAAGAACACTCGGATCGTTATTTTCCACTGGAGCTTCAACGAGAGATGGATGTGACTGAGATTCAGATGTCTTCTCCAGAGCTGTTGATTTTGTTTCTTCAGAAAAAATGTCCTTAGTTCTCGTCTGAGCATTGATTTCATCGGTTGGAGAAACTACACTCGAGTCAGATCCACTCAAAGAGAGTTTCACCAGCGACACTTTGGTGGCGGATATATCGTCTGGTCCACCACTTAACCTGACGTATTCGTCCGATGAGTCTGGGTTCGACTCGTCGTTGCCACTCGACTTCCCTGCTTCACTGACTCCTTCTGATTCTCTCTGGGCCGAATCATTGCTGGGGGGCGACTCCGTGCAACACAAAGCCTCCTCATTTCTTGCTCTGATGCTCTTCGGATTTGTTACTCGCTTGTGCGGCGCTTCTGACGGTTTAATCGAGCAATCGGTTACTTGCCGGGAAGATTGAAAGCAGATCTTAATCTCTGGCCGAGAATTCCTTCCGACTGGAGAATTTCTTCCGACTGGAGAATTTCTTCTGATTGGAGAATTTGACCGACGGTCAGGCTTATCCTTAGTCGCGGGACTTGTTGAGGGCTTTTGTGTATCTGGAGAATTTGACCGACTCTCAGGCTTATCCTTAGTCGCAGGACCTGTTGAGGGCTTTTGTACATCTGACGATAATGCGTATTCGGTGGAGCAGTCTCCAAACCGCGAACACAGTTCTTTGAAGTAAGCCCTGGCTTTCGTTAGCGAGTTTCTACTGCTACCGGATGGAGTCGATTCCGACTGAGTCCTGCAAATCCGATCGTCGCTAGGAGTTGTTGGGTACAGAGACGTCCCGATGACATTAAGGCGCGAATCGAGATTTCCTGAAGCAGACGACGCGTTACTGACCCTCGACACCGAGGAAGAAACAGCGGACTTATCCGCGGTGGAACGGTCTTGCAATGATCTGGATTTCTTCTGTGATGTCTCAGGCTCCAATTCTCCGTCAATCACGCATGTGACATCCTCACTGTCTCCTTGCAGTGTTTTACAAGTCTCTTGTACAATGGTGCACACGTGGGCCAGTTTCAGAGCGGCCGGATTGGAGTCAGAGGGCACTAGTCTGTCCTGACATTTAAGAGTGTACCGATGGACACCAGATTCGTTGTCAGCAGACACATCTTGCAATGATTTTAATTCTTTCCGTGGCGCCTCAGACAGCAGAGGTTCCAATTCTCCGTCTATCACACAAGTGACATCCTCTTTGTTTTCTTGCAGTGTTTTACACGTCTCTTGCACAATCGTGCACACGTATTCCATTTTCTGAGTGGCTGGATTAGAGTCAGAAGGCACCAGTTTGTCCTGACATTTAAGGCTGTATCGGTGGAAACCAGATTCGTTGTCTGCAGACAAATCTTGAATCGGTTTGCCCGGAGTTTCGATGGGGAGTTGAGCGCCGTCTTTAGCGGTGAATGCTACGGACCGTAAATCATTGGTTTGCTCATTTGAGCTGATTGCAATCGGGTACAGCTTCTCAACAGTCGGCTGTAACGGGAAAATCAGGTAAAATAAAAGGGTGATACACTATACAAACGTCGTAATTATTAAACCAACAGGTAGCCTACTTTTGGACGCAAAATTGGCTATTAGTCTTCCACTGTCGTATGTCCATTGTCCACTGCTACGTTAGAAGCTAAAATCGCATGTTTGTTTGTGTTGGACTCTTCCGTAAAATCAAGACACTAAGACACTGAGACAAGATGGCGACAACAGAGCCCGGATGTGTTTTGTAGTCAGTGGTCACTGGTTATTCACTAAGGCAATGCATTGGAGATTGACTCAGCCAAGATGGCTTTATGGGAAGCTCGAGCCAGGAAATTCGTCTGCTATTTAGGCTACAATTAGCTTACATGTATATCCAACATTTTAGCTGTACAGTTGGGCTGGGAGCACCTCCGAGTAGCTCTCTTTGAAATGCGCTTTAAAAATCCTCGAATGAATGATGTTGCCTAGTCTCGTACTTATCAGGTCACACTGTGGTGTATAGTGGATATGCTTGTCGCCTTGCAGCCGAAGGGTTTACAGGTTCGAATCCACCTCAAGTCGCCGCGTATAGGGAATTTTGGGCAAGTCCTTCAGTCGCAGTTGCTCAGCGCTTCGGCGTGAAACTCCGGTGCAGTGTCCGCGCTGTAGTCGGGAGCGCCTCTGAGTAGTGAGCTTGAAGGAGCGCTATACGGTAACAAGTGCGCATACAAACATAACCAACACTGTCAACATTAAAAGACGTGCGAAGAACATGTCGTTACTTACCCTGCATTGTTCTGACGTGTAAACGTGGTCGTCATCGTCATCCGCGCCACTTCTTGACCTCTCCACGACGACGATGCTCAGCTCAGATCCAGTCGGTGACGTCACGGATGGAGTCCGATTGAAGAGGAAGTCGACATCGCTGTTGCTGCTGATCGTCATGTGCAGCAGAGGTCTTCTGCCGTCGACGTCCATCTGACTGGCACTGGGATGGAGGAGAAGGGCGTTGGATATGGAGTCGTCTCTGTAGATGCTACAGTCACTGGCTGTATCGATGAGCAGTACGTCTGGCCCTTGAAAGCTCTCAGCGTTGCCAGGCGGTCTGCTGCTGCTGCATTCCACGAGCTGCTGAGCAAACGAGCGTACGTTACTCACGCATGTCAGCGTCCTTGCAGCGCTGGCTGGCTCACTCGGAGCGCAGGTTTCTAAGGCCAGGCATACCCTTTCTTTGGCAGGTCCTTCGTAGGTGCTGGACATGGAAGAGCAAGCGTTGGGGAGAGAAGAATCTGGGCTGGAGGGCCGACAGATTGTGGAACCGTCTCCGACAGAGGAATTGCCGAGGTAAGAGGGACCATGAGGAACAACGACATTTGGAGCCGTGCGGAGACAGCTGGAGTCTTTACTGTTGAAACATCCGACCACAATGTCGATCGGTGTGCTTCCGAATGGTATGGGAATGGAACAGGGAGGACAAGATGATTTCCCTTTCAAAGCCACGTCTAGATCATGATTATCGTCCTGGGTTCCGTCTGCAGTGGACTCATTTGCTCGTGTTTCGATTAAGCTTAACACCGAATCAACGAATCCATCCGCATTTCCATTCTCCGCGGATAAGTTACTGTTCTCTACAGAGTGCGACGCAGTTCCAGGCCGATCACGTGTCGGGTTTCCAGCGAGAACTCTGCTGGAACCCTTCTTCTCAGCGGAGTATTTGGCCGAACTGGTTTCCAAGCTGTCATTGGACAAGAGATGGCGTGGGAAATTGTGCGTTGCACCATCAATGACATTGGTCACGTTTACTGGCTCTGAATAGGATGGTTGGCACCACGAGCATGGGTGATTCTCCGGTTCGAGCTCATTGGACTGACCAATTAAGAAGCCGCTAATGGACGACTTGGTTTCGCTGGCAGAACTTGTTCGTCCTGCGAACCTTGAAGTGGACGATCTTGAAGCTGAAAGATGGACACAGAATACAGATTTTATAAGCTTGAATAAAAGTATGAAAGTTGCTCTACCCTGAGTGCACTGGGTCATCGCTCACTTCGCTCTACTGAGCAAGGTGTGTTCATCGTCCCTTTTGCTCGCACAGTCATCAGCAGAATCGTGCTATCTATTATAAGTATAGTTGGCCCATCGCTTTAGAACGGGCTCCCTTTGTTGCTGCGCTTGTTCTCCAGAATCCCATGCACTGACCTTCTATTAATTATGCACATCCCAATACTGTCCTTTTTAGTTGTGCTTGGGGTCGGGAGCGTCCTCTGGGTAATCGCCTGTAATGTGCGCTACATAAATCCTCATAATGAACGAATAATTGAATGAACGAAGAACGACATTTCGTGATGGTTACTTGAAGTGGTAGACGAATGAGGAGCGACATCTCGCGATGAGTTTTTGCGATCGGAAGAAGTCGTCTGCTCGACAACATTTGAAGATCTCTGCGATGGAAAGCTGGAAATGGATTCACGCAGGGAACCAGCGTTGCACGGTTTGATCAATCTACAAGTGACAATTATTATGCAATACAGCTATTCAGACCAATAAAATATAGCAAACTAACAAAGCAATAATTAAATAAACAACTCAGGTAGGCCTACGGTACCCGGTACTCAATGCTATGTGTGAGAAAACAAGTTTTGCTATATAATTGTTATGTAAGCCTATTATAGCAGTTTCATTGTTATTCAGAAAGCATACGCCTAAGACGGTTAGGCCCTATGCATTCAACTGGACAACAAAAATGCGCTATATTAAGTACACTGATACACGCATACTGGCCCATCTGTCAGAGTATACGTGTAGGCTACGTTTAGGAATCGCAATTCCAATTTAAAAATCTTTCAACTTCTAACTGCTGGTAACTAACTAAATAGCTATCTTCTTCTACCAAGAGTTTTAGAAATAGGCTAACTCAATTCCTATCAATATTCTTTCAAATTCTATCTACAGAGGTAGTACAGCCAGAACTAAGCAACGAACTATTACCTTTAGAATCATAATCCTATTAGGCCTAATATTCTATCAACTGAATAACTAACTTTTGGCAATATTTGTTAGAAATAGGTTCCTATTGTAATTTCTTTAAACTTCTGGTTAGTGCTTTCTAACTAAATGACCAATGTATTCAAACGAATAATTAACAAATTCTTGTTCCCATTAAAATTCTGTTAACTTCAACCCAAAGTAGGGGAGAGTTGCCATGAATGGACCACTTAAGGCAACGGTCCATTATAGGCAACCCTCACCTAGGCATCAAAATGATCTACAAATAAACGTATGCACTATACACTAGTATACAGCTATAATGTATTTACATGCAAATGCTCATTTAGACCTACCCCGAAGTGCTGGAGTCAGTCGACTGTGCCAATATTCTTCTGCAGAGAGGGGGCTTGGTACTCGTCGAATTATCAGAGGTTGATGAAGTCGTCTGGTTGGCAACATTTGAAGATCTTTGCGATGGAAAGCTGGAAATTGATTCACGCAGAGAACCAGCGTTGCACGGTTTGCTCAATCTACAAATGAAAAATTTTTGTGCACTACTATTCAGACCAATAAAATCTGACAGACAAACAGAACAATGATTATTTAAATTAAGTAAGTGCCTGAAGCATTCATGTCCTCAGTACCTCAGGTTTGGTATACCAGAAGATCAGAATAAGTTATATGTAGGCCTTTGTACATGTACTTAGTAGTTTTATTCCAAAAATAAAATTTCTAACTAATAGCCTACATAGGCCCATAGAACAAACATAATAACTAGGCTAACTTCTTCTAATTAGTGTCACAATAAAATATTGCTATTAAAATTCTATCAACTTCTACCCAGAGCAAAGACCCAAAGATTCATAAATCACACTGCTGCTATTTAAATGCTCATTCGGTCGTACCCTGAATCGCTGGAGTCCGTCCCTTGGGTCGATGCTCTTGTGGCGTCCTCATGCGGGGGCTTGGTGCTCGTCGAGTGAGCAGAGATGGACGACATCTTCGTGTTTCATTCCAAGCACAAAGCAATCGTCTTTGCTCTGATTTCATGTAGTTGAATCTATTGTAGAGAATGGCATTTGTAGAGCACAGTTAATCTAATATAACAATGCAGGGATTTTAAAGAAATTTTTGGAACAAGATCTTCTTTCCTTTCCCCATCCTCCATCAAATTTTACCTCTGTGGCAAATTACTCTTCTTCTTTTCCTTCGGGTTTGAATTATTAGTCCCTCGCTGGGGAGGGGTCAGCCACTCGGATCCTCTTTCTCCATGTTGATCTTTGACCAGCGTCGTCTGGCCTCAGCTTGAGATGTTTCAGGTCCTGTTGGATCATATGTCCATCCATCTCTTCTTCTGCCGTCCCCGGCTGCGTTTTCTGTGGCAAATTACTCTCAATTGGGAAAACTTGAGATGGAGAAAACTTGTTCATGAAGCGACCAACACTCGGATCGAGGATTGTTGAAGACAAGACAAGACAAGACAAGGGGAAAGACAATAACATTTTAAGACTATGTTTAGCTGCATGAGACGAGGGCCAGCTATCCGTCTGTCTCTATCTGTCTGTCCATCTGTGGGTCTATCTGTCTGTTTTTCTCTCTCCCTCTCTCCCCGGACTCATTTCCTCCCGTAGGGTGTATCCTACCCGTGCTTTCACGGTTCACGGATCCCCCTTCTTGGCTTTTGATCGAACTCACCCAGAAGTTGCACAACTAGTTTCTCTGGTTGCAGCCATCGAATGATACCCATTATACCAAACCCATTATATTTATGCATTTGAGCCACATAAGTTATTAGGGAATAACTATAGTATCGGGTAACCTGACGCTAGCCAACCCTCACGATGCCTAACCTCAACCTAACTGACCATCAAGGCGCCAGTCAACTTATTCACTACAGTGACTGTCCTTAGGTTCCCCGATTCTATATTTATACCGTTCTTAGATCAAATGTAGCCTATTAGGCTATGCAGGCCTATAACGATTCTATGTATGCAAGACAATGCCTACCGTTGTATTATAATATATCGCCAACAGTATCGTAAGCGCAGATGTAGGCTATACTTACAGGTGAAGCAGACGATTCTGAAATGTGGTTGCAATATGACGTCATTGCGATTGTTTCACCATTGACCTGTATTGGAATTTGGAACGGTTCAATATAAGATGTTATAGCCAATGATTTATTTTGTGACTATTATAGTCTTGGCAACGTTATGGTTATCTTCTAACCTAACAAGGATTTTAAAAGTTAAGTGATAACTCTATAGCTGTCCATTTCCAGACAAAACACTTTGATTACTGCGACTAGATGACATGTAGCCTAAACGAATTCGGTTTCAAGGCAGTTCAATTCTCACGGTATAGGCCTAATAATTATTATGTTTAATGGCATCTTATTATCTTATACTCAAGTGGGCCTAGTCTATAATTGTTGTTGACAAAATAAGCTTAGTAAGATTTATTGAATAGTAGCCTAGACTAATGTTTATACAATTGACACGAGGCAGGCAATAGATGAAGTTACAGTTATACCTGTGCCAACCAGACTTGGTTCTTCATTATATAGATTGCACCACGCATGTATTGTATACAAAAGCCGGTCTTGAGAGTGCTTAACTTCGCTACGCCTGTCAGGCCCTGTCCGCGTCGCATACACAGCTTAATGCATTTTGCAATAATTTGTATCCACACCAAAGCATGTAGGCCTAATTCCAGGTCGCGCGCGGGCATTCAACGGTGGCTTGGGGAAAATAATAATGTCATTCGATCTGGTGCTCGATGCCAATAAGCACTGCATGCAGAAAAGCGGACGGCCTAGCCATAAGCATCTCAATGCACAGTCGCGAAAAGGATTTATTGCAGTTGTATTGTACGCTGTCGTAAAGCGTACCAAAAGCAGCCGCAAGATAAATT